>CM021734.1:1321420-1333932 GCA_011075105.1 Heteronetta atricapilla
GCCTCGTTTTCCCCCCTTTTGGCCTCGTTTTCCCCCCTTTTGGCCTCATTTCCCCCCTTTTGGCCTCGTTTCCCCTGCTCCCCCGAGGCTTAGCAGGGGCTGCACTGGAGGAGCGAGCAGGCACAAGTTTAACCTGGGTTGAATTCCTGTCCTCGTGCTGAACAACGCTGCGTTTTGTGACGCTGCTCTGGGCTGCGCGCTGCCCGTGTGCCTGCCTGCTTACGAGCAACAGCAGAGAGCTGCTGCTCAGTGGCAGCAAAATAGGTGGGTCAATGACCAAAAACTGTGAGAGGAGGAAAAACAGAGCAGATGGGTGGTCAACAGCCTGCCCCTGCCTCCATCCAGATCCTTCCAGCTCCACAGCGGAGGCTGGAAAATTGAGGGCCAGGACAGGAGGCAGCTGCGGCTCACCTGCCCGCGTCCTCAGCCGCTGGGCCTTGTGCAGAGCCGCGTCCCCCCTGGCAGCTCGCTCCCCGAGGAGCAGAACAGCTCAGCGATCAGCAGGACCCGCGTGCTCCTTGTGGCTCTGTCGCAGCTGCTTGCGAACAGCAAGAGCCTTGAGCTGGGCTTGATGTTACGCCCGAGGCTCCCCTCGTCTGGGGGCGCGGGGCTGCCGGCCGCGCAGCCCCTCGGGATGAGGTGTTGGCTGCAGGGCAGGGACAGGAGCCCCGAGGCTCTCCGTCTGATTTTCTGCTGGGAGAGGACTCGCGGGCAGGTCCCGGGTTCTCCACACGTTGCTGTTGTTCCCGCGCAGCTTCAGAACCAGGCTCTGAAAACGCTCTGCTTATTGCTCCTGCAGCCAACACCCCCAATCCCTGTGGCTGAGAGGCAGCGGAGCAGGAACATGTGGTGCTCCATTGTGGTGTTGGTTCGTGAACTGCGTTTGGTGGGGTTTGGTGGCCGGATTTCCTGGGGGAAGCCCGGGACGAGGGCACACAGGCAGTCGGCTCCGTCCGTGCATGATGCGGCGTGGCAGGAGGTGCCGGTTCCTTGGAGCTGCAGGGCCTGCTCGGTGCCTGGGGCTGGTTTGCTCCCCTTGTTCCCCGTCTCTCCGAACAGACAAAGCCCAGCGTCGCTTCTGGCTCGGCTGCCACGAAATCAGGGCTTGTTGCTTTAAAGACGGAGGCTCTGTTCTGTGCCTGGGCTGCCTCCCTGAACCAATAGCTGCTGCAGAGCGCTCCTCAAAGCGCGCATCCCCACCGCTCTCCGGGCAAATAAAGATCTATGGGACCGAGGCTGGGGAATTAAGGACTCATTAGGCTGCGAGAAACAAAGCAGCGCAGGGAGAAGGCCTGACAGCCGGGAGCTGCAGGACCTGGGCTGGGAACAGAGCGCTGGTGGGAAGGCCAGGCTGGACAGGACCTGTAGCATCTCAGATTTGATTAGATTACCGGGGCTTCGCTGTTTGCTCGGGCCGGCGGCTGCTGCATCGCCCTGCAGCCCTGCCCGGAGCCCTTTCCCCACCCCGGTTTCCCCGTTACCCACGGCAGGGACCCGTGTGGGTGCGTGGCAGAGCAGGATTTTGTTCCCCAGGGTTTTGGGCAGCGCTGCTGGGAGGCAGAGGCTGCTCCTCCATACAGCAGGCTTGGCTTTTAGGTCTCACTGTTGCCCGGTGAAGTTCCCAGCGGATTTTAAGTCCGGGGTGGGTCTCCCAGCACGAGGCTGCCGCAGCCGGCCCGTCACCCCTGGGCCGTGCTGCCCTGCCACCAGGCAGGATGTCCCTGCGTCATGGCCACAGGGGTGGCGAGGCTGGGCTGAAAACCGCCAGGAAAGCAGCGTGCCTTCACCCCAAAAACCTCTTGGCTGGTGACAGCGTGAGGTTTTGCTTGCGTTTCATGCAAAAAAATCCCACATAAGCTTGGGTCAGCGCAGTACTTGATTTGGTGGCTTTACCACAACCACAGGCGTGGGCTTAGCCCAGCCTGCAGCTCGGCGTGGCGCCCCGGGTCTGTGTAACCCCGGGTAATCGGCTTCAGCCCTGCACAGAGACGTGATTCGGCCCCGGGAGGAGCCTGAACAAAAGGCGAGCGGCTCTGTGCGCAGTCACTGCGGCCTGCCCCGTGCGAGATGCCGCCGAGATGCTTGGAAACAAAGATCAAAGATGGGGACCGTCATGTGGAAGGAAAACAGGAGAGCCAAAAAGGGAACGAGCTGTTTGGTGTGAGCAGGCTGATTTTGCTGATGGCTTCGGTGGTGTTTGCTCCAGGTGACGCAGGTGCCAGCGCCTGCTCCTGCGCCCGGGCGTGGGTCCCGGCTGGCGGAGCCGTGGGGCGATACTTGAGCAGCTCACGACGGCTTTTGGAAGGCGTCCAGCCTGCAATGGCCCCGTTGGGCTGCAGGCAGCTGGTGGGAGTCCGTGCGCTCAGCACGGCGTGCTGCGTCTTTGGCAACCTGTATTCACGGTGACCCGGTGAAGCGGCCTCGCTGCCGGCGCCGGGAGGCAGCAGGCAGGGCGCGGCGCGGTGCCCGGGGGGCCCGGATGGGGGACGGCTGGAGGCGCTGCTTCCACAGGAGGAGGTGATGTGCGATGTGTGCTGTCCCCGCAGGCACTAAGGGGCCTGGCAGTGGCACGCCGCCTGCCAGCCCTGCGCCTGTCCTCGCGCTGCGGGGTCGCGACGCAGCCCGGAGCCGCTCCGGCACCCCAAGGCACTGCGCCCACCCGGTGCTTCCGAAGTGCCCCGCGGCCGTGCAGGCTTCTCCTGCAGCCCAAAAGGCAGCGGGGGCGCCTCGTAGTCTCGATGCCCCGCGGGGTTTTCCCTCCGCTGGCAGCGGGCAGGATGCACCTGGGCTGCCGGGGGCTGTTCCTGCCGTCACCGGGATCCATTAGGATGCGGCTCATGCCTGGCTCTGCACAGAGGAGGCCGGGCTCCGCTGTCGTTTGAAGGGCAATGACTCAGGGACAGCAAATCCATGAATGAGACACAGAGGCTGCCCGGGTGAGCAGGAGCCAGCTGTCCACATGGGTCGGACCCAGGGTGGGCAGGGGCTGCGGTGTCGGCTCAGGCCCCCAGCAGAGCAACTCCTGCCCGAGCCCGGCCCCGCTCTCCTTCCCCCCCTCCTTTTGGCTTTTACTTCTCCCCGTGGCATTTCCTAAACGTGCTCGGTCCAGGGGCTGCCAGATGCAGCCTGGCTGCAGGCAGCCAGCGTGAGCCCCTCCAAATTCTGGTGTGACCATCGATGCCAAAAGGCAGCGTGGAGCAGCGCCTCCCGCAAGGCTTCGGCGTGCCAGCGCCCTGCCCCGGGGAGCTCCCGGTGCTGGCTGGAGAAGGAATCGCTGCCCCTGCTCGTCCCCGGGGGAGGGAGAGGCGCTTGGCAGCTCGGCTGACATCTCATCTCTGCACGGCAGCTCCCGCAGAGCGCCCGGTAAATGCCCGCTGCCGAGGGGAGGAGAGGCGAGGCAGGGGGCTCGCTGCGGAGGGGCGAGCGCTGCCCCTGCCTGGCATCGGTGTGCTGCGGGGCCTCGCAACGAGGTGCTGTGCCGTGGTAATCCCTGGAAAAGGGGGTGTGGTGGGCACGGGGAGTTAGAAACAGGGGTGTTTCCATCGGCACTGCTGGGGAAAGGGCTGGAGGGGAGCCCCTGGGCGCAGGGCCTGCCCCCCCAGCCTCCCGCATCTCCTGCGGGCAGGCCTTTGCTGTACAGCTGAGGCGTGGGGCTGGGGACGCTTGCTGCAGGCCCCTTGCCAGAGGCTGTGCAGGCTGTAGCCTGCAGGCGACGTGCAAGGTTTTGACCAACAGTTCATCTTCTCTTTGGAAACGCTCAGAATTTCAAAGCCCCCCCCCCCGGCATCGCACACAGACCCCTGCCGGCCACCAGCGGCTGCTGCCCGGATGCCAGCGGGGCTGGGGAGCTGTGGCTTCTTCAGGGCACGGCCGCTGACAAAAGCCACTTGTAGAAAAGCCGTCGGCGTGCGGCACAGGGCTGCCTCCTGCCCAGCACATGCATCACCCCCTCGGGGCTGCCAGCCGCAGGGCAGGCGGGAGTCACAGAGCTCTGTGCTGAGCTCCCGAGCGTCTTCTCTGCGGTGAGTTTTGTCCATTTCTTGCCCATCATCTGACCTCCCCGGGCTCCCTCTGTTGTTTCTGTGTCACTACCGGAGCTCACTGCGCCTCCTTGCTTGGCAGTATCAGCAGATGCAGTTAACGGGCCGTTCAGTCAGCGCCAGGTCGTTCAGGCTGGTTCTGATCTTGGCCTTGGTGGCATCTGGCTGGGCTTCTCCCTCCAGTGCCCTTCTCGGAGACACCCCCGTTAGCCACACAAGGGCAGGAGTCCTCGTGCAGCACTGTGGAAGTTGGGGTCTCCACTCGCTTCGAGCATCTCAAGCCACGGGGGCGGCTTCTGGCTCAGCCTCTGCCCGGGCAGAGCGGGTCCAGTGCTGCTTCTCCCCCAGTGACACGGTGTGAGGCTGAGGTGTCTCCCTGAATCCTGCCTCGTGCTGTGTGCTCTGCACCATTCGTGCACGGGGGTCGGGCGAGGAGCTCCTGGCGAGGAGCAGGATCGGGCCGCGGGCGATGCGAGGGCAGCGGAGAGGTCCCCTCGGTGCTGGAGAAACTTCTTCTGGCTCCAGCTGTGGGTAATTGATGGCTTGTGGCACTGAAGCGTCTAGCCTTTATTTTTTTATATCCCATCTAATGTAACAGGATGTTCTCATTAGCCCCATAAATGTTTAATCTACTTTTGAGCCCTGGCTGCAGCACTATCTAATGGGGGTGAATTCCTCAAGCGCTTCTGATAGATTGCGGGCACCTGATCGCTCCGTCTGCCCCGGGCTGTCAGAACCGGCTTCGTCTTCCTGCCTGGCTTTAATCACTTTTTAGCTTTAATCACCTTTTAGCGGGGGGCTGGCTCCCGATGGAGAGCAGCTCTCGGGGTGCAGCCCCGATCCCTGACCGCGTTTTCTCCCTGGGGCCGTTATTTCTGCACCCGAGCAGCTCTTTGGGCGTAGCAGCGCAGAGAAGGGCCGCTCTGCAGCCGGCTCCCAGCCCCCGTTTGACTTCGGCCGCTCTTCCAGCTCTCGCCGTGCCCTGCCAGCAGCCAGGCAGGGCCCGGTGCGGCGGCTGCCCTTAGCTGGCGGTTCTTCGGTTCCTCCTGCAGGCAGCGTCGTGCCGCGGGAGCTGCTCCAGCCTCCCAGGCGCTGCTCAGGGAGGCAGCGGCTCCGCTCCGGGGTCCCTCCGTGGCTCAGCCGTGTCCTGTGGCATCTGGCCGCGCCGCACGTGGCTGCTCGGAGGCACTCGGGCTTTGTTAACAGCGGGACGGAACAAGGGCACCCGGACCAGGGGCTGGGCTGGAGACCACCTGCTGGGGTTTGGCACATGTGGCACGAGCAGTGCTGCTCCAGCCGGGCGTTTCCCACCCCTCCGCCCCCCAAGCCACCGGGGTGCCCGTGCTGGCCTCGTCCCCAGGCCACCAGGATGCCCCCGCCGGTGTCGGTGAGCCTCGAGGAGCGGTGGCAGCTCCCAGCCATCAGCGAAGGCTGCTCCCTCCCAGCCTCGCTGCTGGCACCACGCCGTCGCAGGGAGGATGGGGACGAAGCCCTGCGGGGACCCAAGCTGCTCCCTGGCCACCGGCCGTGTCCCGTCCTGGCTGCCCACCTCGGGCCCCGCCGGGTGCCCCTTCCCACGCATACCTTCACGCTGCCCGGCCGGGGCCGTGCCCTCCCATCGAGCTGCGCCTTCTCCCCTCTCGAGGCCGGCCAAGACGCCTCTGAAAGCAGGGCAGAAAGCAGCGCTGGGGATTTCCAGCCGCCCCTCTTGCCCTGCCGCCTCTGCGTGGGAGCGCTGGTGCTTGCTGCCTTCGCTCTCGGGTTTGTGTGCATCAGGAGGTTCTCAGGACGGGGGCTGTCTGCTGCCCGTGTCGTGCAGCCCGTAGCACAATGGGGCCCAGTCCTCGCTTCCATAAGCGGCGGCCTCAATGTGCATTTTGTTTACGTTCAATGCATTTGTTTTACAGCAGCGCCTGCAGGCAGCCCACCAAGACTGGGGCCGCGTTGTACCAGACACTGTCCAAGCGTGGGCTGTCGCTGCCAGAAGAAAATCGCAGGGCAGAGAGGACAGAGCCAGGATGTGGGGGGACTGAACACGCCACCGACATCACGTAGCCTGGGCTCGGGGCTTGGCCCTTGTGCTCCGGGGGCTCGCGGGCAGCGTCGTGCAGAGCGCTTCCACCCCTCGCAGTCCCCGCTTGGAGGAACAACACGTCGGCCCCAGGGTGGCATTTCGCTGCCAAGTCAGCGTTTGGTGGGCATCAGGGTGTGCTCAGGAGGCCCTGTGGGATCAAAAGCCTGCGGCAGCGGGACGGGGTCCGCAGGAGCAGGGCGGCTGCGGGCACGCGGCCGGGCCCCGGTGGCAACGGGGCCATCGTGGCAAACCTGCACTGGGCGAACCGGGAGCTGTGGTGGGATGGCCGTGTCCCCAGAACCCAGACACCGTGCGTGGCCGCTTTCCCAGGGGAAATGTGACCCGTTTCCCCCTCGCCTGGCGCACAGGTGTGTGTGCACAGGGGCGTAGGAGCTCGCTTCCCTCCGCGCTGGCAGGTCCCCGCAGCGAGCTGCCCAGCGTGCCGAGCAGCGGGGCCGTGGGGTGGCTGAGCAGCTGAGGGGCACGCGCCGTGCCTCCAGGCTGTTTTCTGAGTGTTGTGGGAGACGGGCGTAGGGCTCGTGTCTCGGGCTGGCTTTGAGTAGTTTGGAGGGGTTTGTACTATCAGATAGCTTCCTCATTCCAGGAACAGGGGAGTAAAAGACGCTAAAAACGAGTTTCTTCATGAAATCACTGAGGTTGGCGGTGTTCAGACCAGACTTAGGATGCTGCAGGCCAGTCCCGGAGTGACTTCAGCGGCGAGGCCAGGAACCTGGGTCTGGTCTCAGGGTGCAGCACCAGGTCCCAGGGTTCGTGCCCAGGTCCCTTCCTGCCCTCCCTGCAAGCCCGCTCAGTGCCGGCCTCCACCTCCTGCTGCCTTTGAGGAAGGCAGCCTCCAGCCAGGGGCACGGCAGGGAAGAGGAGGAGGAGGAGGAAGAGCATGCCCCCCCTGCCCTGCTGCTGCCCCCCATCCCACCCAGCACCCTCCTGGCCCCCAATTTCTGGCTGGTGGCCCCCGTGGCGAGGCCGGTGCTGGCCTCCCCGCGGCGCCCCAAGGTGCTGGGGGCACGGTGGGCGGCGAGGAGCCGGCCCCCGCTCGCCTTCGCGGCGCTCGCCTTCCCCGCTTGTGAAACGGAGGATGCCCGGCTCCAGCGCTGTCATCGCCGGGCACCAGGCAGCTTTATGGAAAGGAAAAAAAAAAAAGTAAAAACGCTGTGAAAAAAGGAGCGATGGCACGCAGCTCTGTTTTGTTTCTTTCCTCTTCCCCGCGCCCCAGAGCGGAGCATGCGATGGGGCAAGGCGGGGACAGCGCAGCCAGGACCCGGCTCCAGAATATCCAAGTTCCCGAGAAGCCAGCTGTTGCAGATGCGATGTCAGAGAACGGGGCAGGGCGAGGCTAATGAGAAAAAAAAATACAGCGCTCTTTAAAAAGCCCAGCATCGTTAATGTCAGGGTTGCAGGCGGCTGTAATTGAATCCGGCGGTAATTGGACGTTGCAGTTGTGTTTGTGACTCCTCCTGGCCGGCCGCGGACGTTAGCGTTCCCTTAATCCGCTGCCATCCACGGGGGCTCTTCGCTCCCCCTTACGCGCCCTGCTTCCCTCGCTGCATCCTGATGTGCCAGAGCTTGGAGCCGTGCCCAAGCGGCTCATTAGCAGCGCTCATTTCCCTGTGCCCACGATTAATGAGGCGCAGCCCCTCCAGATGCTCATTCCAGGCCACGGTGGAAACGCAGGTCCCGGGAGCGGCTCCTTTGGGCAGCTCCTGTGCCGGGACGGGGACACAGCGGGACAGGGTGCGGGGCCCTGGCGGCACCGTGAGCGCTTGTGCACAGCCCCAGCTCTGCGCAGCTGCCACCAGGTCAAGTGCTCCGGGCACCAGCGAGGAGGAGGCGGAGGAGGAGAAGGAGGAGGAGGAGGAGGGAGAGGAGTCGTGAGCACAGCACCGAGCGGCTTCCAGGGCAGGCCCACCTCCTGGACCGTTCTGCAGAGCTGCCCCTGGCGCTTTGTCCACAGAGCCCGATATTAGTGCAATTAAGCGCAGCCCCGGGAAGCTTTGCCAAGCCCTGAACTCAACGCTCGGTTTCTCAGAACATCCAATTTCCCTGCACCTGGCGTAGCCGCTGATTACGGCCCCTCCGCGGCCCCGGCCGCCCCCTCGGCTCGCTGGGCAGCGTGTGCTGGCTGCCCCCTGCTCGCCCGGACGGGGAAATCTGTGTGAGGTTAGCGGGCTGGGAGCCCCAGGTCTCGCCTCGTCCTTCAGGACAAGATGAATTTGCAGAGGAAGGTTTCCCACTCCTCTCTCCACCCTCACCATCTTCTTCAGCCCCCAGATCCCCTTCCTGGAGAAGCAGACTTGGAGCCGGGGGCAGCACTGCCCGGGGGACGTTTCCCAGGCGCTGCTTCCTGCTCTGAGGGGAGAGCAGCGGCTCGTTTGGCTAATTGCAGGCTCGGGGGGCTAATTGCAGCCGGTGCTCTCAGCACCCAGCTGAGCCGAGCACGGGGGGACGCACCGGGTGCATCCCAGGGACACTTCTCCATCCCTGCCCTGCTCCTCCCCGAACGCAGTCCAACACAGCCCCAGTGTCGACAAGATGCTGGCGTCCAAACCAGGCAAAGGATTTCAAAGAAAGAGCAGCCTGTGGTTTGTGCAGCAAGCCTGGGAAAGCAGAAAGACTCCGGGGAGGGTTTTGGGGGGGATGTGGCCCTGGTGCCGATGGTTCGGGCACGCACGTCCTGAACGCGCAGCGCCGGGCGCAGGAGCAGGCGGGTGCCTTCGGCAGCGAACCGCTGGCAGCCTGCTTCACGCCTTGCCTTCCGAGTGCCTGTACGATGTGGCATGCTCCCATCCCTCTGGAAGGCACGCGCCGACAGATGGCCTGTCTTCCTCCTCACGTGTGAGCTGCGTGTCTTGGAGGTGTCCGAGCTGGGCGTGCAGGGGAGAAGAGCTCTGGGGAGCGCAGGTCATTTGTATTTGCACCCCGGCTGCGGATTGTGTGATTCTGAGGTCAGCCAAACCCAAAAGCAGCACGGAGGAAAATCCATCCGAAGCCAGCTTACTCCTAAAGAAACGGTAAAGAGCAAGGAGGAGGTACCCGTGAGCTCTCCGTGGTGAGGCAAGCAGGGAGCAAATCTCCTCCTGCCCTGAATTCTTCAGAGGAGCAGGAGGAGGCCGCTGGGATGAGCCACGAGGACGGGCGCAGGGTGGAGGCACTGGGAAGAGGCTTGCAGGAAGGGCGAGGGGAAATCAGCCGGGCTTGCCCGAGCTGTGACCGAACGGGGAGCGTGATACGTCTGCAAGAATCAGGAGCGTGAACACGGCGGGAGGGGGATGATGTCTGGGATGATTGAAGGGAATGAACTTTCGGATGGGAAAATGTAGGTCAAGTACCCAGGAGGGCTTGCAGGCAGCGAGATGCCTGCCTCCAGCCCTAACAGCCTGCGCGGGGAAGGCGGGGAGGACCCTGGAGGAGATGGGGGGTGCTGAGGAACTGAAGACCCGGCGGAGGGACAGAGCCGGTGGGAGGGACGGGAGGCCCCAGGGGGCAGGGATGGGGTGGTTTCACCCTCCTGGAGCAGGCAGCCTGCTCGCCCTGCTTTCAATACGGTGATAGGCGCTTTGTATATATATAAATACAGATATCTATCTAATGACACTGCTTTGCTGCAGCGGAATCCCACGTGCTTTGGGTCTGAAAGGACCTCTTTTGACTGCCAGGCTGATTTTTGGCCTGAGGCATCTCGCTGAGGTTTACCCAGCAAATCCTGCGTGCACCGCGGCGGTCTGCACTGCGGTCAGTTTGTAATCGTGAAAACACCGCGACTGGGGGCAAATTCATCCCACCCCGCCTCGGCCATTCGAATTCTGCACTTGGAGGCACTAATCGGTCCTTGTCCCCATTGCCAGCAGTCCTTGTCCCCATCTCCAGCAGACCTCAGGCGATCCCCCCCGGCTCCCTGCCCAGCTCCCCTCCTCCTCGGCCCCAGGGAGCGAGCTCAGCAGATGCAGATCCAGAACTGGAGCTCCAGGCTCTCCTCCTGGCCGTGTCCTCGCGGTCTGATCACAGAGCCAGGCCTTCCTCTGGAGCTGTTCCACTTCGCCTCAATAATTAACATCCAGGGGGGCGGAGAGAAAAAGCAGGGCTGCGGCTGAACTCCCCCATCGCAGCTGAAAGCCCTGCCCACATCTGCTCCCCGTGTTGCGTCCTGGCCCCCATCAAACTTTTTTTTCTGATGAAAATTTCACCAAAACACGCTTCCGTGGAAACGCTGGGGTTCGTGAATAGGCATTTTGCAGGGGAAAGAAAAGGAAAAGATGAAAAAGAGAAGTCGCCAAGAATTTCCCAAGCAGCGCTAATCCTGAGGCACCACCACGGTCCAGGCAGACCGTGATAAGGATCTGTGGAAAGCATGGGGAACCAGAGAGGGGAAGGTTTTAAAGCCTCCAGAAAATACAAACCCGTCTGGAAGGAGGAGCAGGGGCTTTATCCCAGCACGTTCAGGAGGGAGACTCACTCCCTTTGACTCGCAGGGAGCTAGAAAGCCGCTCTCAGAGGAGGCTGCATGCGGTCGTCAACGTGGCCGGGCAGACAGCGGGCCGGGAGCGCACGGCCCCCCTGAGCCGGGGACAGGCGGCCCCCCTGCTCGCCTCGTGCCCGTCCGATGGCTCACAGCGGGCAGGGACACGGCACCGGGACGTCCCGGGGTGCTGGGTGGCTCGGGGAGCAGCTGGGTGCTGCGGGAAGGGGGCTGAGCCACGACAGGCCCTTTGCACGTGAGGGACCAAGCTCTCGTCACTGGCCTCGGCAGCGGTGCCCCTCGGGGGGGGACACGAGTCCCTGTGGGCGATGCGCTTTGCTTTCGTGGTGCCTTCGGTTTGTTAGAGCAGTTCTGCAGCCCCTAGCGTTTAAAGGTCTCCGTGAAGTGCTGGATGGATCGGTAAGTAGCCTGGGTGTGCTTTGCCGAGTGAGCCAGGCGAGGTAAGAGGCCTCCCCTTCCCCTTCCCCTCGGGTTTCCGCGGCGCTGGTGCTCCCCCAGTGCGTGGGGCGCTGACGTGTCCCCTCGGTGCCTTCCCCTAGGCTGTCTACAAGGCCTGGCTGTGCTCCGAGTATTTCAACGTGACTCAACAACAGTGCCGACACCGGATCCCATGCAAGCAATACTGCCTGGAGGTGCAGACCAGGTGCCCGTTTGTGTTACCGGACAATGACGAGCTGATCTATGGAGGTTTGCCTGGCTTCATCTGTACGGGTAAGGACGTCGGGGGAGCAGGGCCGCGAGGGGCAGGGTGGGGAGCTGGTGGGCCCGCAGGGCTTTACGAGCTGTGCACCAGGCTGTGGAGTCCTTTTGGGGAGGAGAGGAGGAGGAGGCGCGGCGCAGAAACACGCCAAGTGCTTGCCGAGTGCCGAGACGTGGAGCTGGGGTGGGACGTGAGCGCTGCACGGAGATGCAGCAGCGGGCTGAGTGTGGGAAACAAAAGCCCTACATCTCACCGAAACCTAAAGAAAGAGTGTGAGGGGGCTGAAGGTGACAGGATGAGAGCGGGGCCGGGACAGGTGGGTGCTGCCTGGGGAGCCCTGACCGCACTGGGGTCCGTCCCTGTGCACCAGTCCCACCAGCGGCTGCTGCTGGGGGGCTCTGGGTGTCCCAGTGCTCCGGCTGGCACCAGGCTCGCTCCCTCTGCTCGCCATCCTCATCCTCCCCGCTGACCCCCTGCTCCCTTCCCGCAGGGCTGCTGGAGACCCAGCTGCCCGAGGAGGAGGCCAAGTGCTGCGAGGTGCAATGGGACTCCTGCGACCACCCCCCAGACAGCAACTACAACACATCCCCCAAATCCACGGCGTCAGAGTCGCTCCATTACCACCGCCACGACCCCCACCTCCATCACCAGCGGCAGAACCACTACCACCTCTACCACCACCACCACCAGTACCACCAGTACCACCACTCCCCGTCCTTGCTGCCGGTCTCCGCAGGGTCTCGCCTGGGCAGCAGCAGGCTCAGGCTGTGCGTGCTGGTCCTGATGCTCCTCCACACCATGGTGTCCTTCTCGAGCGTGCACAGCGGCGGCGGGGGGCTCAGCCCGGAGGCCCTGCCCGCCCTGGACGAGAGCGTGGCGCGGGACGAGTGACACGGAGGGGGGGAGCCGACCTCCGAGAACGCCAGATCTTTTTCCACGAAGGGGGGCACATGCTATTCCTCCAATGGGAGGCACGGGATTGGGGGTGACGCACACACACACACCCCCGCACATACCCCCAAGAGCTGCTCGCCGCGGGGCATCCCCGTGATGAAGAGTCTCTAATGCGCACAGGGCTGCGGGACTCGGCTTTGAGAAGGGTTCGGTCAGGAGCAGCCGGGCGGCTCGGCACAGGAGGGGACGGGGCAGGGGGAGCAGAGGGGACGGGGGAGCAGAGGGGACGGGGGAGCAGAGGGGACGGGG
>CM021734.1:1333942-1352241 GCA_011075105.1 Heteronetta atricapilla
AGAGGGGACGGGGGAGCAGAGGGGACGGGGGAGCAGAGGGGACGGGGTCCCCCCCTCGCAGGAGGTGGCCCCGCGGGGCTGCCGCGCACCTCCCGGCCGCCTGCCGCGAGTGCCTTGGGCGCCCGCACCGTACCCGCCAGCCAAATGCCAGGAGTTTGGAAATCAGCCTGACCCCCGTTTTGTATTTCTCCCCCGTCCATAACGCCCCGCACCCGGCCGAGCAGGATGGAGGCAACGCCTCTCTGAAAAGCCCTGTCCTCCGCTCCCATCCCCGAGAAAACCCCGCTGGTGCAAGGCAGCCCCTGCACGGGCTGGCCGGGCTCCTCCTGCTGCTGGTGGGGCTGGTGGGACTGGGGGATGCTGCTGGTGGGGCTGGGGGATGCTGCTGGTGGGGCTGGGGGATGCTGCACCACGGGGCTGGTGTCCCCGCGTCCCCACCTGCTCCTCCGGTCCTGCTCCTCCCGCTCAGGGCGGTGGGGAGGGAGCGTGGAGCAGGAGGTTCGTGGTGGTGCCCCCCGTTTGCGGCGCGTCCCGATGGTTTCGTTTAACCTCTCGCTCCGTTTCCCCGCGGGAGTGGCTGCTCTCGGAGCAGAGTCAGGGAGACGTGGCGAAGCCGAGGGAGGCTTCAGCTCGTAGTGGGATCAGGCGTGGTAACAATTGGATGAAAGGCTTCCGAAGGCATCCGTCCCTGCTTGGCGGCTGCAAATCATCTACTGGATGGCAGAAGGACTGGGCAGAAGGGCTGGCGAAATCTGGCTGGTAGGGATGGTCTCCCACACAAAGAAGAGGCGCTAATAAAGCCCAGCTGGGGAAGGGAGTTCTCGCGACTGCTTTTTATCACAGGATGCCCCCCAGATCAGGAACCTTCCAGGAGCCCAGCTGGGACAGCGGGACGCGGGCGGGCAAGGTGCTGCCTGGTGCAGCCCGGATCGGCTCGCTTTTTCTCCTTTTCACCGGAGCTGAGCGTTTCTGGCCGTTCATCAGGTCCCCTCTCTGCTCAGAAACTCCCAAATCCTCCATCCACCCCCCAGGATCTGCTCACGGGGTGACACGGGGGGGACGGTGCCGCTCAGACACCCGAGGTGAGAGGGGTCCCGTGGGCACGGGGCGAACGCTGGGGCGGGTGCACGGAGACCCCACGCTTCCAGCCCATTTCCAGACCAAAGAGGCTCTGAAAAGCAGCCGAACGTTTGAAGTCTGCTTTGACTTGAAGCTCGGAGCTCCGGGGAGGTGTTTACACGTTACCTGCGACCAAAGCCCTGCGGATGCGAAGCCCGGGAGCTCATCATTGGTATGGGGCTGGAGAACTTGTGTGCGGGGAAGAAGCCGAGCGTGTCCCGAGCGGATTTTGCTGCTGTTGCTGCCCGGAGTAGGTAGGCCGGTTCTTGTGTGAATGTTCCTAACAGCATCCCTGCATTTCCAGCCGAGTTTACACCGCTCTGGGAACCCGGACACGCAGCGGTTCAGCAAGCAGGAGCGCGGCTCCTCCGTTTGTTGCTGAAAAACCAAGTCGTGCCGCTGCCTTGGTGGATCGCAAGAGCCCACAGCTAGAGCAAGGGAGGGAGCGCAGCCGTGTGCCTGCCTCGAGACGGCCGGATCCAGCTCGTCCTGAAGGAAATTAGATTTTTCATGCGCTGCCAAGAGTTAAGCTGATTCCAGGCGCCTCTTTCGGAGATAGGCTGCGTCCAACCTTGGAGCGGCTCGTCTCGGGAGAGAGCAGCCCAGTGCGGTGCGTCAGCGAGCGGCCCTGACTCACCGGCCCTGCTCATCGTCTGCCGCAGAGCCTGCTCGGGGGCCTCGCAGCCCCCGGCCCGCGGACAGCACGGCGAGGGGCGCGGGGCCGGCCGAGGAGCGCTGCCCGGGCCGGGTGCCCCGTGGTGCTGAGCGCGGGGAGCCGGCCGGCCCCAGGTGGCCGGAGGAGGCTCGCTCGGTGCGCCAGCCCCAGGGGCTGGGATTTTACCTAGTGTGACTGGAAGGAAAGTGCTGAGTCTTCACAGAGCGAGGCTGTTGGAAGGAGTTCTTTTATTTAGCAAGTCTGGGCTGCTGTCAATAAGTTCTGTGGTTTTAGGGCACCATATGCTGTATTCAACACTTTGCCAATCTCGTTAAGTGGATCCAGACGAGGCTGTTCACAGAACAGGACGGAGCAGCTGGAAGCGGTGTAGGTTGCAGTCCATCATTACGGGGCCGTCAGATAAAAATCTTCTCCCCGCTCTGACATTACAACTCCAATAATCCTCTCGATCAGCTTTCCCTTTGCTACGCGAGAGACGAGCCCAGGAAGGAGGCTCTGGCGCTGCCTCCGTCCGTCCCGCTGGCGCTGCTCCCGCTGCGGCGTGGCGCGGACGCGCCTGGGGCGAGCAGGAGCCCTTGGCGGAGCAGCTCCGGGTGCAGCCCCCAGGGGAGCACCCATCCCAAACAGCTTCATCCTCCCGGGAGTTAAACCCGAGGTGCTTTCTCCTTTCCCTTCCAGCCCAGTGATCCCGTTCCTTCTCCCACTGAAGGCGCCGATGGAAGCCCAACCTCTCCCCCAGCCCCCGGCCTCCTTGCCCCCGTCACCGCGGAGTCGGGGCGGCCGGGACGATGCTCGCGGGCAGCCCGGGCGGCGGGGGAAAGGTGGCCGTGGCTGGCCCCTCCGCAGCATCAGCCCTGTGTTTTGCACTTTAATGTAGCTGCCAGTTGTACAAATTAATTAAAAATAACTGAAGAAAAATCCCAAAGAAAGGCCCTGCTTCCTCTGGTGAAGATTAATCATTACTTGAGCCCTTTTCTTATGAAAATACAGATCCATGGTAGCCCCAGGCAAAAGATTCCCAGGGAGAGCCCTCACCATTCGTGCTCTGCGTTAGGGAAATCGCTTTGAAAGCATCTGACAACTAAAGCAGAACATGTTGAGTAACTTGGCAACACTCAGAAAACATCTTGAAATGGTTTTTGTTCAACACATTTTGCTTTGCTTCAATAGGAGATGTCAGGGCAGTTCATTCACTGCCACTCAGGACTGCAGGCGATGCCGGGAGACGGCTCCTCTGCCCTGCCTTTAGAAAAAAAAAAAAAAAATATGAAGAAAAAAAGAAAAATACGTGATATCTGCTGCTCGGCGTGGCGGTGGCACTGCCCGCTGCCACGTCGCTGCGTCCTGGGCAGCCCCGCGGCGCCTGGAAGGGAGGTGGGCGAACGGGGCATCCTGCCCCCAGCGCTGCGTTGCCCTCAGCCATCTCACGTCGGCCCCGACCCCCAAGAAGTCACGGTTCGGCTCGTAGCGAGGTATGAGCTGACACCTAGCTACCACCCCGGAAAGGAACGCCTGTAGAAATTAAGAGACAAATTCAGTACGGAAATAGGTTTGGCAAAAATCGCTACGAAAATCTATGCAATACGGCCGACAGTTTTGTATAGGCTTTTTGAGCTGCCCTGTGGATTTCCAGCCACAGCAGTATAAATCTCCCTTAAATTACATCCGAAAGCTGAGGGAGGGCAGATCCTGATGTGAATAATGACCCTCTGTAGCCTGGAAAGTGCCCATGTCGTGGTCCCCCCGTCCCTTCCCAGCAGAAGCCTGCTCCGTGCTCTTGGGTCTCAGCTCAGGGGCTCGCACAGGTCTGTCTAGTGCCCTGCCCCAGCACTTCTCAGTCTGTATTTGGGAGCGAGGCTCCTCAGCAGATTTTTATGGGTGTTTTCCGCCCCGTGTGGCTCTGTGGGCGCTGCTACCCCTGCACATCGCTGCAGGGGGGCCGTGACGAGGGGGTCTGGCACTGCGCGGGGGGCTCGGGCAGCGCACAGCGGGACGCGCTCGGCTCCCTGCGGGAAGCAACGGGGCAAAGGAACCACTACATCCACACACGAAGGTTAAATTGTTTGCAAATAAGGTTTTTTTAAAAAGAAAAAAAAAAAAATGATGCCTTTTAAAGGTTGCTGGGGTTTTAATCTCTCTGTTCCCAACCTGCTCATTGCGCGCCTCCCGCCACCGCGTGCGGGCAGGGTTTGCAATCCGAGCGCTGAGCTCCCCAGGCCAGGCCAGCTGCTGGCGTTCCCCTAGGAGAAAGCTGAAACGTTGCGGGGGATTTCTCTGGGATTTTGTAACAGTTCTTTGCACACAAAGCATAGGAGACGGCCCATGGGGTGCCCGGGGAGGCCAGGGTGTAGCTGGGTCCTCGGGCATCTCGCTGCCCGTGCAGGACAGGGTGGTAGCAGCTGTGCCAGGGAGCATCGGCGTTGCCAGTTTTTTCCAAACCCCGTAGCTCCTTTTCCTTGGGTTTAAATCCTTCACGACCTTCTCTTGCTGCCTCGTCCCCTGCATCCCCCCGTCGGCTCCGTGCTGCGTGTCCCGACCTGAGGAACAAGGAGCGGTTAGCGCGGATCAGAGCCGCGGGACTCACCCGGGGGGGCTGTGCCCAGGACCCCCCCCAACCTCGCAGCCCCCGGGTCCCAGTGAGCACGGGACATTGCTCCCCTAAGCTGCAGATCTGCCCCAGATCCTCAAACACAGTCCGGAGCGGCTGCCGGCCCCCTTAGCGTTCAGAGCAGCATTTTACGGCGATCCTTCGGCACACCGGGCAGTCTGCAACTTTGCAGGTTTAAACCAAAAACCCCCCCCCCCCCCCCCCCCCAATTATTATTTCTTTTAATTGGTTTTGGCTCGTGAAATTTGGGGTTGGTTTTACCATTTTTGAATGTATTTTTTTGGGAACCGTACGTGCTCGAGTTGCAAAACAAAAAGCCATTTCAAGCCAGAGAGGTTTTTTTTTTAAAAAAAAAAAAAAAAAAATTGAAACTTGTCAAAACAAGCCATATTGATAATTACGACCAATTTTTTCAAATTGAGAAATGTATCAAGAACAGCCCTTTCCCACAAAAACCTTTCATTTTCAAAAAAAAAAAAAATAAATAAATAAATAAAATAAAATGAAAAAATCAATCACACTTTTTCTGCTCGCACAGTTGGAACTGGTGGCAGTGGATTCGGAGAGAATAGCAATTTGTAAGGAATTCCAACCAGCTCTCCTCAAAATAGCATCCAGCCAGTTTTCTCGGGGGCGGCGGTGCTGAAAGCAGGCTGGAGAGCTTCCTTCCCCACCAGGGCTCCTCGGCGCAGGGCAGCGCACCTTGGGAGCTGCTTGGGGATATTCCCGACGGGGAACTGATGCCGAGGTGCTGCTGCCTGCGAGGCAGCCTCCCTTTTTCTCCGGGTCCTCAGCTGGTGTTGGATGCCCCCAGCCAGCCCTCTAAGCAAGCTCTGTTTTCTTTTCCAAACCAAAATGAATCCAGCTCCTTCTAGCCTCCAAAGCATTCAGCCGTCTCAGCGATGGGAAGCCTTCGGAGATGTTCCCACATGTTCGTGGGAGTTTTAAATTTGGAAGGAATTAAACCCGTTGGTCCGGCAGGGATACCGCAGAGCGTGTGTGCGTGGGGAAAAGCAAACACCACGTTTCAACAAGAACCGTTTTAAGGGAGAGTACTGCAACGGGAGAGCCCCGAGGACGGTGCCCCTGCCCGGGAGCAGGGAGAAGGCACGGGGCAGGGGGACAGGGCACGGGGGGACCCCGGGGGACACCGCTGGGCGCGGGCAGAAAGGGCTGTTGGTGACCGAACCCTTCTCAAGTGCTTGTGAAATGTTGGTGGTTACAGAGCTCAGACCTACAAAATGGTCCTTTTACAGTACGCGGTGGCGAGGTGAAAACAAAAAAACAACCAACCATACTGCTGAAGTCAAAATATTCTTTCTAATCCCCCTGCCCGGTTTCTCTTTCTTTCCAGCTTTCTTCCTCTGCCTTCCCGACCCTCCCTCTCTGTTCCCACCCCCCTTCTGTTTCTCTTTCTCCCCTCTGTCATAAGAAAGTGACTGTGTCCTCGAGGGGACAGTTTTCTTATGCCATTTTATACACTGTGCTTCATGTTTAGAACTTTTTTGCACTAGTTCCTATTACATTTATTTTCCAAAATGGTTTGACAAAAAACAGACAAAAAAAAAAAAACAAAAACAAAAACACAAAACCATGCTATAATTCAGTTGTATTAAAATATTATCCTACTACTCTCTGTGTTCAATAGTCTCTGTACCTGTAATGCTTTCAGTTCTGTTGTATTTTGGGGCAGAGGTTTTCTCCGCTCCTTGTTTAACCCAGTAAAGAAATAAAATGTTAAGAATTGATGATAACCTCCTCCTCCCTCTCTCTGTGCTTCGACTCGGGGTGCGCGGGTCGGGGGCTCGGCCCCTGCGGAGCCCCGCGGGCCCGTCCGGCGGGCGCTTTCCCCCCCAGCCCCATCTCAGATGGAGGACAGAAGAGGCAGAGCGGAGGGACAATAACCCTGCCTCGCTGAGTTTGATTTCGTAACCTTTCTTTATATTCTTTTGTTTCTTGCCTTCACATTTTTTGCCATGGGGCTCACCTCAGAACAATAGGGGCAAAGACTGTCACCAAGAGATTCATCAGAGAATAATGACTAAACCAGGGTATCCAAATTTTGCCCAGCTGAAGTCCACACCCACATATAATCTGGAATTAATTCATCTGGACAACAGATCTCGGCATGCAACAGAGCTAGGACACTCCGCTCCAAATTGAATGCTGCATGCCAGGCTGCAAAAGGCCATGTAATAAAACTCTGAAGTTGCGCCTTGGCCATTCCTGCCCCCAGCTGAAAATCCTCCCTTTGGAAAGAGGATGAGGAGAAGAGAGCACAGACGGAACGAAGTTGGACAGAGATAGAAACAACACGAACACAAAGAGGGTGCTTGGTACAGAAAGCCGTGAGGGGGAGCGGGGAGGCGGTGGGCTCTGCTGGAGAATCGGAGGGGAGAAGTGGGGGCACCTTCCTCTCCCATCGCCTCCGGAGAGGCTTTTGGCTCCTTCCTCCGCCTTGCCCCGCTCAGAGCCAGCAGCCACCTTCAGCCCATCAGCTGCCAGACTCTCGGTGTCCCCGGGCTGTCCCTGCCCGGAGGTGACACCGAACAGCACCTCCTCTCAGCAGGAGCTGCGTGTTGGCACAAAGGCCTGGCTGTCCTTCTGCCCACCCAGCCCTGCTGCTGGCGGCTGGGGAGACACCGGCCGCAGCAGCGCGGGCGGTGCCGACACCCCCAGCTGCCTGCAATTACCAGCAACGGACCTCGCCAGATAAATTTGCTGCCAGGTGCTTCCCCTCTTGCTGCCCTGGGAAAGGAAAGTCATCTCCAGCCTCTGGTGAGCTCTTCAGAAGCACTAGGTGCTGCTTTCTGAGCAGGTTTCTTGGGTAGCCTTACTGCTGCGATGGGTGATGCGCATTAGTGATGTGAACCGAGGGTGGTGGGGTCCTTTATGCTACAATCTGGCTGCTCTGCTTTGTTCCAGGCCTATTGTTTCCTTCCTCCTTTTAGAAGGAACCTGGAAGCTAGAGACACCCGGTCAGTAACTGCCCTGCAGGGGCAGGGATCCTCACCCTGCTCCATGTATTTGTTCTTTTGGGGGCACCTGCAGAGCCGGGCATCTCCCGGCTTCTGGGAGTGCTGTCAGCTGCCTGGAACAGGCTGGATGTTTAGGAGGGGAAGGAGCAGTGCACCACAGCGCCCAGGTTCTGTAAAAGGGGTTTACACCCCCCTCCCTGAAAAAGTCTAGCCTGGCGAGCCACATTCTGGTGCTCACTGAATTCAAAAATGAGCCAAAATCAAGGTAGTTTTCAGGAGGAAGAGCATGAACTTCTGATGGGGAAGCATGACTGCCAGCTGGCAGAAACAGGAGGCCCTCGTTATTTAGAGGGGACCGTGCTTAGGCTTGCAGAAGAGCAGAGGCTGTATCCAGAACAGTGCTCAGGTGTCTCAGCTCGGCACACATCCTGCTGTGCGCACCCAAAGCCCCCCGTGAGGTGGCACCCTGCTCCCCAGCTGCTGCCCCATGCCCACAGACCTCGTGCCATCGTTTGTTCCTCCTGCTGCAGTGACGGGAAAGCCCTGTGGGCCATCAGCGTTGGTAGGTGGTAGTGGTGTGCTACGAGGGCTTTTGACATGGACACAAAGAAGTCACCGGGCTGGTAAGGAGAGCTCTGCAATGGGTTGAAGGAGTTGCTGCAGGTGGTCCTGAGCCCCGGTGCTCTTCTGGGACAGGCTGGGGAAAGCACAGGGGAGCAGCGCTGCCTCTGAGCATCTTTATGCTGGTTAATGGGATTCCTGAGCCATGTACAAGGGATCTCCTGGCACCCCTTTAGGTAACGGCTTGGGATTGATGCTTAGCCCCCGGATTTATGGAGCTGCATTCTTGGACCCAGCCTTGGCCCTGGTCTCCAGCCTGCTGCGTTGGGGAGTGCTGGAGCACCGCGCTGGGTGTTAGGAGAGCCGTCCTCTTGGCCTGTGTCTTCCCATGCCCTGTGTCTTGGCATCTGAGGTGGGGGGCTCTGCATGTGCAGGCTCCAAACTCCCCCTGCTCTGACAGCCCCCCGCCAGCTCTCCCCTCTGCCACCGCCCCCAGCCCCCTGCGTGCCCTGAGAGCAGCTCCCCTGGGGCTTGGCTGGGCCATGGAATAATATAATAATAATTATTATTATTATTAACAACATACTGACGGGGCCAAGCAGGAGCGAGCTGCCGGCCGGGGCCGTGGCCGTGCCGCCAGGGGGCAGCGCCGCTCCTCGGCCGGGCCTGAGGGGGGGCGGCCGGGGGGGTGCCCCGCACCGCGACCCCCACAAACCGGGGTGGAGGCGTAAAAATACGGCGTGGAAGTGCTGCAACCCCCCAGATTAATGATGGTGTGCAAGCACGAGCCACAGAACGGGGTTGGAGGCGCTTTGGGGTGCTGGGTGGGATGCAGCAGAAGCAGAAATCATGAGGGGGGGGCTGGGTTTGGAGGTAACCTCTGCTGAGGGTGATGAGGAGCCCCTTTCCTGGGTACCCACATGGCCTGACAGCCTGCACACGAGGTGTTGTAGTCTCCTGTCAGGAAGAAAGCGGTCTAGTCTTCATGCACGTGTGTCTGGGAATCGCGCTGACCTCATAACCGCATTTCTGAACAAATTTGTGAAGCTTTGTTGTCTTCCCTGCATGCAACAAAACTTGTGAAAATCAGGCAACGTGTTACCAGGGATCTAAACCCGAACTTGAGGGCCTCCTTTTTGACGCCAGTGCTTGAACATGCTGGGCTGTGAATCCTGAAGGGAGCGCATGCGACTCGCTGTCCTCCGTGCCTGTTGCTGCAAGAAGGCAGCTGCAGGCCATGTGCTCTACCTACCAGGAGCATGGGGACATTTCCAGGCCCTTCAAGAGCCATTTGTGGGGGACGTGTTGAAACCAGAAGCCCCTGATGTTGGGGGTGAGTTCTCCACTTATTTCTGTGATCAAACAGGTACTTTTTTTTTTTGATTTATGGATTTTGACTGGAAAGTTAGTGTGATGCCTCCTCAGAAGACTGATGAAAATCATGTAGCTAGAGTTGAAGAAATTATTAATGATCATAATTTTCCGCAACTTTTGCCTGGAGCGTTCCTTTGTTCTCCTCTTTGTCTAAAATTTGCATTAAGTAAGAGCTTACAATTTATTTTTCATTAGCACCCCCCTTGCCATAGCAGAGCAGATGTTGCCAGGACGGACTGTAGGTGACTATATGTGAGATGCTATGAGCCCGATGGGGGTTGCTGGGCGACTTCTCCCTTGCTCCACTTTTTCTGGCCTTTATTTTGCTCCCTGTAGACCACAACCCAATACTGCACCATGGCCCCTGTCTCCCTGTTAGGTCCATTTTGGTAGCCGAGGAAGGACCAGGTCACACCGTTATTTCCTTCACTGCAAACATCAATGTCTTTAAGTCAGATTTAACAGCATTAATTTTAACTGCTGGTGCCGTGGGGACCTTGATTGTGTTCTTCCATGACGTTGCCTGGAGCTAGCAGTTTACCTGGCAACCCTCTCTGTTAGCTGCTGGTGCTGCTGACATCCCCGTAGGGCTGAGCAACCCTGTTAATAAGAGCACTCCAGGTGAAGCTGTAGGTCCCAGTATTCTGGAAAAAATATAAATTTGGAAGCCTGAGAGTGAAGCACTGGAAGCAAGACAGCCTTGGTCATTGTGTTCTTGGAGTCTCCAGAAGGGCAGATCCCCATGCTACAGAGAGGGCTGGGTGAGGTCCATGTGTAAGGGCAGTGCACTGTTTTTTCATCCCCTGTCAAATGCCCTGCTTTCCTTGGGCCCCAAGGAGTCTTCCCTTTTGCAGCCCAGCTCTGACCATGGAAAATCTGTTCCCTGGTTGTCCTCCACAAACTCTGCTCCTTGTTGTAAGGCATGGAGAACTCTCCTGGTGAGAGTCATCACGAGCCTCCAGCTGGTGAAGGTGGGGGCTCACAAGGAGATCCTGGAGGTGGATTTGGTGTTGTGTTGGGAGCGATAGATGTGCCCTGCGACATCTTTAGGATGCTGTGGGCATTCAGCTGGTGCTCAGGGATCCCCAGTCACGCTGCCCTTTGGGCAGCTTCCTCCAGGGAGAAGTGTGCAGGATGTTTCTGCTCTTTGAAGAGGGAAATGTTAAATGCAAGCGAAGATCAGACCCTTACAGGCCTGCCAAACCTAGGGGATGTCAAATCACATCAGACTCTCTTGTCTTAATGTGAGAAGCCAAGACAAAAGACCTGAAGCAAGTACCAGAAATTGTTGTACTGCTGCTCTAGGGAGAGGAGTTTTTTGTGTAACCCTGGGCACATCACCTCACACCCTGCTTTCCTTTTCCCTAACGGTCCCCTTCATGCTTCAGGATGAAGTGAGAGCCCCAGGTATGTGGTAATTGGGATTACCTCTTCCCTCTCAGGCTTCCCAGCCACCCTCCGGGTCTGATCTGCCACTCCTCCAGAGTTTGCTCTGGCACGCTCTCGCGCTCTCTTCCCTCCAGTCTTTCCCAGCCTCTCCCTGCCGCTTTTCTCCACTACACGAACTTCAGAACTGCTTGGTGTTGGCCTGTGCCCTCTCTGTGCAGCTCCTGGGGATTATTCGATCATTTTTACCCTGGTATTTGTTCCGTGCAAAACCACTTAGTGCTCTGTCTTCCCCAAAAGCCCTTCTGCCACCGCTTGGTGCTGAGCCGCAGGTAGGCCTGCCACCAGCTTGGAGGAGAGCTCTGCTGTCAGAAGGTCCCCTGATGTGTGTATTCATCAGCCTGTCAGCGTTTGGCTTTTTTTTTCCCCTCTTGGGGAAAATTGCTACTGTTTCTAACACCATCTCAGATCCTTGAGCCTAGTTGTGAACAAGGCTCACACCAGCGCTAACGTGCCAGATGCCACGGAGACCCGTTCTGGGTGAGCCTACGTGAGAAGCTGTTACTCCGTTGGCATTAGTGATGGTGGAGCCGGGAAGCCAAAGAGAACCTCTTTTATATAAACTGTAAGTTTTTCATGAAAGCCTTTCTAATTTGTACCAAAGAGACTCTAGCACACCCTTGGGACTGGTAAAAAATAATAATAGCTTAAGTGGTAGAAGACTGTGAATTTGAAACAGAAGGTTATGAGATTTAAAAGTATTACAAAAACGTCAACATTGTATATCAATAAATGTAATTTAGATATACAAAGGAGATAGCAAAGATTTAAACAAAGAACTGTCAAGTTTTACCTCTTCAGATCTCCTTGAAATAAAGCAGATGTCTTCATCCAATTGATCCAGAGGAGCTGGCCTTCACATCCAAAAGCATTTTATTTAAAATCACAAATGAATTACTCATTTCAAAAATTACATGGTTTGCTATTTTTCAATAATTTTTTATTCTGAGATGAAACACATATGTTTGTGTTGGCCAGTTCAGGCTAGAAATGCAGCCTTCCCCAGCGCTGGAAATCCAGAGCTCGGAGAGCCATGCCTGCTGGACCTGCAATAAAAGAGATGAAGGCAAATGGCACTCATTAGGGCCGTATCTGTTAGCTGCTTGAAATATGCCTTTGTAATAAGCAATTTAATTTCTTAGTATTCCGTGCCGTAACAAATGGCTACTACCTCTCTCCAAATCCTCTAACCAGTATTCTGAATGGTGTGCTTCATCAAACCTTGATCCGGCGTGGAGTCCAAAGAGGAAATTGCTGGTTTAAGACCGTGTTACTATAGGATATTATGTCTGAGCCCTGTGATCTTTCTCCTTGCCTAAATCTCTAACTGCTGGGACACATCTAAGAGCAAATGCTCGGGCTTTCCTTCCCGTGGTTATTGCTGTCACGTAACACCACCAGACCTGAGGCTGCAAATCCCCCAAATCCCAGGTCACCTGCAGACTACGGCCGCGTGGGGAGGTCCCTCAGCTGGACCCGGGCCTGCAGCTCCCAATAACCAAGAACTGAACAGAAGATGACAGCACCATCTGAGTTCCTTATGACTGCTCCTGCTTTGATATAAATTCCCTGGATTTACCCTCTTCAAAGCCAAGGCTTTAGGGTGCTTTAGAGGTAGTGGTGATGTACCGTTAGCCCAGATGTGTGGTGTGCGCCCATCAGATGTGGCTGCAGGTGCCTGGGGAAGGGCAGGATGAGTGCTCCTCGCAGGGGGCTGGGAGGGCAGATAGAGCTGGCACAGGGAAACACACTTCTCCACGGAGCAGGTTGTAGCCCTGGTTTCAACCCTTTGTCAGAGGGAAATCCAACAGGATGTGCTGGAAACCCTCTCGCCTTTGCTTTGTGGCGTGTGCTTATTCTGTCCTGTTTGACTCGTGCTTCTCCGCGTTTAGAGACTTGCAGTCTGTGGGTAATAATTTAATCAGGACTGCTTCTTCAAAGAGGTAGTTAGTGCCGTACATTAGCAGAGACAAATATCAAATGACCGAAATCACTTGCAGATGTAGCGAGGCCACAGTTTGAGCCCCGGTACGAGCAAAGTGTGCTGTGAGATCCATGCCGTGAGACCCTGCTTCTGAGTGCTTTATGGGGAAAGGGTCTGCTCAGGACCTCCTGCCCAAACCGAGGGGGCCTTTTCTGCCCAAGAACACCAAATCCAGAGCCAGGTCAAGCAAACATCTTAGGGGCAGAGGTGCTGGGGCCTGGGAAAGCTCCTGGCGGTGGGCAGAGGAGAGGAGCGCCCACCTCTTGGTCCTTCCTCGAGCCACGCGAAGCCTTGCTGAATGCTCCTGCTTCCCCGTGGGCTGCTGGCGACAGGCGTTACCCCCACAGGCGAGGAGCAAACCAGGCTGTGGGCTCTCTGAGAGGGTGCCTGTCACGTACCACGTACGTTCCTGGAGGCAAAGATCCTATCCCCTTTCAATCGCAACAATGAGTCCTGGAGCCGGCACTCCAGGACAATAAGGAGCAGGAATCCTCCGCCGCCCGCCGGCCCGCGCGACCTGTGATGTGGGGAGCCGAGGGGTTGGGGGCGATGAGGCAGCGAGGACCGGGGTGTTGTATAATGTGGTGTGGAATATCATTGTTCGAGCCAGGATGAGTAAGAGAACAGCTGACGCTGGTCACCGACTGCAGTTCCATGTGTCTGAGGGAGGGGGAGGCTGAGAGACGGTTGCACAGTTGAAAATAAAGACAATAAGTCTATAAAAGTTTAAGAACTGAATAGATTCCGAACATTTGTTTTTCATTATCACCAAATAACATATAAATAAACATACAACAGAACCAAGAGCAACATCCTAGTTACCCTCTCTAGAAGAAGCTGTGTTTAGGCTTAACTTAGCATTCTTTGGCCAAACTTCCCTCTCGTATGCTCCGTAATGGGATGAAACAGCAAAGCTGGCTGAGCAATTAGGCCTCCATCTTCCTTTAAAACAGAAAGCAAAGCGAAGTCTCTGCAGGAAGTGGGATTTCCACTTGCTGATAATTCTTAGAAGGCAGGGTTATGGGAGGAAGAACTTGTGAAAATAAGCAAAAATAAACTTTTTTTTTTTTTTCTCTCTGTAAAAAGGACACAAGCATACGTAAGTCCAAGCCTACCTGTTTGTTGTTGTTACTACGTGTTGATAATTATTAGGGAATCTTAAAAATTTATGTCAATAAACAGTGGTGGTTCCTACTTTTCCTTTTTTCATATCTCATGATTTCAATTGAGACCCTCGAGCGACTGTGCACATTGCAGAAAAAAGCAATTCAGGCTTAAAATGTGGTGGCTGCTGAGCTGTCACCGTAATGTCGAGTGGTTTCTGCCCCTGCTCTGCCTTGCACATCTCAGCCCTGAGTTTTGGGGTGAGACTCGGAGGCTGAGGTTTTTGCAGTGATGCAGCCAGGTGGGGAACGGGACGGTCCTGGGGCAGGTCAAGGAAGCTCTGCAGCTGTGGTTTAAGTGGCAGCTCTGAGAGTTCGTAAGTCAGATGAGGGTGACAGATAGCAATGCCCTGAGAGGGGAAAACCTCAAAACCTCCTAATCAGATCTCAGAAAGATAGCAACCCCATGAGTGCAACTGCTCCCTATGCATTGCTCTTCTAACACAAATGTGTTGCTCGACCCCTGCACGCAGGGCAGCCGCTGCATACCGCTACCGTGGCTGCAGAGGCAGAGCTCGTAGTGGTTGCAAATGCAATCTTAAATGACTGCCTATAAGAAACCTCAGCCCTCGCTGAAGCCTATCCGTAGCTGCACTGATGTATGAAGGCTTTATAAAAGTCAGGATCCTTTGTCCTAAGGGCTTATAAACATATCTGAGGACACGTTCTCGGCATGCTATGATGTCAGGTTTCAGGAGACTGCATTGTATTAACATTGCTAACATCATAGAGAGTAAAAGAGATGGCTTTCCTGCAATTTAATGGAGCTTCCCTCAAAGGAAAGTCATGAATTCCAAAGCTTTTAGGTCACACATGTTAAAACCTACTCTATTGCTGCTGCAAATATTACAGCTGTTGCCAAAATGTAAATGGCAAATGGGCTAAAATCTTATTTGCATCGTGCTTCCAGGAGGTTCACTAATCCACACTGGTGGGCACTGGCTCTGCCCCGAAGTGCCCCGAGTTGTGCTCAGAGGGCTCTTCCCATCTGATCCAACAAGTTGCTGCAGCAGGTTCCTCCTCTTGCCGCTCGCTTCAGTGCTGCTGGGACACGAAGGCTGGCTTACCCGTGGTGATGGCAAAGCCAGCAAGCTCAGGAATCAAGAGGAAAAGTCCCCTGGCACCAGAGACATCGCCTCTGTGCCTCCTCCCTCCCCTCAGCCCCGACCCGTCCTCCAGAGGAGTTTGTCGCACAGCTCGATCTGGAAGGAACAATGCCTTTATTTTTGGAATGTTTCCTTTTTTCCTAGATTTCTCTCCATTGTTCAAGGGGGAAAAAAAAAAGCAGGGGCAGCTGGACCCAATAAATTTCAGCAGATAAAGAGGCAAAATTTGGGTGGGGGGACCTCTTCCCTGTGCAGCAATGCTCTTTTCTGCTTAAAAAGAACTGTTCTTTATTTCCCCATTGTGGACCCTGCCTTTGATCAGCCAGTCCAAAGCATTAAGGGTCGCTCTCGTTTCTGCATCAGAGCAAAGGCTCCGTGATGAATGCGAGGCTTTTCTGTCTGCCATCCTCTCCTGGGCTGGGACTCCTCGGAGCCACGAGGCCGGGCTACAGCAGACAACTGCAACCTTCGAGGTTCTCCATCTGAGCACAGCGCAGCCGGGAAGGCTCAGAAAAAGGGGGCAAAACCTGTAAAAGAAAGGGCAGTGGCTGTGTTCAGCAGAGGAAGAGGGCTCAGTGCTCAGAAAGGAAACACCCATGGCAAGGGCAGGCTCTCCACCACATGCTCTCGCCTAAGACGAAGCCTTGCTGTCTGCTTCAGGATGAGAGAAATTAAAATATTAGAGAAAGAGTAGAGTCTCAGCTTGTGGGAAGGGGCCAGTGCCACATGGTCAGCGTGTGAGCACCTCGCTCTGCTCTGGGGTGACAGATTAATTACATCATCAGGTGCGATTTATGTTTAATTGGGAGGTTTTTGTATGATGGGAGGTTTTTTGTATGAGTACTCAAGCTCTAGGAGGCTTGAGTGTTTCGTTGATAGGATCAATGTCCCTAATTAGATCCCAGTGGAGCTGGAGAGCTCACTTCTTACAAATGGTTAAAAATGGTTAATATTAACAGCTGATTGACCCACCTGCTTAGCTTGGGATTAAGACATTTGCAGCACAGACCTGCCTTTAGGCCCTAAGAACATAGAGTACAAAGTATTTCGGGGATTTGTGGGCTGCCTTGACCTCTAAAATTCATCTTAAAAGTAAGATGAATTACTGCTGAAATAGAGCTAAGCTATTGCAAGTCTGCGTAAGTCAATGTAAGATTGTTTTTAAACAGTTTGGATCTTGAAAAACAATAACAACCATAAGTGTTCAAATAATTACAAGTGATCCCAAAATAATTGCAGAATTTTGTACAAAGAGGGCCCACTTGCTTTTATTTGCTTTTTGCTCTTGAGTTGTTAGGGTTGGCGCTAGTTAATGCTTCCAGTTTTTTCTACACAAATATTAGGGAAACATTTCTCTCTTAAATGAAAACAGAGACTCTCATGTAATTCCATGCCTATTACACAGAACTTAAAAAAAAGAATAAATCCTTATTGCAGTAAAATAAGTCTAGGACGGACTACAAAGAGGTCATCTAGTTCATCCACCTCCCCCAAGGCAGCATAAACAGTAACTGCAGTGTTCTTTATAGCCATAATCTACGAAATACCGAGTGACGAAGACCCCACAAATTCCCGGGCAATGTGTTCCAGGGCTTGGGAGGCTTTTTGCTGGAAAGGGCTGCCTTGCAAAAAGCTCGCCCTGCCTGTGGGATAACGGAGCACGGGCACCTGGACCCATGGGGACTGAAGCCAGGGCTTCAGGTGACGGTCCTGCTGGGACGCCCACGCCTGCAGCAGCATCTCTCTGCTGGCCCACGTTCATCAGATCCACAGGAACCAACACAGAGCGTCCTGCAGCAGTGCCACCTCGCCCTGTGCCCACTCACTGCTTGTTCTGGTGTGCATGAACATTTCTGTGCTCTTTGTTTTCTAAACTGCACCCGGTTTTCTCCAGGCCAGCTCTCCTCTTTGCTAAGGTTGTTGCTAACCCCGTATCCTGACTCGCTTGCAGCCTGTTCTGTGGAGGCATCGTGCAGAAACTTGGCAGCGGCCCTCTCTGTTCCATCACCAAGTGAAACCACTCACGGGTAGTGGGAATTGGGAAGATTTTTGCAGAGCTTCTCCTGGTTCCTTGACTGGCAGCTCTCCATAAGCTGTGCCCAGAGGTGCCAGTGCTCATTACAACAATCTCCCCTGTCTCCCCACCACTACTTGCCTTCCTCCCTCATCTCCCCTGCTGGGCAAGGGAACCTGAAAGCAATGTGAAGGCAGGATAATCACAAAGCAGCTGACAGCAATTTGGCTGAAATGTCTTCATTGGGCCCAACTATTCACAAAAACACCCATTTACCCTCCACCTTCCCTGCCTCCCCTCACCTGCTGCTAGCAGTTGCCTGAAACCTGATTAAAAATAAATAAATAAATAAATAATCAATTTCTTACTGGAATAGTCCCAAACCTCCTGTTTGCTTCCACTTTGGCCGGTCACATTCCTCCTTGCTGAGAAGAGCCCCCCTCCACCTGCCCTTTCTCTCCTTGTTTGCTGACCTCCTTGGTGATGCTCCTTATCTCTGCCACTTGCTGTTTGTCCTTGCTGTCCCCTGCTGTCACAGCCTCGCTCCCTCCAGCTGTGTCCCCGCACGCTCGTGCTATTCTTTTACGCGCGGCGCTAGGAAGTGGCCTGATTTATACTTTCTGTGCGTGTTCCTTATTGTCTCTGAGATGACCAAGCTGATCTCATGCTATTCTTTCTATCTTGCTTCTGCATCGGGATGGCCTGCAGATGTGCCATTGCTCCAGTTCCGACAGGGAACTGGCAACTCCTTCAACGTCCTCCCCCACCGCCTGTATTCTCAGGCACGTAAAGCGACCCAAACTCGTCATTTACCCGCCTGCTTTCTTGAAGTCTTCCCTCTCAAAAGGGAACACGAAACACAAAAAGGGTATTGAGTTACTTGAGAGCATCCAGAGGAGCGCAACAAGGCCGGTGGGGAGGGCTGGGGGGCACCTGGGCCCTCTGGTCTGCAGAGGAGGAGGACCAGAGGTGGTTTCTTCACCGTGAGGGTGTTCAGACATGCAGAAAAGGACGTTGCCCAAGCAGATGCGATCTCAACCACCGAGTTTTAATTTCTGCACTCTAAAATGTACCTGGAACGGAACATCAAATCTGTCCACCCTTTGCAGAATTGGGATGATGAACTCATTGATTCTATACTATTCTGTTCCATGTTACACTACCCCATTCTGTTTGACCCCGTCCCTTCTATTCTGTTCTATTTCTAATTCTATTCTATTTCTAATTCTATTCTAACCCACCCCACCCCATCCCACCCCCGTGCTGTAAT
>CM021734.1:1352641-1469675 GCA_011075105.1 Heteronetta atricapilla
CCGCAGCCCCGCCGCGCCGCGATGGCACCGCGGCCGCACCGCCCGCGGCTCCGCCCGCAGCGCGCCCGCAGCGGCCGCCCGAGGGCGCCGAGCGGCGGCAGCAGCAGCAGGTGGGTGCCGGGGGGCTCCGGGGGCGAGCGCTTGTCGCCGGGTTGGGGGGCGGCAGCGCTCCGGGAGGGCAGCCCCCGGGGCGCACCACGCTCCACCTGCCGCCGAGCCTCGCTGTCGCGACCCCGCTATCGCGACTCCACCATCGCGACCTCGGCGGGCGGCCCCTGCACCGCGCGCACCCGGCGTGCATCCCCCCACAGACGCCCTCGGGCTCCGCGGCGCAGGGGTCCGCTCGCCCACTTCGCCCCCCCGCTTCGAGGGGGTCCCTGCCCGGAGCTGAGCGGGGTGCTGGGGCTCCCCCAGCCATCGGTACCGGCGGGCTGCACTAATCCGGCGTGCACGGAGCCGCCGGGTTGGGAACACGTCCTCCTGCTTGGCCCCGGGGCGACAGAGCCGCTGCTCGGCCTCGGTGCCCGCCCGCAGGGCAGGCTGGCTGCCTGCAGCCCCGCCGGGGCTCCGGCTTCCCCAAACAAACCCTGAGCGGCAGCTGAACCGGGGGCACCCGCGCTATCGGGTCATCTCCCCTGCCCTTTGTTACTTAAGCGGTGTCAACATAAAGCGAGCCCGAGCTGCTCGATGTCAGGTTTGAATTCTTGGATTGTCTTGTAATAGCATGCGGCTGGAGTTCCTTTCGTGTTATCATGCTAAATCTGCTCAGGCTTCAGAGCTCTGCTTTCCAGCGCGTGTTTAATGAAATACCAGAATGAATAGCTGAGGCATTCATAAATTACGGCGTTAGATAATTTGTCTCCGAATGTGTGCCGAGATCCAAATGCTGCTCTCCCCAGCTGACATACTCCAGATAAGGTAATGCTAATTATTAATTTATTTGTTTTACATCTGCCCCGCCAGGCGCAAGAGGAAGGGTTCTTGCAGACATGTTGAAGTAGTTGGGTCGCGGGAGAAAGTTTCCCGGCAGCAGGAGCAGGCAGAGCCCTGGGCGCGATGGGCAGCGCGCAGCTTGCAGCCCAGCTGCTGGCCCCGAAAGCCGCTTGGAAGCGCATGCACTGACACCACGGAATTAACGCTGCTTGTGGCATTGTTTCTCCCCCGATTCTCCCTGACTTTTCTGTACCGCTGTTTGCCTGAGCGTGCGTACGGCTGAAGAAACGCCAGCCTTCAGTGTTGCTGTGTTTCACGACTATAGCCATTTCCTGATTGCAGCAAGGAGGCGAGGTGTTTGCAGGCAGCCTTCCCCCAAAAGTTAACTGCGGTGTTAGAACCCTCGCAGTGCGTGTAGGACTCCCAGCTGCCTTCCAAACGCTAGCAGCCGGACTGCGCCGCTGGTAAACCCAGAGCGCAGTCCCATGCAGACGTGTCCCCAGGCACAAGTCGGCGGAACCGAAGCAGGAGTGACTCAGGGAGCGTTTGGGAGGGGGCCTGGGGGGGCTGTGACCGGTGACACCGCTCCCCGCGGGTCGGGGCGTGCAGCGGGGGGCTTCAGTGTCCCGACGGACTGCGGCCACGACCCCGCGAGCCCTCCCTCCGCCGCCCCTCGGGACGGTCAGTGAGGAAGCAGAGTAAGCGCCGCATGTGCCGCAGCGCTCGTGCGAGCTGCTTTAAAGCCCTTCCCCTCCCTGACCCCCCCCCCACACCCCCCTTTTATTTTATTTTCTTCCTTTTTGACCCGAGGCGGGAGGGAGGGGGGGGCCGGGGAGCGATGGTCAGCGCAGATATTTTGGCAGAAGCCTCGCTGGCGGCGCGCCAGAAATGACCTCATGACAGGAGTGAGATTTGGCAGCTCGATAACGTTCTGCTTTCCTATCTTACAGGGTATTCAAATATGTAACTAATTTAAGATACAAGGGCAATTTTTCATGGCAGAGGTTGAGGCATTGTAGTTCACATCTTTGTCCCAGAAGCTGCAGAGCGTTGCATCATCAGTTTGGCTTCTAGATTAAAAGTTCGTTAATGCCGCTTTAATTCATTGACTCTTCGATGGCTGCCGCTCCGAGGCGCGGCGGCGAGCGGGGCTGGGTGGCGGCCGCGCTGCTGTCGGGGTGCGTTCGGCCCCGGCTGGCATTACAACATACAAATCATCCCCGCGGATGGGTGTGCTCCCGGAGCACAAAGCGGGTCTGTCAGTGCGCTCGTTAGAGTTTGGCAGGCGCTTCGCTGACGGCTGCGTGGCAGGGAGCGGGCGGCAGGGTACCGCGTACGGCCTGGTGACGCTTCCGTGCCTGAGCCGGGCGATGTCCTGTTGTCAGAAGGGCGCCGTTGTGGTGCCCGAGCGCTGCCTTCTCCGAGGAACCGGCTGGATCCCACGTGCCGGCGACAACCGGCTGCGGGCGGCGCAGGATCTGGCCCCGTGCCGGTGCCAGCTCCTCATGGGAGGACGGGCGGGGGCACCGGGCCCTTCAGACACCCCAGGCCAAGTCCCAGAACGACGTGTGCCGGTTTGGACGTGGGCTGTGACGAGGAAGGTGCTGTGGTGTGGCTGTGACGGTGGGAGGCTGAGGGCCGGGGCTGCTGCAGGGGCCCGGTGAGCAGCCCCCGAGGCGCTGTGCCTCGTGCCATGTTCCTGGGGATGCTCGCTCGAGGCCGGCGCAGGGCCAGACGGGTGTCCTGAGGCTGTGTGCCGGGACCCGTGCCATAGGAGGGCACGCAGCCCGTGGCCGCCAGCACGGTCACACTCTGAGCCATCCATGCCAGGAGCTCCCAGCCGCTGCTTGTGCCGGTGAGTTACAGTTTAGGGTGCGCACGGGACTGAAAATAAGTGACCTGAGCACTTCTTGTTTTTCCTTACTGGTCATAAACCCGCAGGACCTGTGAGTGCCCTCGGAAGAGGGACCTGTTACCACAGAGGGTTTTATTCTTTGAGCTGTTGGCTCTTTGTATTTGACAATTTAAACCTTGAGCTCCCATGGCCAAGTTGCCAGAGTGGTCACAAATAGATGGGAGGCAGTTAAAGAAGGAAGGGTGTCCTGGAGGTGTCCCCTGGGGCTGGTGCCCTGCCCTGCCCGGGGCAGAAGCAGGGTGCAGGGACAGGCGGGCTGCCGGTGCCCTCCGGAGCAGCAGTTGTGTGGGAGTGGGGAATTGCACAGAAAAGCTCGCTCGTCCTCTGACGGCGTGAGGGTACCTCGGTGTCCTCGCCTCACTGATGTGAAGTACCAGTTATTTCGCTCCTTGTCTCAATTCTGGCCCCAGAGTGCAGGACAGAGCATGGGTACGATTTGCACAGCAAGCTGTCGTGTGGCCTAAAAGCCATTAAAGCAGCTTCAGAAACGTCTCCGTCCTTGGTCATGCCCCAAACCCACCTGTGTGCCTGGCTCCCACGTCCCGAGCCGGGAGGCCGTGTGGGTGCACCGCAGATCTGCAAAGAGCTAGAGCACGGCCATGCGACAGAGCGGTCCCGTTGGAGGATGTGTTTAATGGTTTGTTTTCCCTCGAATTACGCTTGGCAATCCTAATTGTCACCGAAGGAAGCTTGTACATGACAATAAAGGGAGACCGCAGCGCGCTATCTGGCTAATAGCGCTCGGTGCCTTTGGTAACCTTCGTGCACGTTTTAATAGTGCCCTTCCCGCAGTGGGGGGAGCGACGTGCCTGAGGTTGCGTGAGGGTTGGGGGGTGTGCCGGGGGGAGAGGCGCGTAGCGTGATCGCCTGATATCAAATAGAAAACATATTCGTGCTACTATGCCTAGGAATATTCCGTGCAGGACCTGGCACAGATCCATAAGCTCCAGTTCTTTACGAAGAAAATCGTGCACGGCGTCAGGGGAACGGGAGCGGGTGCCGGGCGTGCTGCGTGCGCCTCGCGCGTGCTCTGCGTGAGGCTGGGGGCGTGCTGGGGCTTCAGCCTCCCCAGCACCGACAAGCTTGCTTATTTACAGACGTGCCGTGCCTCTTTGGTGCCGTTTGGCCCCCCTTGTTGCCCCGTGCCGAGCAGGCTGGGCAGTCTTTTATTGGTGCCGGTTGCTCTCTGACTCTTGCACAACACCGAGTGCAGGTTTCGCTTTTTGGCTGAGCCTCGGGCTGCTGGATGTCGCTGCCCAGCTGCTCAGCCCAGCAGGCTCATGCCTGGGGGAAGCCGTCAGTAGGATCGCGCCAGCCCTCCTGCCTCCAGCGCATGTCGGGGGGGGGGACGGGTGCTGGAAAATAGCTGATAACTGCAGCACAATAGGAAACTTTTTTTCTCCTCCCTCCCCCAGCCAAGAGCACAGGAAAAGTAGATGGGGGACAAGCGTGGAGAGCACTCGGTGATGCGCGGGAAGGAAAAGAGGAAATGCTTGGGATCACGGAGGTGCTCGTGTATTGTAGGAAACAGAAACGTGAGCGCAGGAGTAGCCAAGAGCTTGGTCAGGTCTCGGCTCAGATACAACACAAAGTGCTTTATTAAACTTTGATAGTATTTTAACCTTTTAATGTTGTTTTTCTTACCGCATAATACCATAAATCTTCCCTGCTCTTCCATACACATGTAGTATCTTGTAATGCTAATTAAACTGCACACAGTCCTAATTTTGCTCTCATACTAATCCAATATATTTTTCTTGACTCGAAGCCAAGCCCTAAGAACCTCAGAGCATGCAAAGCTCTCAATCCACTCTTATTATATGTTAATGACTTTGTATTTTAATATCTTTCAACACTTAAGAGGATGTTATTTTTTAGAGGTGTCTGGCTGCAAAAGGTAACCGAGAGGCGGAGGGGTTTCTGCCAGCGCAGAGCAGTAAACAAATTCCCTGCACTAAGCGAGTGGTAAGTGCATCTCTGAAGATGTGATCTGTCAGAACTCATTGTGCACAAAAACAAATTACAGCGAGATTTGGATGTAATTTGAAAATAGTTAACTGTCTTTATAGGTTAGGAAAATAAAACTCCTGCCTAGACTTTTACATGTTGCAGTTGTAAGTGCTCTCTTGTTAAACTCTTGGGGAAACGAACTGTTTTTGTATGCTAATGGTGCTGATGCCAGTTGGGCCTGAACGCTACTATAACAGAAATAATTACTAACAGATGTGGGGATATTAAAATGAGCTCTTTCCATAAGGCCAAATAAAATTCTGTTGTAAGTGCAAAGTACTAAATATGCGAGATTGTATTGATGAAATGCCAGTGCCGTAATGTGTTCCAAATGGCAAGTGCCAGCATCCTCCGAGTAAAGCTGCACCTCGGCTGCAGCTCGGCTCCCCCCAGTATGCTCCACACTTACTCGTAAACGGCTCGCACAGCGGGGAAACGGAGCAGGACTCGAAATGAGCAGGACTCGAAATGAGCAGGACTCGAAACGATCCGCGGGTCCGCGAGCCAGTTAGCTCTGCGCAGCGCCTCCCGTCTGCGTGGGGGAGCGGAGTGCCCTGCAAAGCCGAGCCCTGTGCCCGCTTCCTTGGTCAGATCATCCGGGAGAATTAAACGTGTGGAAGCAGGCGTGGGAAGCCCTCCCGTGCTGCGGGCATTGCGTGGCTTCGCAGCGGTGGGCCTTGCGTGGTGTCAGGCTGGGTGCGGTGCTGCCTGGCGCGGCGTTGCAGCAGCTTGCTTTGCACGGCGGTGGGCGGTGGGCGGCTTTGGCGTGGCGTTGCGCGGTTTGGCGTGTGTTGTGCTGTTGCAGCAGGTGTTGCAGGGCAGGGTTTTGCCGTGCATCACGCGGGCTTGCAGGCGTTGGGTGGCTCTGCAGCAGCAGGGCTCGCGTGGCCATGCGGCGGGACGTGGGATGCTGTGGGGCACGGCAGGAGGCACGGCCTAAATATGTGTTAAATTCGCGTTGAATTCGGGCAAAGATAACAATAGAGCGAGCCACTGAAGCGATGGCAAATCACTTTACAACAGCAGGCCCTTCTTTTCTCTGCTGTTTACTCCCCCCTTTACAAGAGGCACAATGTGCCAATAGCTCCCAGGGCCTTAGCAGCTCATCAGTCACAAAGCAGGGTTAAATGCCACGTCTGCCTCCGGGTGCTGGTGCCCGCTGTCCCTGCGCGCAGCCTTTGTTTGGCTCCCATTCATCCCGCCTTTGCAATTCTTTTCACCTCTGTGTTTTAAATCTCTCTCCAGGCACATAACAAGGCAGAGGGAGGAAGACAGTGAAGTAGTTTCTTAAGCCATCACTTGATGGAAAATCCACCTCTGGAGCGGGTAACAGCTCTGCAGTCCCCTGTGGCACAGGCAGAAGTGCAGATTCCTCGCCACGGTCCCAGTGCTCTGCCAGGGCACGGGGGCTGTGGTCCCCAGCACCAGCCCCTGCCAGCAGCGAGATGTGCCCATCTCAGGAAAATGCTGGCCCTGGGCTTTGGGGTCTTATTCCCATCTGTATTCTCCACCCCATCACGGTGAGCACTGCACTGAAGGCATGTTTTTTTTTTTGTGTGTGTGTGTGTTTAAAAATAATAATTATTAATTGGTTGAAACGGGAGCAGAGATGGGACAAACACCTGCTGGGGCATCCCTGCACCAGAAGATGCTCTTCTGCCCTCTCTCCCCCCTGACCTTAGGGGTAGTCCCGGGGGGAGTGGGGGTCACTTAAGGTAAAATAACATAATGCATGCAGGTATGCAGCGAATATCCCGTCAGCTTGATTTCTGTGGCTAAAGAGAAGCACAAGAATTTGTAGACATAAATGCAGCTTACTGTGAAATGCAACTTACAGCCGTGAGATGCTGGGCTCCCCCCGTCGGTGTTCCCAAACGAGAGCTGGGAGCAGCGCTCCTGGCCTTGCGGGGCCCTGGCCCAGGGAACGGGTTTGGAGCAAGTGTGTCCTTCAGCCTTGTGCACTGCTGCTGGCCTTCACCCGCGCTTTTCCTTAACTTTTTCTGGGGTAGGAAAAGACTGTAAATCATCTACAGCTCTTGCTGTGCCACCTTGCTGTGACACTGAGCTGAAAAAACAACTGGTGTTGATAAAGTAGAGTTTTGGTTTTTTTTTTTCTCCTTACTGCTATTTTAGGATTCTGTCATTCTGGCTCTTAGTGCATTTGACCCATTGCCCCCTGTCCACATAGGTCCCCATCAGAGTTTGGGAAACTTGGCAATGCGAGAGTTAGGAGGACTGTTTCTGTCTGGAAAGCTTTAATTCTCATTCTTTCCCATTAAACGTACCTAGGCAGAAAAACGAGAGCGAAATCTGGATTGCTGGATTTGCAATTGATGAGGCATACCGAGGGAGAGAGAGCTGGGTGAAAACGTGTAGAGAGAGGAGCTGGTTTTTAACTGCAGCTGTTACAACCTTTTTAGTGATAATGAACCGAATTGGCTGCTCCTGGCTGTGCCTGGGCTTGCTGGTGCATGTTTGTGCAGCATCATTAGCTCCTGGCCCCGGGGACCCGCCGTCCTCCTGGCCCGGGGCGTGGGAAGAAGCCGGGCTATCTCCGTGTCTCCAAGTAAATCGTGGGGGCATTCTTCTGCTGAAGGTCGAAGGGAGGCCTTTGCTGGTGAATGATGGTGTTGAAAGGTATCTGTAGTCATTTTTAAATGAATACTGTATCTTCTTTTTAGCAACATCTTTATTGCTGGCCTGAAGTTTTGCTTTAATGTGAATTATCATCGTCATTTCTTGGCATCCTCGGATAACAAACCCATGACGTTATTTTTTGAGTTTATATTGGTCGCAATTCCGTCCTTAACCGCGTCTGCACTATTTCTCCTGTTGCTGAAAGGAGCAGTTCTAACCCCAGATGCGTGCCCGGCCCCCTGGGCTGCCCAGGGCTCGCTCTCGAGCGTGGGAAGGAGCCCCAGCGAGAAGCGTGGCTGTCCTGGTGCTGCTGTGCCTGTGTTTCTGCTCCTCCCGACTTGCTGCGTGCCCAGGAGCCTGCCCGGGCTGTGCCTGCCCCCAGCAGCTCGCTGCTGGTCTCACTGGGTCACCGCCTGCCCCCTCTGTGTCCTAGCTAAACTTTGGTAGCAAAGCTCATGGGATGTCGGAGACCTTCCCTTCCTCGCAGGTAACACACACCAAACTCTTCCCTTCTGCCTGCTTCCCTTCCAGACCCTGTGTGTGTTTGCAGAGTTCTCTCATCTTTCTTTAGCAAAAAAATAAATAAATAAGCCACTGTTGGACTTCGCAGCAGGTGTTAGCTTTACTGGTGCTGTGCTAAGACTCCAGCTCACTCTTCGGTAGAAGCGGTGCTGCTGTCTCGTGGCTGAGGACAAAGACGGGAGCGAGTGCGGGAGGAGCTGGCAGGCAGCGCGGCCGTGGGTTTGAATTCAGAGAAAGCTGCTCTGCACAACTTCGAGGTCAGTTATGTTGCACGAGGCTGGACCTTGCTGTCTGTGAGAGCTGCCTGGCTGCAGCAGCTCGCCTGCTTGTAAATGCAGCATCAAAATCTTATTCTACAATACTCTTACATATATTTTTCAGTGATTAAGGTTTAAAAAAACCCCGCAACTAAACATGAAACTCAGATCTCATAATGTGCTTGCTTTTACAGGTCACTTTTTATTGATGCATCACTTCATTTTTAAAGAATTTCTAAGTTGCTTATAGGCTTTTTCTCTTTTTACGAGGAAGCTTTATAGCTTAAAGTACCTTCATGTGATTTGGGTTCTTTTTTAGTGTTATTCGGTATAAAAAAGCACAATGTCTTAAATTGAGCTAGCATGCATTTTTATGGTTTATATGCTCAAATCGGTTGTACTTCCATCTCCTTGCTGTCTCCCTTGCGGTGGCTGGGCTGGAGAAGCTCTCGTCATGCTCGCTGACCGCAGCTACGCCAACAGCAGCACAATATAAAAATGCCATTCTTGTGGAATTTTGAAGTGGTTTTGATGTTTATATGTGCTCGTGACTCTTTAATCTCTACTTCCAAGGAAGGTGTGACTTTATTTTCTGTGTGTTTTTGTTCTGGACAAGATCTAACGAGTGTTGCTCTAACAACGTGGGTTTCTTCTGCTGCTTCCCATGACTGATGATGGCTTGCTTGTGACACAGCGTAGCATTTAGGTGGCCATGAGGCCCTTTCTCTGAGATTGTAGTAGTGTTTGTTTCCTAAAACTTGAATATTGAATCCAGACTGACTAAACCTTTATGAAGGAAAATTACTGTATTTAGTAATAAAGTGAAACGTGAGCTCGTTGGGTTCAAATGAATGAATGAGACCTGAGCAGGAGAATTAACCTTCAGGTGCTGCGTTTGCAAAGGCAGCAACGAAGTACTGGAACCGTATGAATTCCAGATGGAATTGCAGCAGCAGAACTGCTGGCTTCACGGGGAGGTGCAGCACTGCTCCTGGACACCCAGGGGGTGAAAGTTATGTCCAGCTGAGAGTGAGGAGACAGCAAGGGCGTGGTCTGATAGTTGTTCATTACAGGCACACTGTTTGTAGGTCAGCTTGAAATTCCTTTGGGTGCTGCAGAGAAACTGGAGCCCCTAGAAATCAACATGAACATGAAGGAAGTTTCCATCGCAATTATCATCATCGTGGCTGAAGAGCATGCAGGTCTTCGTTTGTTTCTTGGTCACTGACATAACGTGAGCCTTCTGTTTTTTGTCCCCCATTAGAACTAGAAATTGAGTGCTCTGCTGCCTGCAGGGCAAAGTCATCGACCAGTTTTCCTGCTGGGAGATAAATGGAAGACGAGAGACAGCACCCGCGGGCTTGGCTCTGCCAGGCGAGTGGTCCCGTGCGAGGGTGGTTTTGGTACCTGGGGTGATGGCAAATGCTGGTGAGGAGAGGAACTGCAGGCTCCTGTGGCTGCCTCCTCCTGCTGGGCTTAGTCACGCAGACGAGATTAAAATTTAATCTGATTATATTACCTCTGCGGCATTAATTAGGGCTCCACAATTTTCCAGCCAAATCCTTGACAGTGCTAATGGGAGCTCTTGAGACTGCTGTGTGGTGAAATGGTGGGGCGAGTTATTCACATGTGATTCTCCAAAACCTGAAGGAGAACTTTGCGTCAGTTCATTGTCATGTGAGAGGTGACGATCACTTAGGATGCTGTTTGGCTCTAATCAATTTCTACAGACAAATCGCATCACAATGTAGTAATTACCATGATATCTCAATTAAAAAAAGAAAAAAAAAAAAGAAAAGATAAGCAGAAACAAAACAAAGTATTAATAATAATATAGCTGGCCAAAGCCTGCGAGGCTGAGTCAGAAGATTTTGCAGGGATGCAGCCAGAGGTACCAGAAGGAGTCTGATTTCAACTTGCTTGAGGTATGTTGATAATGGCTCTTGCAGCTAAATGCATTTGGCAAAAGCATTGAGAACAAAGATGATGCTCTTTAAAGCCTTCAACAGGTCAACTGCGAGGGCCTTTGGAGGCTCAACACAAGCCTTGCTCGGATTTATGTCTGGCGAGACACCAGATCAGTGAGAAGCACCAAACCGCGTGCTGCCAGAAACGCTACCGGGCAGCAGTGGTGTGCGTGTGGTGGCATTTTGTGATGAGCTGGAGAGCCTGCGTGCTCAGTGCTCGTGTCGGTGTCTGCAATTTCATGGTATTGAGCAGCTCTGCCCCTGGCATCACCCACGTGCCGGGGTGCCCAGCGCACCGCAGCCGGGTGCTGGGGCCGCGCCGCGCTCCTTGGCCGCACGCTATCTGCAAATGCCGCAAGCATCAGCGAAGTCACGTAGCGGGGAGCAGCAGCCAGTGCGCGGCTCTGAAGCCGAAAGCAGCATGCCTGTAATAAAAGCAGGCTCCGACTTCAAACAAATGTGTACTGCACAGTTGTTGTTAGCACTCTGATGTGCGGCTGCAGAACTTGGACAATTTATAGTCGTTGCATCAAGCGTCTTAGTCAGTTCCATATGTGCTGTCTTCATGCGTTTGCTGGTATGAAATGGTAGGATAAGATCTCGGAAGTTGAGGTCTTCAAGTGTTAAATACAAAGCATTGCTCCTGCAGGCTCAGCTCTGCTGATCCAAGTGTCTGGCGCACATTTCTAACAGCCTGAATTTGCCAAGGAAAATTACGCTAGATATAGCAAATAGCTGTCAACTCTTTCCTCCCTAGTCTGTCAATCTGCTTTTCGCTCTCTTTTCAGAAAAACGGGGATGATTAGAAGTGAGAGGAGAGGTAGGCTTTTCTGTTCAGCGTGCTCCTAGGGATGCCTCCCAAGCTCAGCGAAGCCCCAGCCCCTCTCCTTCTCCTTGCCCCTTTGGGTCCCTTTGCAGACCCGCTGCCGAGGGCTGCATCGAGCCCGGAGTAACTTGAGTTCTCATATGCTAACCAAGTATGCAAGGAGGAATTTTGGCTAACGTATTAACTAGCTCTGAGGAAGCAGTTCCTGTGTAACCAAGACTTTTCACTGGCACTGTCACCCTGCACTTGTGGACACCTGCTGTTAAAACAGACCAGGCATGGCCACGTATGGGTGGCTGCAGCTGCACTTGGAGCAAAGTCCCCAGGCTGGTGTCCCCCGCCTGGAGCACTGTGTGCTTCTCACGGCTTGATGGTTCCTGGCTCAAAGCTGCTGGAAAATGAGTCTTCTAAATGGTAATCCTGGTAACAGTCAGCGGGGGCGGCTGGGGAAGTCGAATTTTTGGTCAGCTCTCAGTCAACCGTCTGTGCAGATTCAAATGGCGTCTGAATCAGGTACTTAACTGGTTAAGTATTCCTGACGCTGATCTGCAAAAGCAACGACAGGTATCTTCTGCTGGATCTGCATTTGCTGTATCAAACCTGGCAAATAGTGCAAATTTTTATGTTGTGAACAGAAACCATGCCCCGAGGCTGTGACTGAAAGGGAAGGTCTCACTGACATATTTACCTAGCAATTTTGCTATCATTAAATATGCTTTCTCAAAAACCTCAAATCCCAGAACAATAGCAACAGAAAAACATTGAAGGTTTTGTGAGCAGATGCAGCTTCAAGATAACAAATTATTTTTGCTCTTTGTTTGACTACTTGGCATTTAAAAGGTAATTAAAATGAGGCCAAGTGTAGTTAGAGAGTTTGTTTAAAAGAAGTCTCTGTGCTTGGAGAATGAAGCCAAAGTGCATTTGTAAGAAATGGAGGCACTGTCCCATGAAAAAATCAATATTAATCTTTCAGGTTGTAAAGCAGTAACACTTGTTCTGATCCAGCTGTTTCCTTTTCTTTCTATATTAATTTTAATGATAGAGAAAGCTACTGACGTTGAAGCTGGTCCAAACTACACCTGGAGCGCTCTGTTAACGCTGGCATGTATAACACCAAGTAATAATGCATTGTTTCTAAGAATGGGCTTGGAGGGTTGTTGTACAAAGAAGGGCATAAGAAACATGATCTCAAATTGTGATTACAGGCAGAAATGCTTTGCAATGGGGAAATTTTAGTTTAGTCAAGGTTGGTTACATGCCTTCCTTCCAGCCGAAGGGCAAATGACGCTGTTAGCGTTAAATGTTAGTCTATGACATCTTAACATGAAATATGCCTTACCTCTCCAAGATTGAGCTGCAGTTATCGCTGTTCCAAAAATTCTTCCCTGGTTTTTATTTTTGGCCTTGCCCAAAAATGGACCCACGTTAAATGTTCATGCTATTGAAATGTTTGGTTGGGAAGGGAAAAGCAAATGTACTTTAGGGAAAGGTCCAGTGAAGAGCATCAGAATACAGGGGGGGATCTGGACAGCCCTGTGGGGCACTGCACTGGTTCACGGGTGGGTTCACCCTCCGTGGTGGCCCGAGCTGGAAATGAATATTCTGCAGCTGGAAATGAATATTTTGAAGGGACTTCATCGCACTTTAAAAATGGTTTTGTTCTGTCGGAGGCTGTGGAGCCTGCGGCCTGGCTGGGTGGATGCTGTTTCCAGGCAGGTCTATACTCGGCCCCCGGGCCTCATGCCACGCGCGGTGGCTCTCGGGCTTGTAAAGCTCTCGGTTGGGTGGCAACGTCTAGGCTGAGCAGTGGTGGTGATAAACGTCTCCTGCTTCAGTTGCTGGATGAAAGCACGTGAGGGCACGTGCACATTGTTTGTGCAAGCATTTCCCTTCCGCTGCCCTTCTTGCCCCATTGAAATGACTTTCAGCAGCAGTCTGTATTTACAGCCGTCAGCTCTCGGTTTGCCCTCAGGCCAAATCCACCCCCCTGAAAGTGCAGCGGGGCTTTGGGGAGAATTTTTGGCACTTCTGTCCAGAACCAAGAAAGCCTTGGGCCAGAGATGAGGAGAGTGAGCTGGCACCTGAGGCCGGGCTGTCGGGCTTGGAGGGGTGCAGACCCAGGGTGCGCCTCTTGGTTCCACCCCAGCCTTTTGAGCATCTCGTTAGTAATGCCGAGCCTTGGATATTCTTAAAAAAAATTGCTTTAGGTAAAACTCAGACATGTAGAGTGGATTAAGTTTTAAATTTTCATGCTAGCCTAGTTGGAAACACATCACCATGCATATTTTACACTTAGAGGATCCCCTTGGTAATTATTTTGCCTTTTCCCAGTTTTATGCTAAGAATGTACAAGTAAAGATTATTCTGATTTTCTTACATTTCTGCTGTCATTGCAGAATGCAGGCACTTTCAGATTGAAAGGAGCTGGGTTATTTCTTACAGAATCCTAGTTTTCTTTTTCCCCCCATGCTAACTCCATAACATAATTGTTTGCACATAAATTAAGCAGAATTCTTTGGCCAGCTCTTCTGCACACCTGTGCACTCACTCACGTGTTCTGCCAATAAATCGCTACGGCTGAATGTTAATTCTAAAATACTTGCTGAAGAATGATTTTTGAAATCTGAAAATTATTTCACTAATGCTTGAACTACTCAGGAACAGTGATTTCCACTGCCCCGCTCCCCCTCCAAGACCTAAACTTGTACTTATACAGTCATTTGTGAATTAGTGCTATGTGCAGATGTGTTAATTCTTACAAGTAAATGAACTGCTTATGTTCTTCAAAATGCCATTTAATCATTTTATAATGGTCCAATGACTGAATTTACCAAAACTGGCACCACAGAATACAACCAGCAGAAGCAGTCCGGATGGTCCTGCACTGCCGTGGGCAGTTGCCTGCTCTGGCACATCCCATGTGCTTGTGGACACTTTGGGATTAATCTGAGATAAAAATTCAAAGTGGATTGAACTGTACCAACCCTGGGGTGGTTGCTGTGGTCCTCCGCAAATCCCACCCGGTACTGGGCTTGGTCTCCACTGGTCTGAGCCGGTCGCTGGGTTGCATGCAGGAAGGAGTCAACCTCGGGTTCATTTCTGGCCCTTCAGATAGCACAAGAATCTCCTGCAATGTCCAGCACAGTTGAGCTGTTCAGGAGTTGAAAACCTGTTCATAGTTGATGTTTTCAGTCCGTCTTCTGCCATCTCTGGAAGGTTCCCCTTCTTATTTTGTGCCGTTTATTGTTACTTTGTGCATTCTTCTTACCCAAATGGGCGAATATTTCCTCTAATTATTTTAGAAGCTCTTGACTACAGTGATACCTGATAGTGGAGAATTCCCTGGGTTAAACTATTAAAATAAAATTAATTATTTGGGGATTGTATTTATTTAATCTTCATGGTTTATGATTATCAGGATGGAGTTTTGGTAATAGGTGAAAGGCGATAAATGCACTGGATTTTCCTGTCATCCCATTTTTATTTCAAGTCATTTCAGAGTTGGCAATTATCTGGACTCACTTAGGAAGTTAAGAAAGGTAATTATCCTTCCAGTTACGAGCCATTACTGTAAGGGTGATTTCTTACTGCTGGTATTAATACTGACCTGTCGAGTTCCTCACGTGGTGGCTGTGCTAGCAAGCTGCTTGTCGTTAGATTAATGAAATATCACAGCAACAAGCTTTCCTTTCAAGTTTTAGGGCCACAGCCAGGCACCTTGACACGAAAGGCAGCGCTGATTGCATTCCACGTGCCTCCCCCCAGCCCAAGGGTTTCACATAAGCCCTTTGTCCCTGTCCTGGGCTGATGACCCCAGCTGGTGCTGCTGCAGGGACCGAGCCCTGCGCTGGCCTGGGGTGACTGATGAATATATATGGGATTTTTGTCCTTTAGAACAGCTCTCTGTTCATAAAGCAGGACTAGGGTTAGCCAGGGTAACAGGAGAAAAATGATGAGAGTAGTGCAGCAGGCTGCTGCGCGGTGCAGAGGTAGGTTTTTACAGTAGGAGAACGTCCTCCGAAGAGCGTGTGTTTGTGCCCACAGCCATTAAGCTTAATAATCTTGCTGTCTGTATCAACTTACAAATGAAAGCTTGCAGTAATTTGGAGCAGCATTTGAATTGTGAGTGGTAGTGATGATGCTGAGCTTGTCTTTTAATGCTGAGTTTAGAGTCTTTGAGGTTTGGATTAAAAAAAACTTCAATGAAACCACAAAAAAGACATTGGAAGCATAACTGAACAGGTGGAACAAATTTGTTAAATCTGTTATTGGGAAAACAGCAACTTGCTTTTAAGAAATAAATCAATCTGCAGCTCAGTGTTTCATAATGAGGAGTGGGATAGGAAAATCTAAAAATATCTACAAATGAGAGCTAATGCTCTGAAGGAACAGATCCAAACTAGAATATAATATTGCCCATTGTGGTGACAATAAGTATTTTAAAGTTCATTGAGATCCTTGCTGTGATGCAGATGGGACTTTAAGAGCCAGCATATTTCACTTGGCTGGGTCCAGTTTTTATTTGCATAATAACTTATTATATGTATTGCCAGTAGCTCGTGGAGCCCCTGGTCAGGATTGGGAAACCACTATGAGTTCATACTCCTCTCCATGGTTAGACAATATATTAAACGGCTGATTTGGAGGGCAGTGTCTCTAGTAAGTAATGCAAGTGATTGTGTGCTTAAAATGGCAGGAAAAACCAAATCTTTAACCCCTGCTTTGGAACAGGTGGGTGACCGTCGCATGGTCCCAGCTCTGCTGGCCAAGTGCCTCTTTGGCTTTGTCACTTGGCCGTGTTTGTCCCCAGCCTTTGGCACGATCTTCAGGAGCGAATCTCAGTAAGGGAAGGGAATTTATTCAGACGATGTAACACGCGTGCACTGGCACCTGCGTTTTCAGAAGGGTGTCACTGCATTCTCTGGCTTTTTTTTTTCCTTTTTAAATTTCCACTTCAATGTTCGGGCAGCACAGACAGCTTTCCTTCCATCTTTCTTGGAAAGCCATTCCTCAGCTTGGTGCTGTTCAGCAGGATTTTTCTGGCCATGTTCCAGCGTTTTCCTTGCTCAGCTGAGTCCGAGCGCCCCGTGACACCCCGTTGGGCAGCTCTTCGGCACTGCCACCAGCTTCCCGCTCTGGCCCATCTTCCTTCCCTCCCTGATATTTGCTGAGGGCTTCTCCGTGCTTCTCACAAGTGCCGTTTCAGAGTAGCTGTTCCGAATTAATGGAATCCACACGGACAGCTGTTGCTCAGAGGCAAGTAGGTAAGTGCATCCATACAGCTCCAGCTCTTGCATGACGCTTGCCCTTCGGGGAAGCACCATGCACTTGGGAGCTTTTCTTACGGCATTTAAAACCAGGAAAACCCTCTCCAACTTCCAGATTGTGGTTGAACTGGGCATAGTTTGGATGTAGCTGGGGCCATGGAGCATCAGGGTGGCAAATGCTGCCATCCATACCCACGGTGCTGCAGGTCGGGGTGCCCTCATGCACCAAAGAGCAGGGCTGCTGCTGTCCATGTGTTTGCCACATTGAACACCAGCGTCCCCCCAGTGTCAGAGCCTCACTCAGGGCCGCTGCTTTGCTTTGCAAAAGGTGCTGAGGGCTGTCACTGAGCTCGGGAGCACACGGGGGATGCTTCTGCATGGCTGGGATTCCCTCAGTGCGTTGCAACACAGCGTTCGCCCCAAAACCCATCACAAACTTAAAGGACGTCTTTTTTTTCCCAAATGGTTTACCAAAGACCAGCTAAGTTTTAACTAACCGTCATCAAGCTGATTATTAATGTGCTGCTCTCGGGATGGATCCATGGCTTTCAGAAACTCCCGTCTGTTGCTTTAATGAAGAACGGAGCTCTGCTTTCGGGGCTCGTGTGGCAATTGTGCTGACTCCTCCTTATGCTTTTGGAAACCCTGCTCGCCTTCTGTTTCCGTGGTTTGCGAGCGCTTTTATTTGATGCTCAGGCCCCGAGAGAGCATCTCCGCGGCAGCCGTGCGGAGCTGCACAATGGCACTGGGCTGCGCCGGGCGGCCCGGGGCGGAGGTGGGGGTCCCGCAGCGGGGCTGGGGGCTCCCGACAGCACCCGCCGCAGGGCGGTGCTCAGCGGCGCGGAGCCGTCACCCATGGGTGCGGAGGCTCTCGGGACGCACCAGGGAGCCTCCTCAGCCGCTCGGTTGGCAATTTCCAAGGCCAGGGGTTCATGGAGGCTTTGTGTCCCTGCTTTGAAGCTCGGGTCTGAAAGTGTTGTAATGAGATTTTATTATGTATTCTGGCGAGGCCTTGTTATTTTGTGTGTGGATTTATTGTATAATGAATTGAGTGATTTTGAAATGTTTTGTGCAATGATTTTTTGGAAGGGACATTGTATTTTGTTTATGGGATGTGTGAGTTTTTATGAAACTTTATTTAGCTTTTAGCAAGAATAATCTTTATTCAACAAATAGTGCAAATAAATCTTTAATTGAACAAATATGTGCCAACTTTCAAACACAGCAACAAACAATGACATGAAACAAGGAAACTTTGGAACAATATACAACTTTAAACATAGTAAAAAAAAAAAAAAAAGCTAACAAAGACCAGCTCAGGCGGTATAGCCGGGCAGCAGCCAAGTGCACTTATATCTGGGACCTGCCGTGCTGAGGGGAGCAGCGGGGAGCTGCGTGCTCGCTGCCGTTCCCCAGGTGGGTGCAGGTGGGGTGGGTGCAGAGGGGTCCCCCCACCCAATGCCGCAGCCCGGGGAGCCGCCGCTGCCAGCTCGCGCCGGGCTGCCAGACGTGACTGGGCTGTGCTAGCGCTCGTAGCTGTGGGGCGATGTGGAAACATGTTCTCCAGCAAAGCTTTCTGCTCCGCGGCAGCTCCAGGAAATATTTCATATATGTCCTTTTCTCAGTGGCAGTCCTGGGGCGGCCCGTGCCCCCTCTCCTCCTGGGTCTCTGCTAGGGGCGACCTTCTGCCGGAGGAGGTGGCTCTGGTGAGCATCCTGGGATGGCTGTGGGGATGGCATCAGCGTGCCTGCACCAAGCTGCTCTCCGGCTCTACAGAGAGCAGGAACCACGGTGCAGGATGGGACCATGTCGTGGTCACCGAGATAGGTTTAGAGTGACTTGTAACAATGCCATGTCTGTGTGGTGTGCTGTTTTCTGCCTCGTAACAGCGGTGAACCACCCAGTGCTCAGGATACTCAGCAATGGTCAAGCTCGTGGTCATCTTGTGTAGTTTTCTAGAGCTCTGCTAAGCTGCGTCCTCCAGCTCTGCAGAATTTTATCCTCTGTGAATTTTCCTTCTTGTTGAAATATCTTCATTAGGAGTAAATATGTGAAATTAGTTCTGGATTTCCCAGAGTTTTGCATGAAATCTGTAGAAAAATTACAATACAAAAAGTCTAATCTGTAAAACATACACTGGTTTCCACAAGAAAAAAAACATCATCGCCTTCTATCGCAACCTCATAAGTGGCTTTTACTGTTCTTTGTATCCTCTGGGCTATCTCAGCCTTTCTGTTTTACTTCACTTTTTTTGAATGTTACTTTTTAATAGAAGAAGAACAGAATCCTCTTTCTGTTCATTTCCAAGTCAGATTTCCTTCCCCATTCCCACACTTTAGTTGGGCTCTGCTCTTCATTTTACCTGCTAGTAATTATCCTAGAGTACAGAAGGAGCTTATTAATGGAGATGTTTGTATCCCTATCTGGCTGCAGCTTTCCCTGGGGATAGTGAAATTCCTATATTGAATTCTTATTAGAAAGTTTTTTCAATAAGGATGGAGAAAAATGAATAAAGACGCAGAGGCGGTCTTCATCATTTTTGTTGGGTTGTAGAGCAGGAAATAAAATGCAGAAGACCATGAAAACAAAAATAATGTGGGTCTTTATGGCAGAAGGAGACCAAACTCTGCTTCTCAGTGGCTTTCCTGCACTTTCTAACCTTAGAAATATCAGGAACATGAAGCCTGATATTACTTATTTCTGTGGGAAATCTCATGTAGCGAATCCATTGTTACGGGGAGGAGCATTTTCAGCCCTTCATTGGCCTTTTCAGCCCCTACAAATTTTAACAAAAGAGCTTTTCTTCTAATAGTGAGCAATGGAATTGGGTGTTAATGAAAACAAATTAATTCTGAATGGAAAATTCCTTCTCGTCTGTGTTGTGCCATTCTCTTTTTATAGCGTAAACCTACCAGATCTCTCTCGTTGCCCGTACTTTTCCAGGAAGAAGAAATCAGACTTACATTTCCAGAACTGTGAGCTAAAGGCAACTCATGACTCTTGTGCATGCTTGTGTTGAACCTGTCCATCTTTCTTCAGAACTTCTGAATGCCCCCAAAACTGTATAAAGTAAATGCTATTTTTTTTCTGTGCTAGTTCACTTTTAAACATTGTTTTTTCCTCAAGCCTCTTCTGCAAGTCATGGATCCTTCCTCTTTCTTGTACCCTTGTACTTTACCTACCCAAAGAATCTGGTCAAGACTCTTCCTTTTTAGCAACAAATTCACTTTCTGTTTTAAGTCCTGATATGACGCGGATGAGCTTCATCTATGCTGGAGCTCCCTGGGGCAGGAGGAGCGTGTTGGGTTTGGGGAAAGTTCTACCCCAGTTTGTCAGTAGAAGAAGGTGCAGAGAAGAGTTGTTAGCCAAAGGCCATGGAGAGGCTTGCAACCGAGGCAACATTTTGAAACCAGATCTCTTGAAACACAGCCCAGCATGCTGTGAGGCCATGCCACCACTTCCAGCTAGACCTCTCCGCCTTTCCTAAAGCTCTAGCTGGCTGGTTGTGCCTTTAAAATAGAGACAGAAGGCCAATTGCAGAGCAAACACCTGACTGCCTGTTTTATTTTTAAATCCATATATTAACTTATGAGATCAATGGGTCGATGTCATTTGCACCACGCAGAAGGAATCAGTGAAAGCCATTGATGTGCCAGATGTTTGGTTGTAAAATCTGCATTCTTCGTGGCCGTGTGGGAGCAGGCGCTCGGCTGCTGTTTGTCCAGGCTTTCTTGTCTTGGGCAAGGAGAGCAAGTAGGGAGACAGACGGTGATGGAAAACCCTGCGGGCGGTGGTCTGCTCTGCGGTAAATCTTCCACTCAAGCCACAGCAGATGGGAAAACCGGGATCAGGCAGCAGTGTTTGGTAGCAGCACACCGGCATTTCAACAAAAGGTACATGTTTAATACTAATTGTGGGATCGTCCTCTAAGCAGCTTTTTCCTTAGGTAGGGCATGACCTGAATCCACGCAGAATAGCTAGTGGTGGTAATAAGGACAGACTTTCTTGATTCACACATTTTTTAACTACTTAATTCCCCATTTGGTAAGGAGGATTTAATTCCCCTTAGGACCAAGTTATAATTGTCAAAGCTGTATGTCCTTGCTGAGCTGGCATTTCAAACAAGCCTTCATAGCTCCATCCATCAGAAAACTGATCTTGGAGACCCTCACTGGTGCTCAACCTTTTGGGAGCCATCAGCAAAGCAAAGATCCCCATCCTCCTCTTCTGGAGGAACCACTCCACAGCCGAGGGACCTTCCTGGGGCTGAGGGCACGTTGTCCCTGCTCCACGTGAGATGCTGTGAGGACCAGGAGCTGATGGCTGGTGTCCTGAAGGGCAGGAGAAGAAGAGGCCTGGCCTCAGCTCCGTGTTGGTGACCTCAGCTGGTTTGGAGATCAGTGTGGGTTGAGCATGGTGAGGCCACCAGGGCTGCCCAGAGAACATGGGAGGCATTGTGCTGACCAGCAAGGTGCTTGCATTCATATCACTGTCTCACTGCTGACCCCTGAAAAAGAGGATTTCGGAGTCCCTGGTCATTATCAGGATGGAGTGATGGGATTTTCCAGCCCTGTCACAGTGACTTTCTGTGGCCTCTGGGTTTCCCTGTTCCCTTTCTGGTAGAGCCCACTCCCCCCATGCCCTTGGCTGAGCTCGCTCGTCCTCCTCCATCGTGGCCTCGAACTCGTCAGGCAGAAGCGAGCTCCCTGTCAGCCTGCCCTCAGACCAGCCATGGTCACCCGGCAGGACTCATCAGGCCTGCTCTGCGAGGGATGGGAGTCCCTGTCCTCCTACGAGGAACCGCAGCCATGTGAGGAACCACAACCACGTGTGTTTATTTACCTGCGTGCCTTTCCAGGCTGCCCCACCAATCTGTCCTGGTGCTGCTCTGCAGGCGGAGGCCCCGTGGGCTGTGGTGGCCGTGGGCAGGAGGCTGTGGGGCTGCCTTCAGGTGTTCCCTCAGGGAGTCCCACCCAAGTGCTGGCTGTATTTCATGTCAGCAAACGAGAGCAGCCATCACCTGCTCCTCGCTGGAAGCGGTAAGCCTTCCCTGGACCCGTGTCAGCAGGATATCAGGCGTGTGAATGTGTTGGCAGACAACCTTCCTCTCTCTCAGGCTTTGGGTTTGCAAGAGGGGGGATCAGCCAGATGTCCTCCAAATCCTGCGTGTCCTGTAGCTATCAGCAGCACAGCCCGGAGCCCCGCACGGGGAGCTCGGCTCCCTCAGGCTGCCGGCTGGGAGCAGGTGGAGGTGAGACCTCCCACGCGTCCGTACGAAGGACCAGGGAACGCTGAGCTTGTCCTACAAATGCTGCTAGCAAATGGACATATTTGGTGCTTTGGAGCTGTTTTTCCCCCTGAGGAAGGGGGATTAGGGCTAGATGACTCGGAGGATGACAGTTATTAGGGTAAATAAATCATTGATTTATGCCAAGCTCACCATTTAAATGGTTATGGGTGAGAAGAAATGTTCGTTTCACAGTACCTGTTTAAAGCAGTTAAGTCAAAGTCCAGCACTATTCAGATGTTTGAGTTTTCAGCGTTCATTTCTTTGATTTCAGACCTTCAGTTTGCTCCAGGATCTTCCTTTGGAAAGAATGTGATGTTCTGCGTCAGAGCGCTTGCAGCTTGTAATTGCTGCAGAGATCCTCGTCCTGGGTTTAGGATGGAGATTTTGATCTTAACCTGTGAGTCAGAACACACACTTCAACATCATCTTAAAGAGTTTACGGTCCAAAGCTATTTATTAGCTGTTATAGCAGGCCTTTTATTACACTGGAAAACTAATTTGCATTGCTTGTTGTAATTAACACTGCAAAATGTTTAAACAAAAGTACAGATAGAAATTAAATTTACAGTCATCGAATTCAATAGCATTAAAATAAACCTTTGATTTGTTTTTCTCCTTTGGCAAGAAAGTGATTAGCTCAAATTAAATTTACAGAAAGCTCTCAACTTGGAATGAGTGATTTAATGAAAAAAATACATCACAAACTGCCAGAGCAGCTTGAGGAAGAACCGAGCTTTCACTTGCAGAAGGCTGTTGTAGTGAAACTGAGCCTTTTTGGGTAGGAGAGGTACAATTGTCTGACAGGGACGTGTTGTCTGATAGCAGCACATTGTGTCATTGGGCAACTTCCTCCTGTCCTGCCTGGGTGGTGTCAGCTATGGACGTGCACCCGCTGTTCAGTGGAGATGTGAGCAGAAATTGGGGAAATCAGCCTTTCTAACTGCAGGGAGAGAGCTGATCCGGAGCAAAGGGAGAGGGAATGGTGCCACATCCCTTCTGTTCCCAGGATGCTAGGGACAGCAGTATGATCCAAGTGACCCGATCAAGCTCACACAGGCAATAGTAAGTGTCCTCCTGCAAAACATGCAAAGTGGTTCTGGAAAAGTCTTTTGGGGCTAGAAGAGGCTTCAACGTGTTCATCCTCAAATGAAGCCATCAAAACCAGACCGTTTCTTCTCAGATTTACACAGCAAGCTTTGACAAAAAATATAGCGCAGGCAAATGGCCTCTTGGTAGGGTTTGGATTCTCTTCTATTGTTATGAATATTTTTTTATGGCTGTGATTCGCATAGTTATAATTTGTGCCGTCTGGGCCCGAGGCCCTGAGTCGTCCCTGTGTTGGTATAGAGCTGCTGCAGGGATGAGCGGACGAGTACGTGTTCCCCAGGGCCAGGCTGCTTGAGTTACAGCTCCCAGACCTCTCGGGAACTGCTCCGGTCCATCTGGCAGAAAGTTGTGGTAGTCCAAATGAAAAAAAGGTAGGGTGTGAGCATGGCACTGTCCTCGAGTCTTCTGAGATGTTGAGCTGCATGGAAGGTTTGCTTTTGGAGGAGAATTTATAGCCACAGGGATACTCTCTGCAAACTTGATGGTATTTGTTCAAAACCCATTTAATGGAATATTGCTGGAGGGAACATTTGGCAAAAGGATCAGGTTTGAGAAACTACAGCTAGGTAAAAGCAAGGTCTGTCCTGACAATTCGTGGAGAGTAGGATGAGAATCACTGATAAAGTGTATTGGAAATTTCAGGTCTATGCCTGCTTCTGTCTCCTTGGCCATTTGGTAGCTTTAAAATTATGCTTTTTTTCCTAAAAATCTCTCCTTTATCTGGGTGAAAACCAATGGTAAGGACATGTCTGTGGTAGAGGACTTTTTTTTTTAATTTTTGCACAAATCTTCTGTGTCCCTGAAGGAGCGAGATGACAGCGATTAAAAGAACACCAGCCACAGAAAAAAAAGGAGATTTTCCATGTTGCTTTTATTGTACAATCGCATAGCTAATGGATATTGTTAGAGGAAAGTGTATCTATATGGTCGCGATGCAAAGAATTGGCAGAGTCCTCATGAGAACTTAGCTGGTGCAGCGGCATGACTCCGCATATATCTGGCTGAACTGAAGTAACTGCCAAGGGAGAACGGATGCCAATTCTTTAAATACGAGACTAATTTGCACTTAGTGATAGAAGCCAGATCTACCAGCTCCACGTTGCTGCCTTATCTTGGTTGTACTCGCTCAGCTACAGCACTTGCACATCCTCTTGTGATAACTGAAGCTGGTGGTTAAGCCCGTGGGTACCGCAGGGGCTTTTTGCCCTCCCTCCCCGTGCCGAAACACGGCTCCTCTCCCCCAAACCACCACCACCGTGCCAGCCCTGGCTTCCCCGGCTGAGGCAGGAGCTGCTGGTTTCGTCTGGGGAAGGCATGTGTGCTGCCAGAAATCCTCGGCATCTGTTAGATGCTGATGGGCTCCAGCCTCGAGCCCTGCCTAGAGCTTGCTAAAGCCTCGAGGAATGGGGATGGGAATCATGTTGGCATGGCACACTGCGCAAAGTGGCTCTTTCTGGCCTTTTTTTTTCCCTTGTAGCAGGTAGTTTTTACTGTTGGTTTCTTCTGTCTTTGAGTATTTTCATTTTTAGATCACACTCACATTGCCGTTCAAGCCGGTGATTGCTTCTTGCTGTTTTGGAAATAACAGTTCTTTAAAAGTTCAAGTGTCGGCGCATTATCTGGGCTAATCTGAACAGATTGTCAGATGATACGAAATCTCTTTCAAACCTTGCCAGACTATTCTGCAACCTTTCTTCTTTTTTTTTTTGGTTAAGGCTCTTTGCTTATGTAGGCACTGTGTTTATGTGCTGTTCTTTCTCCAGATTATATTGTAAATTCTCTTATGCAACATATGACTCCAAGCTGGCTGAGTGCATTTCCAGCCCATATGTAGATTTGCATTAAAACTGCTTAAAAGGATTGTTGAAGTTGCATCACTCCCGAGTCTGTGCTGGAAAAGGAGCGGTCGGCCTGCCCGTGCGCTCCGGGGCAGGAGGGTGCTGAGGCTGCTCGGGCACGGCACCCAGCACCTTTTTGCCCCAGATGCTGTTGCTGAGCTGGGTCCTGGAGATGAGGAGTATTTTTTGGAATTTTATATTAATGATAATAAATACCTCCTTTGGTCTCTTGTGTTGATTCTTCCAAGTGTCCCAGGCACGCGGTACACTTGAGATAACATCGTCCCGTTACCAGAAGAAAGACAAAGATCACCTCAAGCTATGTAAAAGCTCGTGTTACAACTATTGTTAAAGTTGGGTTTTTTTTGATTGACTTGTGAGGAGGAAGGACGATGGGTAGTGCTGCTTCTGAGCATTTGCTCCACAGTACAAAGAATTAGTTTTGAACAAGTCGGTTGAAAGGGTTAGTAGGAAAGAAGGAGCATCCTGCGAGCTGCAGCAGTGTCTGGCAGGAGAGCACGTTTCTCAGTGTGAAGAGGGATTTGTCATGCCCCAAACGCTGATTGTGAAGCACAATTAAAGCTTTTTTTTTTCCACTCGTTTTGTTTGGTTTTGCTCTTTAGGGCCCTATTCTGGAGTTTGACATTTAAATCTCTTGATCGGTTGTTAAAGTTGTGAAATTAGTGAAAATGCAGTTTGATAATCGTGTCGTAGGGTTTCCTTAAAAACACTAGACGAAAAGAGCTGGGTAACGCGACGAGCTGGTGGAATACATCAGGAACACAAGGCTTGATTTTTTTTTTCTGCCTGTTTTTTTTTTTGACAAAAGATTCTCCATATTTACTGTGAGGTGCTCTGAAATTCTCTAGTGGCATTATCTGGAAATGATAACTTTGTTAGAGGTTTGGGAGGGATCAGTTTGCTGGTTTGGTGGTGGGTTTTGTTTCGTTTGTTTTGGGGTAGTTGTTCTTTTTTGTTTTGTTTTGCTCAGGCACCAGCGCCCCAGTTTTCGAGCCAGGAGTGCTTGGGCAGCCTCACAGCTGGTGTGCCACATCACGCATGCCGAGCCTTACACAAGGTATTTATTTGTAGCATCACCCGGAGCCTGTGCCGAGCACCAAGCACGTGTGTCGGTGCGTGCCTGGGCAGAAGTGGCGTGGGGAGCAGAGCAGCTCTACGGGTGTTATCTCAACGTTACTCACCACCTGATCTTGTCCATGGGTGACGGTCCTCAAGCCTGGCTGCTTTTTGGGGTATTTGAGGGCTTTGCAGGGGTGCTGTGCTGCGGATGTGCGGTGTTGGTCCGTGGGGAAGTGGAGGGAGCAGAGCTGAGATGGAGCAGCCGTGGCTTGTCCTTGCAACGAGAGCAGGGCAGCTTCCTTCCCTCAGACCGGTGCACTCTGTCCTTCCTCTCCTTGGAGCACGGCTCCTCCTGGTCACTGGCATTGCTGGGTTCTGCAGCCACTCACCCTGCCCGAGGTGGGCTTTCACACTCTGGGGCTTCCCAGCCTGCTGAAGGCTGTCGCCTTGCTTTGGGCTCGCAGTGGGACACAGCCACGGCCGTGGAGGTCTTCACAGCACTCCTGAAGGACCCGGCAGACACGTGTGATGCTGATCTCGTGTGCTGGGCTTGTAGCACTTGCAGCCCAGGATTTTGCTGCGTGCTTTCTTTTTGTTTTTTTCACCAGTTGGAGGTTTCATGATCAGAGCAGTGAAGCATTGATCCCCCTGACCATGTTAATGGAGAGACGCCAGTACCCGATAATCATGCATTTCGAAATCTGCTTGCTAGTGAATCATCTCTCTTCAGAAATAAGGTCTAAACATTTTCAGTTGGAGGAGGTCTGTGCATCTCCTAGGTCAGCAGGCAGCGCAAGAGCAACCACTGTTTGTTGTGGTGCTCCAAACTGTTGCTGCCCTTTATTTGGTGTGGTGCTTAATGCATCTGTAAGGGAATTAGCTCGGTAAGCACACAGTACGAGTACTGCTCCTGGCTAGAAGGATAGCAGCTAATCCACTAAAACATGTGCAGCCCAACCTTTTGTGGCTTTCCATTTTGCATAATTCTGCAGAACAGGATATGTCAACACTCAGGTGTTTGACAAAGAGCCACTTAAGGGTGTGTGGATGAAACGATAAACCAAGACCGAAGGGGTAGGTGTTGGGACATGCTGTTGGATATCAAGTCTGCACAGAAACAGCTGTTTTATAAATCCGTCCTCTCCTTTGTTAATAGAAAACTGACAGCATCCCCGAAGAAAGCAAGTTCAGGAGGTGCGGGGTGGTTTGCGCTTTCAGTCAAAGTGTAATTGGTTTCTCAGCAGAGTTAGCTGACGTTGCGTTGGGTTTTACATTTGTGCTGCTGGGGCGCAGCACATGTTTCATCCCTTTCAGATGTTTTCTCCTTCTCTCTTTTTTTTTTTTTCTCAACCAGAAGAGTTGAAAGAGGGTTTTTGTTCCTTCTGGATTTAAATGCTGACCTTACTGCGTAAAGTCGTCTGACTTCTGCTCGGCCTTCCGAGTGATATATGGGAGCATCTGGTAATGAGGCTGGGGTGATTATTAGTTTTTGGAATTTCCATCCCTAGGATCACGCCTGTCCTGCAGGGTCTCTTGCCTGTCTGCACGCAGCTTGTGTGCAGGTGCCTGGTGGTACGGCTGCCCATCAGACCTTCAAGCTGTTCTTGCTGACCACGCTCTGGACCATTTTGCCCCCATTTCCAAGGCTTGTACCACTTGGCTTCCTCGCAGCTGCTAGGTCAGCCTGCGGCAGCTGTGACCCAGGACCCCAAGCCTGCTTTGCCTCCCTGTCTCAGTTCTTCACCATCGCTTTGCAAGAATTCAAGATGCTTTTCCAGTGGGGTTTTAATGGTGCCAAATCCTTGAAAATATCCGTGCGTATTGTACTGCTGAGGGTACCTGAATTAGTGCAATAGATGCAACCACTACTGGAGGTCATGCCTGTGATCTGAAGCGGGGCAGCCCCAGGTTCTGTAGCAGGAATGCGCGGTGACCAGCGGCGCTCATCACTCTGGGTTTGGCACAGGGTCGCTTTTTATGTTCCGCATTCTGGTTTTTGGATTGGATGTTGTCCAGACACCGGAGCATCCAGAAATTTCCCCGTACATTGAAGCCACCGCCGTCACTCCTCGGTGACTTCATTCATCCCTAGGACAACTGTAGGTCACTTCCTTCAAATTTAATTAAATGTTGGCTGAGCTCGGCGATGGGTTGTTTATATACCGAGTGTCAACAAAGCTCAATCAACCGAGCTTGTGGTAAGAAGCCCAGTTATGCTTTGAAAAGGTGAACCCCGGTCTGGGTAAATATTTACCATGTCTAGTGCTTCGGTGCTTTTTCTAATTAGCTGCGTGTTTGGCAGAGGGATTTCACTGTGATTCTGGGGAGGAAGATGAGGGCGAGGGACCAGGCACTGCCGCGGATCCTCATCAGCTGTAGAGGAGTTCTCATTTTTGTAAAGCAAAAAGCCCACCCCTGGGAGCTCTCAGTTGCTCCAACTGGAGAAGAAGCAGTCCTAGAGCACGGGGTTCCTGCATCCTCCTCTTACTCCTCCTCCATCCTCCTCCTCGCTGCCTTCAGGAGGAGCTGGAGCAGGAATAAAACCAGTCCCGAGCATTTGGAAGCTGTTGGCTTGGCGTAGTTTCCTGTCTTTCCTTCTCATTACTCTAATTGTTTAAGCTGACTTTACAAGGTTGTCCTAGATTTTCAAATAGCTGCGTTGTTTTCCCCAGTAATTGTGACAGGACTTCCAGTATCGGCTCGCTCGGAAGCAGCAGTAAGCCCGTAACATGATGGAGCTGTCTTCTGGGGCACATTCTGTACCCAAAGCAGTCAGCTCTTCAGACTCTGCGTGAGACCACAAGTGTGTCTGGATGACAGCAGGTATGGCTTTTGAAAACGTTATAAAACCCCGTGAAGGGTCAGGGGATTCTGTACGTTGACGTTTTCTGAGTGACGCCAGGCTGAGCTCCTTGCAGGGGACAGATCCCCCCGGGTGAACCTGCGGGTCGAGGTGATGAGGGAGAACCTTCTCGAGATGTACGAGCCCCGTGTGTGACTGCTGCCATAACTACCCGTAATCTAAATATTCCAAAATAACCCATTTTACAAGGCTGCTTTATTGGGAGTTTCTATTCTTTGCCACTTTATGGGGTTTTCCTTTTTTAAGTTAGGACAATAAGATCTAGCACAAGAGGCTCATTTCTCACACGGGTTGTATTATTTCTATCTCAACGTGGGCGTTTTTCAGTCTGCTAGTAAAAAAGAAAATAAAAAACACAAATAGCTGTCTATGTACACGAAAAGCTAAGGAGGGCCAGAACTGTGTGCTGACACCAGCTGGCCAGCCTGGTGGCCACTTGGCCTCAGGACTCAGCTAACCACCTTCACCGTACCTCTCAGAGGCACCAGGAGTTCTTCATAGCCCGCCTGGGGTTTGTAATGATCCAAAGCACAGTTGTGTGGGTTTTGGTGCTAGAGTTGGGCTGGCCTTCACCTAGACTGCAGCGGTGGCTGGTGCTCCGCAGGACGGGGAGGAGATGGGACGTTTGCTGTGAGCCGTGCGTCTTTTAGCCCCGCATCTGCCGTGCTCGCCCCCTGCTTCCAGGAAGAAGCTGATGAAAACCTCTTGCAGGCAGGGCATGTTGCTCGTCAGAGCGCTCGAGTGTTCACCGACTTTGTTGTCATGTCCCTTTAGACCCAAAAAGATGTGCAAAGCGGGGATTTTAAGGCAGAAAGCTGTGCTAAGAACTCAACTTTAATGTATTCCATACTGATAATCTGTCTGCTTTTGGATATTTGGTGTCAGACCGTCTTGTTACTAAAACCACAAAGCTTTCCCATCTCGGGAATCTGAAGGTCTCAGCGAAATTGGACTTAGGTCTGTCAAAACTGGACTGCACAACGTGGCAAACATATCTGGTGTCATTGGGTTGGCTTGGCTCTGTAGGAAGAGCTCCCCCAAATTCACCACCTGTCAGCACGGCATATAACCCCATTGCTGCCTCTGCAGGTTTTTGCTCCTTTTCTGACAAATCTCTCTTGGTCATTTTCGGCTTCTTTGTCTTGGAGAACTGCAGAAGCTGGGGTTTGGGTTTGTGAAGCTGAGAGGGAGAGGGCCTTTTTTGCTCTACCCCATCGTAAATGCAAGGCCTTCAGGCCACAGCAGGTTCCTTCCCGGTGGGTGTGGACATGTCCCATATTTTGTTCTCCAGTCGTCCAGTGCAAACAACTGCTTGAAACATTCTTGTGCCTTATCTGCAGTTGTGTTTACAGCTGCCTTTTGTCATTCCCGGCAGCATCTTGCCCCCCTCTGCTTCTTGTTTATTTAAGGTTCTGGTGAAATATCAAAATATCCCTTTGATCTGGGGGGCACTTGGGAACCTTTCCCAGCCTGGCTGATCCCAGGGGTCAAGGGAATGAAGCCTCATGATAGCGAGATCATGCCAACAGCTTCGGATTGTGGGAGCGCTGCTGGTTTGCCAACTTTCCAGAGATGCTCAGCCGCTGCTCCTCGGGGATGGGATTTCCACCAGGCTCTGCCCCCCACCTGTGGCAGGCCTCGCAGGTTGTGCTTCCTTGCACCGATGACTGCTTCTTAGCAGTTCGGTGAGTGCGATGGAGAAATAGAGGCTTCGGGAGGCTACATTTGTAGTAAAACCTGGCCAGTGGAACGGTTTTTGTTAGGGTATCTAATCAGTGTGATGTCCCTCTTTGTTTGTCTGTCTAGGATGATTTAGAAAGCCATTTTCAGCTTCAAAAACAAACAAACCCAAGCAAAACTGCCTGAAAAACCCAGTGAGGATATATTTGATACTTTTTCCTGGCAAAAATCAAACAGTTTCCATCCTCCTTCAGTTTCAAGCCTTCGGAAGGTTGACGGGTCCCCCTTCCGCACATGTTGCTGCCTGTCCTTGCCCACGCTCGCGTGCTGGCGGGGACGCGGTGCTTGTGGCCACCCGGGACGCAGGTAGGGCTGCACACAGCTCAGCCTTGCTCGGCTTTGTGGCTCCACCACGGCCAAATGTGACCTGGGATGACACTCAGAGTAATTGCAAAATTCTGCCTGTAAACAGTCCTTTTTCTTATACTCAGCCCGGAGCCATGGAGCTGTTCGTCTCACCCAGAAAAGCAGGAAAATGCTCCCTGGCTGCAGGAGTGAGTTTTTTTTTCCTAATTTTCTTTGCTACAGCAGTGTTTCGCATTAACCGAAAGCATGCAGAGCGCCTGGATGAGACCTCTAGCATGCGTGCCACACCAAGGTGCGTGTATGTATGTGATGTGAGATAGAAATGTGTGTGTGTGTGTTTATATACACATCTGAAGCCTCACAGCCAGCAGGACGTGGGTCAATAAAGGAGGACTTGCCTCTTCCATGTCTGCCAGCCAGCAGTTTGCTGGGTAAAAAAGAAGAAAAGGATAATGATAAAGTGAATGATTGAATAAAAAGACAGAGCAGCAAGTTAAGATGTTGCTGGGAGAGAATCAGAGGGGCCCGATTCAGAGCGGGCCAGGGATACCTCGCTGCAAGGGGGCACGCTGAGAGCTGAATGCTCAGCTTTAAAAGATTGGGAATAAGCTGGGGGTTACAGAAGACTTACGAGCCAGCCTGCAGATCGTATGAGCCGATTTAGCCTTTGTTTTAGGAATTTGGCATGGACAGTGTTTACTGGATTTTTCTCTCCTGACTTACTTTTTAACCTTCAGAGAGTCGCTTGATCTTTGTGTGCCTGGCTTTGCTGCGTCCAGATGATGGAGGAAGCACCTTCCGCAGCGGCAGCCTGTGCAAGCTTAGCATGACACCTAAACATTTTAACTGGCTTTGACAAGCTCTCGGGCCCGCACAAAGGCATTCTGCTCCTGCATCACAAAGTGCAAACCTGGGAGCAGCGAGCCCCCGGCGCGGCGGCGCAGGCAGCTGTGCAGCAGCTGGCCTGGCTCGCGAGCTGGAAACATCTGGCTGGCCTGACATCCCGCGGACCCCGGTGTCATGGAAAGCTGCGCCGAGGGCTGTCGTGCACAGCATCCTTCTGTCGCTGCTCTCGCCTCGTTAAAAGGCGTGCTCGCTGGTTCATCACAGCAAAGCTTAAAGCAGAAGGGCTTGGCTTGCAGGGAGAGGAGAGTGAACCAGCACCTCGCCCTTTTCCTATAGCCGTGCTGCCTCTCTTGCCCATGCCAGAGGCTGAGCCTGATAAATGAGCATTATTAGCTAAAAATATAACATAATTCCTCCTGTTAGCCTCAACATGCACTTGCTAGCACTGTGCCTGAGTGAGTGCTGGCCGGACTGCTGGGCAATTCGAGGCGTTGCTCTTCCGATGGCAGCGGTGCTTTTGCTTTCGTGTGGAGAGTGCAGGGGGAATGTTCTGATTAGGGGTCTGTTCCGTGCTCAGAGCAGCCAGTGGAGCTGGGCTCTTTGGCAGCCCCGAGGCTGCTGCTTGGGACCAACTGTGTGCGATAGGGTTGTGTGGAAAATTTAGGTGTGAATGAGTTAAAATTCCTCAATTATTCCCAGCTCTTTTTCCACGGTTTCCATGGTGTTGTACAAAATCACATCTTGTTTCCCAAGCCTGCTTGCCCTGCAGGGTGAGGGCTGGTGGCTCTGACTGCCCAGGGTGCCCTCGGCTGCCCAAAATCCGACGGAGCTGGAGGGACGGTGTGGTGGCACTGCTGGCAGCAGAGGTCCCGACGGCACAGGCTCTGCTTGCGAAGGAGCTGTGTGCAGGGAGCTGCCGGGTTTTCCATCCTCGTGCTGTGGTTTTTGTGCTCCAGGGTGTCTGCGCCTTCCAGCCAGGCGAAGGCAGCCAGGGAAACCAAACAAACAGCAACTCCATCTGAATTTTTGGCAAGAGCTGCGTTAATCTGGAGATGAGATAAGTGGTTTCCCAGGTGCCGTGTGCTGTGCCGTGCGAGTACCTCGCTGCTCTCTGCTTTCAAGAGCGGGGGCTCGAGGGACCTTCCTCCTTCCCCGATCCCATGCACCAGCTGAATGCGTGCTGGGTGGCTTCTCCGCCTTCCAGCCAGTCTTCCTCCCCGCATCTGCCCGGTGGGAGATGCTTTCCCATCTGCTGTGTAATGCACAAACCTTACAGATGCACCCTGCAGCAGGAGTTGCCAAAAACACTCGAAATTTTGCTTCCAGAGCCGTTTTGCGCAGCGCTGGTGGGTGCCCTGCTAGGAACAGGGCAGCAGCGAGCGCTTTCAGAGCGTTTAATCGTGTTTGCGTGAGGTCGTACCGCTCTCCTGACCATAATTGTAGTGGATCCGATTAATTAGGCAACAGTGGGTGCTTTACAAAAGCAATAGAAGACCACGGCCGTGAATACGTAACACGCAGGCTGCCCTGGCTGCCGGGCAGCGTGCTCCCTCGGGGCTCTGCGGCCTTGGCCGAGGGCTGGGATGCAGCAGCTCCTCGAAGTGCGTGGGCAATAACCTGACTGTGACTGAGAGCAGCTCCCAGCTGCCGGGCTGCAGTTGGCTCTGCATCCTCCTTCTGGATGCGTTACTTCATGGATGTTACATTTACAGTAGACTTGTTTTTCTTTTAATGGCAGTACTATTTCATTTGGACCACTTGAAGCCCTCCTCCTGTTTCCTTCCCTTCTGTTTTTTCCCTTCCAGTGAAGTGTCATAAAAATTAATCATAGCTGAAGGCCCATTTTAACATCCAGATTCAGAAAACAGGATTCGAAAACCCTTTTGCTGAAAGTAAAAATGCACTGTAACGAGAACTTGTTGTTTTGTTACGGAGCAAGGAAAAATGTTTTTAAAACTGTATCTGAGCAGTCTACGGCAGGAGGATTCCAAAATGTTGGAGATTCCTGAACATTCAGAAAGAGAAAAGAAAAGGGGGTGGGAGTGGATCTCTTGTGGCAAGGGCACAATGAAGTTTGCAGAGCAGCCATCAGTTCTGGTGCCTGACGAATGTCCTCTGCTAACTTCCTACTTTAGGGATGGTTTTGATGAGTAAATCCTAATCCATTTTTCACTGTAGCCAGTCCCATCGAAGGCAGTGGGTTTATGCAGGACTTTGAAAGATAAAGGGAAAAACATGGGAAAACTGGGAAATGGAATAAATGCAGGTACTGCAGCCGTGTTCTCGATGGAGAGCTCCAGAGCAGGATGCAGCTGCATCTCCCTTCTGGCCGGTTACTCCCTGCAAGGAGAGGTGGCCTTTTGGACAGATGTCTGCTTTGGAGAGGGCATTCAGGACAGAGAGCTGTGCCTTCAAGAAGCCGCTCAGCTCAGCAGCTTGAGGTATTTCCCTCGTAGCTAACAGACTGTGCCAGGCGTTCTTAAAACTCTTTCTGAACGTAGCAAAAGGAAGCCTCCTCCTCAGGAGAAGATCCGATGGTGGCTGGAGCGAGCCTTTAGAGGCTGGAGAGCCCCCAGCTCTGCATTTCGTGGGGCAAGGGAAGAGCTCCAAGCGGAGCAGCGGAGCCCTGAAGCTCTTGGCTGGAGCCCTGCCTGGCTGCAGGAGTTCCCGAAGAGCTGTTTGGGCTTCAAGGAGGGCTGCGTGATGGAGCTCACGCCGTCCTGGGTGGACTGGAGAAGATCCAGGTGGTGAGGAAGCATGAGCACAGCACAGATGGAGAAAAACAGACCAGGCAAGGGAGGAGAAAATATGGCTAATATCAAGTCGCTGAAGCTTGTGGTGTCTCCCTTCGCGGCCCTCCAAAGCAACCGTGCGCTGTGCTTTTTGAAGTGTGCAAGTGCTTTGATAATATAAACGCTAAAATAAGAAAAGAATTGCTATTGGTATGCAAGAGAAGGAACTGTGACCTCCATATGGAGGGGGACGTAGCCCAGCTGGCTGAAAATGGGGCTGAAAAAAGACTATGAAGGCTAATTAAAATGTGAAAAACTGAGAATTCATGCTAATAGACAGCAGATCTCTGTCTGGCGCTGGTTCACAGCTAAATTTGATTTCCTTGGGAAACGAAAGGAACTGATTTAAGATCCTTACCTTGCACTGACATTGATACTTTTCAGCGTTTTAACCAGTGTGTTCCCAGGGAAGTGTTGGGTTACTGCAGGTCTGCCTGCCCGCAGAGGGAAGTCTGCAGCAGGAACCTCTTACTGCCGCTACCATTCAAAAATTCAGCACAGGTGTCTTCATATACGGTGTTAAACTCAGCTTTGACCTTGTTCTACCTAACATCTGGCTTGTGTTTCTGGCTTTCCCTTCCCGTGCCAACAGGTGCAGCGCGCTGCAGAGCTCAGCCTGTGCTCGGTGCTGCACGCAGCGCACGCTCTCCGCGGGTCCGGCTGGCACCAGCACCGTGGCACACCTGCACCAAGCGCCCTCGCAGGAGGCAGCAGACAAAATAACTCCGCTAAGAGTGTCTTGAGACAGGCGTCTGGGGAGGTAATTGTTCCTTGAAGTCGGTTCCCTGTGGCTGACTTCTGGTTTGGACACGCACAGCAAAGTCCGTGGGCAAAGCCACCCGCCCGTGTGTCCCCAGGTGGTGGATGCAGCCGTCAGGATGTCCCCTTGGTTGGGTCACAGCCCACACGTGGCTGCAGAACAGGACCAGGGATGGTCACACAAGGAGTTGCTCCCAGTGCCGATGCCAGCACAGAAGTGCTTCTGTCTCCCGTTTAGTTGGCAGCTCTGGCTGGGGCCCTGAGTTTTGTTCCCTTAGCATTGCCTGTGGAGCTCGCGCTCATAATGCTGTGGCCAAGGTTTCTGCCTGGGGGAAGCTCTCCCTCTAGGCTACAGTCACATACCGGCAGCTGATAATATGGAAGAGCAGTCATAGCTTGGGCAGTAAATATTGTACATCCCCAGGCCAAGAAGGAGCCTTCACAGGAGAAGACTTGGACTTCTTCCCCGGGCCAGCACAAAGGCCAAGCATGCTTTTGGCCTGTCTCTGCAGCGGGCTGATGTTGCTGGTGTTCAACCTGAAGCGTTTAAAGCCAAGCTGCTACAAAACCTCTTTTTGTGATCTGCAATTCAAAAACCTCTTTTTGTGGTCTGCAATTAACACACGTGTCCATGGAAGGAGCGGAGCTGACCCCGGTCTGGGGGTTTCCCGTGCGCAGCCGGGGAGCACCTTCCCCTGCTGCATCTCCCCGGCTCCGTTTACCGAGGGTTTTGTCTGCCTGCGCGGGGCCGTGGGCCGGTGTTTGTGACAGAACGAGCTGATTAAGCTGCTCTGAGTCACACCGAAAATATTCATTTGTTCTCCCTTCTGTAACATGAGTGGGGTATTAACAAAGAACAGTTAGCTGTGTTTGAAAAGTAGCAATGAGTTCGTGGTGGAAACATAAATACATGGTGCACTACGCGTTAAACTGAAGTGGATTTATGGGATGCGCAGAAGCTGCCTTGATCGGCTGTCCAAAGCCTCTGGACTTGAAACAGCCGGAGAAAACCCCGTGAGACAGCACTGAAGTGTTTGGGGTGTTCGGGGAGGCACTCGGTGTGGTGAAGTGAGGTTTTATGTTGCAACCTGGGCAGCTGTCACAGAGGTTTAATCAGGGGACGGCAGTTCTGGAATTTGCTGTTTGTAGGGGATGGTGAGCAGGTGACCTGCTCCCTCTGGTCTCTTGGTAGGGGAGAAATGCTTTGGTTTAGGTGACAGGGCTGTGTGTGGGAAGTGGGCTGGAGTTTGGATTCCTTTCACCTAGCCAGCTACTGATGGGCGATGGAAAATTTAAAATACTTGATGTAGGTGCCAGCTGCCTTTTGTCCCGGAAGGATATCGGTTCTGGCAGAGGCACCGTTCTTTGGTGACGGCTCGGTTGTGCAGGGAAGCTGACGAGTTGCGTTACAGCCGCTAATGAGCATTAATTCCCTGGGCCTGTCAGTTCGTAACAAGGCTCAAACTGGTAACTGGCACTCGGGCCTCATGTTCTGCGCTGAAAAATACAGTGGCTTTCCCGAGTAATGAAGTTAAAATACCAATAAAAACTTAGGAAAATATGCTCCCTCCTCTTTTATTGTTGTCTAATAACTTTATATTACCACAGTGCCTAGAAGACCCAGGAGCATGACTCACTGGGCTCGTATTTAAAAACGGTGATTGCGCAGCCCTCCTCTGAACGGCTTTCCAACCAACCTAAGGACAGAAACGCTCAGCAGATTGGGAGGAAGCGCCTCAATCAGCTCCTGAGGTGTGATGGCAACACGGAAATGGCCGTGGCCGTATCCAGCCCAGAAGCGATGCTCGGTCCCTGTGTCAGCACTTACAGCCCCGCGTTGCTTTGGGTGAGCTCGGGAGCATTCCTTGAGTATTTATCCCCTGGGTAGGAAATGGAGATTATAGAATTCCTCTGCCTCGTAGCTTTGGGAGGCAAAAACTTTTAAAGTTCACTGTCAAGTCTAAAAACCTCAGCCAGGATGCTTACGTGCAGATTAGAATGAGGGGGAATTGTGTTTTTCTTTGCCTTTTTTTTTTTCTATCAATTCAAAGCTGATGTTTTGTGCCTCAGGGACCTCGGGCCGCAGTGTGAATAGCTGGCAAGAAGCGCGATCCGGCTGGCATGGGGAGCGAAAGGGAGGAAGGCTGGCGGGGAGCGATGAGAGATGAAGCAATAAGGGCGAGAAGAGTTATGGGCGAGCTGGAAGGAGGGGATGGTACTTGAGCCTTCCCGCAGAAGAAAAGCCAGCGTTGGGATTTAGGAGGACAGCACACAGCCCAGCTCAGATCCCCTGCAAAGGAAGGATCCGAGTACCTGAGCTGGGCTGAAAGCACCAAACTGGGAGGAGGCGGATGGGCGATGAGGCTTAGGGCAGTCGGTCGCTGCTCTCCCCACGCTCCGGCTCACGGTACAGGTCGCGTTACAGCACCCAGAGCTGTGGCTTGTCTCGCCAGCGAGATGTGTAAATTTTTGTCGTGTTTTGTCATGTTGAAATGCGGATTGTTTACTCTTTCACTTCTCGCATCTTTATAAGAAAAAGGAATGATGACAAAAATGAGGCTGGAAATATGTTGAATGGCTTTTTCGGTAAAACAAAGCTACCCCCAAAACTTCTTCCTAGCCTGTTTGAACATAAGTAATCTACTTAGGATTTTACACCACGTGTTACCACAGGCAAATTTCTGATGTAGGCCAGTGGGGCTAATACTCACGTAGCTGTTATTCGAACCACAACCTCCGACTGCTGAACTTCAGAGCACCAGAAAAACAACAGCATTGCTGGCAAAGAATGTCTCTGAAGAGTTTAGTTTGCTTACTGGTCTCCTCACGCTAACGATATCCAAAATTACAAATGAATGAGGGAATTTGATTTTAACAGCACCATTAAACAATCATGTTAAGAAGACAAATTCATTCTTTCTCGCCGGTGCTTTAAGCTAATGTGCTGTGGGAGAGCATGAGGCTTTTGATTAGATCTAAAGCTGCCTGGTCTCACTCTCCCATTATTAATTGGAAGCAAACTTGGTAATGCAGCATGCAGATGAGTCTTCTGTTGGTGTTTCTTAAAGTAATTAATATATTCTGAAACGCTTCTCAAGAATGTGCTTTTTGCTGCAGAGCCAACCCAGAGCAACTCGGTTCTGTAATGCTTCTTTTTTGGTTCCCTTAAAGTGCTCCTGTCGACCCAGAACCTCACCTTTCGGCTGCTTCCCAGCTGTGCCACACCAACACCAAAGTTATATTTCCTCATTTCCAAGCCCTTAGACCATTTGGAACACGTTCCCTTGGTGTCCAGTGGGTCCTTGTTCCTCCACCAGGTGTTCCTGAGGGCTGTGTATTTCAAGGTATTTGCAGAGAGGTGCAATGGAGTATGGAAATCTTATCAATTTATTTAGCATCCCAACATTGCTTTTTAAAATATATATATTTTTAAAAATGTTGTAATTACCTGTAATCTGTATATTCTGCCATAACTCCATGGTACATCTGAGTTTCGTATCCAGCTTCCTGTTTCATGGTACCTTTACATATGTATACGTGTATATATTTATATATATATGTATAAAATAGAGTGGCTTTATTCTTACTCATGCAGAGCGAGGAACGTCCCTCCTTCCAAAGCGGGCTCACTTCTCGGTGACTGCAGGCTACGTTACTCTGGTAATTCCCATTGTGTTCTCTTGACATTCCAGAGCATTCTTGTTCAGCCCTTCCAGAGAGGGTTCTGCATGTTGCTGCAGAGCAGAGCAGTGCTTTTGTGTGCGTGTCTTTGTTGTTCTTTATTTTGCTGACAGAAACCAATGTATATCTGATTCATTCTGGTAAGGCATGCTTTCACTATTGTTTTGCAGGTTATTTTGAGGTATGTTTTCCCCCAGGGTTTTTCCTCTCTTCGCTTTTTGACCTTTTAGCATCCTACAAGCGATCTTCTTGATTAAACATAGCAAGTCGTAATGGGTTTACATGGTGTTTCTCAAATGAGGGTAATTTGAGGACTTCAGATTGACGCGGGGAGGGAAACGGTGATTGTTCCAGACTTACCGCGCGGGATAAAACCACATTTCTCCACCCCACTCCTCTGCTCCCCCAGGAGGGGAGCCCACAGACACCGTCCTGGTTGCTCGTCACGTTGGTCAGACACGTGAAGGGTTATTCTCAGCAACATCTGTGTTGTCATGCTGTCCTAGAGACCATTTCGCTGGAGATAATTTCTCCTTCTGCTCTGTCTGCCTGGCCGTAGTGTATTTCACGAGTTGGGTGGCAAACATCTGCTGGCTGTGCTGTGCAGAGCCCCCCTCGTTGTGGACACACACAACAACAGGAGAGTAGATGAGGCTAATTCACTTCGAGGCTGAGGTTAATTCACTCCGGGCCACTGCAAGGTGCTCTGTTAATCAGACCTCCGGGGCGGCGAGTGGAAAGAGCATCTCCAGCTCCTCGCAGCTGCGTGGGGACCGAGCGTAACTCCCACCCGTGCGGGCCCGAGGGCTGTGAGCTGGCCTGGCTGCGGAGCATCCCCAGCTGCATCCCGAGAGCTGCAAGGTGGGGAGATCTGTGTTACTCAGCATCGCAGAAGGAGTCCCGCGGACAAACTCCTCCGTACATCTTAGTGCTAACAACCTGAGCATGGAGGACCGGTGGTTGCTCCTCCAAGAAAGCCTGCTTCCACTAGAATTGTCCTCAGTGTGTGCTCAGAGCTGCTGTGGTCACAGTCCCCGATGTGCTCTATTATTTTTCTAAGTGAACGGTTTATTCATTTCCCTCACGCTCATTTATCTTATTAATCGGTCTGATTAGAAAGACTGAGTTTAATGGTTAGATCTACTTTTAGCCAACACTTGGTATTTTTCTGACTCCGTACTGATAAATGTTCACCGAGTGAAACCTGAATGAGAACAGAGAAGCAGGTGAGGCTTTGAGCAATCTTTAGGGAGCCCTTTGGGCTCCCCAGCCATGGAGGTGATCTCCGCAGGCGCAGCCAGGCGTTGGGCGAGCTTAATTTAATGCTGCAGCATTTCAAAACTCTGGGTGTCATATTGTGTTCACAATAGCACGGAAATTAAACGTGTTTGTTTTGAAACAATTAGCGCTGTGCCGTCACAAAGCCTCCTTCGGACGAGGGGTGTCCTGTTTAGCCCTGGCGCTGGGGGCAGCTGTGCCACTCACTCGCAGGGATGCTGGGCACGAGGCTGCTCCCCTGTGCTGGTCCCCTATGCTGAGCGTCTCACTGCTTTTATTTCGTGGTGCTTCGCAGGGCTTGAACCAGATAGCCAGGAAACCGTGACATTCAGAAGCAGTGCTGATGAATTTGCTGGCCTTTTAACCTGACCTACAAAGTAATTTGTTGCTTCAATTAGTTTCACAGCACTTCGGCTGGCTTGGAGCCGCTGGGCTGGGGAGGCGCAGCAGGATTTCTGCCATCTCTGGGACAGGAGGCAGATGCCAGCTCTTTCTCCAGGCTGGCACGCTGTTCTCCGGGCTCTGTGGCTGGAGGGGCTTGGCTTTGCTCTCTGTTTGCCCCGCTCTGCTACGAAGCCCCTCTTTTGGGAGCTTTTCACTGGCTGCAGCACCTATGCAAAGGGTTTGCAGCCCGCGTGTGTCAGCTCAGCTGCCCAAGCAGCCTTTCAGTGTCTCTGCCAGCGGCTGGGGGCCGGATCCTGCCCGTCCCCAACCTGCCAGCTGTGGAAATAAATAGAAACACGTGCTGCAAAGGCAGGAATTTAAAGTGCAGGAGGTTTTGAGTTGGGGTTTAGGAGCTGTAACACCAGCACCAGCTGTGTCCACGGCTCTATCAGTGCCAATGTGCTGACCCGGTACGTTCAGCCACGTGTCCCCTTTGTCCTTCAGACCTCCTTTGTGCGCCACTGCCTGGAGGTAACAGGTCCACAACCAAGGAGAAAGGAGGGGCACAATGACAACTTTAACAGGGTTTTATGGTTTTCCTTCTGAAAAGCTAATGCTTGTGGATTCCCACCTGCCAACAACTCTGCTTTTCCCTCTTCAGCTTTTGCAGACCCAGCTAAGAAACGAGTGGTACAACGCTGGGTCCGAGCGTGATGCAGCCAGCGGTTTGCTGAGCCCACCTCCTGCCGGGGCAGGATCCGGCCCCTCCTGCAGCCCTCTGCGGCTCGCAGGCTGTGTGCGAGCTAAGGGGAGGGACAGGGCTGGGCACACCAGGAGCAGAGAGGCCTTTAATGATGTTAGCAGGGACTTTTACAACCTGCAGCTTAACAAGCCGCTCTTTTAACTGGTAGTCCATGAAAGGAGTTTATTCTCCTCTGCTATTTAAAGGATGCTTTTGATGCTGTGGGTTTTGTTCTCAGGGCAGTAACAGGGTTGATAACCTTTGGAGCTGCTTTTTGAAGCCAGTTCATTCTTCCCTTAGAGGGGCGTGCATTTGGTGTGGGTAGATATTTGTGAATCAAATACCTGTGATCAAGTTTATTCAGCATGAAAAAGAAAACCCCATCCCGCTGAAGCTGCCCAGGTTCCTGGCGGGTGCAGCACCAGGCAGAACGGAGCGTTCGGCTCCTCCCGCCTTCATCTGGTGTGAAATCTCTGATTTTATGGAGTGGAAATACCTGGGGAAGTGCCCCGGGCCACGAGCCGCCTGGCTGCTGGCGTAGCTGGGAGGGCTGGGGAGGCTTCTGAGCCGAAACCCAAGTTCCGGGGTTGGGACGTGTGTTTAATAACTGTCAAAGAGTTTTTAATGCAGCAACTGTTTTTCATGAATAGGAGGTCGCTACATAAAAATTTTGCCTCTTGGCGAAAATCGTGTTATAAAGATGTACTTGCTCTAGGTTTAAAGTGTTAATTATGTGGTATACTGAATTGGATTTAAAGGTCCCTGAAGACCTTTGAATCTCAGTAGCTAATGAGGCTTACAGAAGAGGGCTTGAGAGAGAAAAACTTACTGGCAGTGAGTAATACTGGTGACAGAGCTCCAGGATTGAGCAAGTTTTACAGAGGATAATTAGCAACGATTGCATCAACGTTTGGGGCTTGTGCTGATCTCCAGCTCCATCTTCCATGATCTGCGTGTGAGCGGCAGCCGGCTGCGGGCACCACGGTGGTCTCTGTTGGGTTGGCAAACCAGGGGGTGATAGAAATGACTTTTCTGGGGCAGCTCAGCCGCCCGGTTGGGCTGGGCCAGGCGTCCGTGCGCGGCTGCCACGCGTCCATCCTGCTGGTGCTGGGCTTGGCAGAGCCGGGGCTGCCGGCAGGGGCCTGGGGCACTGGGGCCGTCCACCGCCACGGTGCTTAACCCTGTCCTTGTTCTTCCAGCTGGCCTTGCTGAACTTCTTCCATCCTGAAGAAAAGCTGCACGTTGGAGAGGAAAGTAGACGAGTCCGGCGAAATAAGAGGAGTAAAGGCAGCGAGGGGCCAGATGGTGAGTGTCACTTCATTCCTTGCTGCTGTGCTTGGTGCTTTCACACTTGTAATCAGGCCGATCCTTTTTTCTGATCGTGGTTATATGCAGAGTTCTGTATGTAGGGGGGGGAAAAAGTGTCATCTGTGGCTTATAATAGTCTCTATATAATTTTGATTGCCTTCAAGATTATTAGTTCCAGCAGTCCTTTTTCTACAACTGGAGCTCCAGTGAGCTTGCACAAATGAATGCTACTCAGTACTGTTTGCTCTTCTCTAATAGTGAGGCCCTGTGCTCGTTTAAGGTAGTGATTTGTGCTTGTACACCTGTGTTTGTTGCTCTCTTCATCTGTTGTAGCTTAAAATCCTCAAGTAGCTACTCACAGTCTAAAAAACAGCTGTGAACATCTGCCTCACAGAATGCTCTAATTGGGTTTCACAGCAGAGGTTCAGCACCAACAAAGTAAAATTATTTATCTGTGGTCCGATACACACAAAAGCAAGGATCTGTGACTCCAACCACAGAGGTGCCGGGGCTTCTCGAGGCCTGGGTGCTGGCTGATGGCCAGAGACCTCTCTGGTGGGGCGGCACTGCCCGTCCTGGTGGTCAGCAGGACGTCCCTTGTGTTCTCACTGTCCCTCAGTGAGAGCCTTGTCCCCCAGGTGTCCAGTGGCATTATGCTGGGACACCGAAGCACTTTCCTTGTGGTCACGTTGTTTTGGACCTCCTGGTTGGGTTTGGAGGTGGTGTCTGAGGATGCTTCCCCTGCAAGGACCATCCCATCACCTGTTCCTTAATGGGATGGGCCGTTCTATTTTTTATTTTTTTAAGTGCTTTAATCTTTAATCTGGAAGGCTCTGGGAGGTGGAGCCCATTCCTGACGTCGACCATTCCTGCACTCGACTGTGTCGTTCAGCAAAAATGCTGCTACTGCTGCTATCCTGTCCCTAGCATCAGGAGCTGGTATGTGAAATAGGTCAGAAGTTGGACCAAGGGGTGCATTAGAGCAGATTTAGAACAACCACAGCTGACCGAGAGTGGGCCCAGCAGCCAGATCACGTTGCCCCCGTAAGACGGGGTTCTGCTGAGCAGCAGCAGAAACGTGCGCTCAGCTCTGCCGTGCACTGCCTGACAGCGAGCGGCGAGGCTGCCTTGCGAGAAGTAGAGCAAGAAGTAATTAAGGAGTGGTCTGTGCATGGCTTGGTGCCTGCTCAGCTTGTCAAGTCCTGACGGCGTTTATAAACTTCTCGGCTCTCGTTAGTTTTCCCCCTCGGCTTCCAGGCTCCCTGAGCTCTCCCCATCCTCCCCTCGCAGTTTCGCGGTGGCAAACGTTTTGCGGTGGCTCTGCTCCAAGAAATAGCTTCATGAAACTCCCAGGATTCCTCCTCCCCGAAACGCTGACAAGTATGATGCATTTGGTACAGCCTCACTGAGTGATTCCAGCTCAGTGTGGTCCAAGCCTCTTCAGCATCGGTGTCGGCCTGATGCTCAGATGGCTCGGGGAGGATCCGGAGCCTTTTGCACCGACTCCTCGAAATCTATTCCAGTATCTTTGCGAGGCGCTTGTGCAAGTAGCGAGTTTCCACTCGATGGGAACCGTGTAAACTTAGTGCTGCCGGCAGATGTCTGGTGGAATTAGCCTCGTCCGTTGGGCTGTCTGAGTGCTGGCTTCGTACTGACAGATGTGCAGACGATCGTGGTGCTGCGAGAAGTAGCTGCTGAAAGCCGGTGGACCAACGGGGGCTTTTCTCCTCTGTGTCGTGCCTAAGTGAAAGCGTGCACTGCCTTTGTAACGCCTCGGCGGCCTCCGTGCCTGTCCCACATGGACTCGACGTTCCCTCAGTGCACCAGGGCTGAATCATTCCAGCAATCGAGCACGGTCCCACCAATTGTGTGGTTTTTTATTTGACCGTGCAAGGTAACGGGGATGGGCAGAAGTGCCACGGTGACAGGTTGTTCTCCTGCTGACATGAGCAGGACGGGCTGTGCTGGCAGGCCATGGCTCAGTGTTTGGCCATCTCGGTTTTATGAGGTAGGGAGGCATTTAACAAGTGTAAGCTGTCAGGGTAGGGATTGTTCTTGTAACAACCATAAAAAATCAGTAAACAAACAACAGAGCTTTCTTCCCCGTGTGACTCCTGGCGTTTGTTTTAGGTTTGTGTGCAGGAATCTGTTTTTCAGGAAAAGAAGATGAATCATTAATATATACACACAAATAAATGATGGTTACGGTATTGATAACACCGCTCGCTTCACGAGTTTTACAAAGGAAAAGCTGATCGAATCTTTGATCTCCAAAGAGCCTCCCAAAGATAAAAGTGGATGCACTGCAACTTCCCAGAAGGAAGGAGGAGATGTGCTTTCCACTTGAGGCCTCGCTAATATTTGTCTGGAATTAATTTTGCCAACTTTCAAGTCCCTTCACACATGCAGCGAGAGGCTGGGGCGATGCGGAGTGGGAGAAGCCGTGGCTGCAGGGAGGCTGCAAGGCCTCGCTTTGTGGCTGCTGGGGTCCTCACCAGCTTTTCCCACCGGTACCACCAAAGCGGTGGGCTGGATGGTGTATAGATGTCAAAGATAATCTGGTTCTTTTCCTAAAAGTTCGGTTTCTTTCAGGAAAATGAGCTTTGGCAGTGAAGAGGGCGTTTTGAGGAAGGACTGGCCCCGTCCCCGTCCGCAGGGTGGGAGGTTGGGGTGCTGGAGGCCGCGGCGGCGAGCCCGGGGTGCTGCCTCTGTGCTGCTTTCTGAAAAACCCCACGGAAAGCTGCGGGCAGCAGGGTAAGGCCATCAATCACGCCCCGTCACCGACAAGCATGACTTGAGTGCTTCGAGGGCTCCTCCTCGGCGGACTGCTCACTTGTCATGTTTTACGAGCGTGTTTGCTTAATGGTTTTGTTTGTGCCCCTCCGTGCACGGTGCCCTGGAACCGCCTGAACAAAGCCAGGGTCGTGTCCTGGGAGGAGCAGGAGGCTCCTTGTGCCCGGCCCTGCGGCTCGCCCCGTTCCTGCTCGCCCTTTGCCGGCTGCCAGCCGGGCCGTGCCGGGCCGGGCCGCGGGTTCCTTCGCCAGGGGCCAGCGGCATTAACGGGAGGCTGGTGCCTGCCCCAGCCCCGAGGAGCGCAGATCGTGTTTCGTGCCAGCTTCCTCTACATGCCTCCAAAACCAACGTTTGCACAGCTTTAAAAGCTGCACCAAGTCCTTTCGACTTCTCAAGGCGCAGGGCTATCCTCTTCATGGCTCCGTTTCATGGCGCTCTGCGATATCGGCTCCACCTGCCGCTTACTTTGCCCTAGTTCACTAAAACTTGTCCCTCTCCGATGTCTCTCTCTTATTTTCCTGTTTTTGCCCTCCTTCCTTTTAGTCTCGGTGTATTTATGCTGCTGTGGAACCGCTGTAGCTCCCAGATTAACAAATCATTCTGGAGCTGGTAATTAGCAACAGTTGTGCTAAAAGGAACCATCAAGAATGTTAAATTAGTCCACTTTTAAATAAACTGTGTATGAAATGTTAGATCTCTATTCCCAGAGCAACAGTAAAAATGCTGCTGGCTCTTTGCTAACAAAGCCAAAATATGGGAGTAGCATGGTTGTAACTACAGAGACAATTCCGTGCTCTTGAGGTTATAAATAATGACAGAACATTTACAAAGCAGATGTCAATAGGACTCTTTAAAAAACATTGTTTTAAAAAAACTAGTTTCTTTTTCTCCTACTTTCATCTCTGTTCCCAGTTAGATCCCTGCAGTGCCGCTTTCCTGGTTTGTTTGGTTTTTGCTTCTTGGTTTGGGGTTGGTTTTTTTGTTGTCTTTTTTCTCCCTTCCTAGGTTTTTTCATATTGAGCTTGGTGAGAAACATAAATGATTGTTATCCATTCTTTGATTCGGAGCATGGCAGCTGGAAAGAGGCTGAGCAGATGGCTGTCCTTAAGCTGACAACAATTTGGTTCCTACTACTTTGGCAGTCCTTACTGCTGAGGAAAGTCCTTGATGAGAACTCACTGCTTTTAGCGCTGTGAATGGTTTCTGCTGAAACGAAACTTCAGTGCCTTTCACCGGGATGGCAGCAGCTCGAGAAGAGCCCCGCTTCCACCTGGCGCTGGGGGAACAGCGTGCTGGGGCTCCCCTGGGTGCCAGCGGGGTTCTGGCTGCAGGTGGCTGGCCCCGAGCCCCCCGCCCCGCGGGGACAGGCACCTGCGGCTGCCCCGTCCCCACGTCCCCTCCTGCGGGGTCTTGCTGGCGGTGCAGCCGGGCTTTTTTTTTTGCACGGATCACAATAGCGACCTTTCCTGCTCGCTTCCTCTCCTCTGGAAAGGGAAGATACATCCCTCTGACTCCAGAGCCCAGAACAATCGGTTCCTTTGTGTCGGCCCCGTGCAATTCCCCCAAGTCCAGGAATTCTCAGAAACACAGATGTATTGAGGGCGATAGAGCCTTATTGTGCTCAGAAACCATGGTGATGAGCACTCAATAAATAAAGAACATTTCCTGGATACTGGAGCGGAGGAGACAGTCCCAAGGAAAGGCTCACCAGAAAATACTCTTCTCTGATTCCCCCCCACCCAGAATTTCTCTGTGATTTCCCCCAAAATGGCAGAAGGGAGGAATTAAGATATGCTGTAACAGATTTTTCATTCTTCATGCACAAGGACCTGTGCATATACTGACATCACTGTCAGTATTTTTTATGACTATGGCTAAAACTAAGACTACAGCTCATTGGCAGATACTTACCTACACCTAGGTTTATTACCATGAGGTGGGCTATTTCTATAAGGCCCCTTATCTTGGCTACTTTTCTTCCATGAAGACACATTGACAAAAACATAGGAAACTAATTTTAGACCCTGGTCTTGTGTCTGTGCTTGTTTCTAACCGCTGTTTCCACAGAGACAGATCCAGGGAAGCTTAACAACTGTCTGAAAATTCAGAATGAGTTCAGGTCACGGTTTTCAGCTCTCTTACTTACACTAGTGGCAGATTAATAACCAGCCATTTCTGGAAACAAGTGAAAATAAAGGGGAAAATTATATTCAAGGGGGTCTTCTTGCTCCAGGTGTAACTTGTAAAAGAGTGCACTTTCAGACAGCTGAAATGTTTTCAGCTTATCCTTGGCTCAAACCACTCCAAATTATTTTTTTTAATACTGAAATTACTTTGAAGCCAAATTCACTGCAGTGGCTGTTATCAGGCTTTCCTGAAGCCGATCTTGGGAAACCATAGGCAGTCATTTTCCACGCAGAAGCATGATGTGGGTGCTGACGGGGTCCAGATTTCTTCCTTGAACTCTGCTGGTGTGTAGCCACCACAGTAGCCTTCCCTTCCAGTTCTGACCTGGCTTGTTCCAAAAGAAACCCTGCTTCCTTACTCTTAATATTCATTCCTAAAGACGTGATTGGGTTGATGTGTTCCGTTCATAAAGCTTCCTCGGGGTGTGTTTGCCCTTCTGGCACCTCCCCATTTGTCTCCTGCCTGCCTTGGATGAGGTGGGTGGAGATGGAAAAGGGTGGAGATGCTGAGGATGCTTGGAAGGCTCGAGTAGGATTCCCCTGGTCAGAATTCCACCTAGATCGCGTTTTCAGATACTTGTGCTGATTCAGCCTTGTCCTGGTGGATCCCTAGCGCCTGACCCAGTGTCGTGTGCTGCTGCAGCAGGCTTTGCTGAAACTCGGGCTAAACTTTTCAGCTTCTTTTAAAAGTCCGTGTTGAGCAGAGTCCAACATCATTAGAAGTGACTGGTGATTCCATATGAATTCCACTTGTGGAACTGGGGCTTCTCATAATGCCTCTGGTCAGATGCTGACTTTTTAAGAATCTCGGTTTCTCCTGTTACAAAACATGGTGCGGACTAATGAGACGAGAACAGATGTTACAGCAAGGCAGGAATGTGATCGCATCGGAGCTGTGTGTGCATCTGGACCGTGGATGCCCTGTACCAAGCATTATACATGCTCGACGAGACTAGTGGCTGGTGATTTCTTTCCCACAGTACGAGAGAGGCTCTATTGTCTGTTTTCCTGAAGTATTTGCAGCTGAGCTTTGATTTCTGTGAACAAACCGGCTCGCTGGCCACATCCACGAGTACTTTGCAGGCAGACGCAGGCTTGCTCAGCACATGCTCCGAGTGCATCTGGTCGCCGATCAGCTCTGACACAAAAGCTGGGTGACTGGTGCTGAGTGCAGGCATGCAGACCTTCCAAACAGCCAGGGCTTGGAGGTCAGGCTCAGCGTCCTGCTGCAGCAATTCCAGGGTATCTGCCTTGGGCAGATCTTGGGCAGAATAACCCCATTTTCTGTCCGTGGCGGCAAGGGCGGGAGCGAATGGCCAAACCCAGAGCTGCTGCTCTGGTGACGGGAATTGTGAAGTTGTCTTCAGTTGTGGCCTGTCTGAGCGCTCAATAAAACTCTGCGCAGTTATAGTAGGCCAGATACATTAACCATAAAAAAAACCAAAGTACTGTTGCACAAAGCTAAAGAACACCACCACCGAGAAGCTCTTTGGGGAAAAAGCTGTGAATGAGGCACGATAATTCCCTGTTTTCATTAGGGCTTTGTTAGCCATGATGTATAGCAACATTGTTGGATTCATAACCGATCTCGTTAACGCGAGCAGGATTCGGTTAAGTACGTTAATCTATTTGCAATGATGTGAATGGGTGAACTCGAGGGTTGGCTGAGCCAAGCAGCAGTTCCCCGTGTCACAGTGGCTGCAAGGACAAGGCCACGCGAAAGGCTCGGGCTTCCCAAAGAGCTGTCTCTGTCCCTTGGACTTCTTTAAGGCTGCTTTTCAGATTGATACGACTCCAAGCGCACGTTTGTCTTTAGATATAGATCCCATGCTATTCGGCGCAATTAAACCATCAGATTGCAGGCAGCTGTTCAGTGCTGCAGAGGTTTGCGATCCAATTAGCCAGAATTACATGCAGCGGGAAGAAAAACACGTCAGCTTGTGCAGAGATGAGATAGCCGAGTAGATTTCCTCACACCTGCCCTTGATTCCTTGTGGATGGCTGTAGCGGGGAGGCATGCGTTTAAAATCTCCAGCAAACAAATTCGGAGAGTCTTTAATACGCTCGGTTAAAACCTTGCAGCGCCACTTGGGAATCATTTCTACTGGAATTCATGACATATGTTAGTTGTTTATCTTAGTGGGATATGACTTAAAATGTCAGAATGTTTTGTGTTAAGCAACAACCGAATAAAACAAACAGAATAAAAACACAGCTGTAATACTACGCTTTAAATTGTTGCATTCAAATATGCGGTATTGATAAAGTAAGCAATAGGGTGCAGTGCTGTATAGAAAATAAGCCTCGTGAGTCCAGCCAGCAAGACAAGAAAAAGCCTTTAGATACTTGAAATAGAACTGGTAATGTTGTTTGTCAGCTCTGCTGTAAAGATCCAGCTTTTGGAATCCAACCTAAGTGCCTGAAGGAAAACAAAAGGCACATCATATTCTTCTCCCATAGCCAGTGAGAGTGCAGAAAATGAAATACGATGGCCACAGGTTCTGGTGTGAACCCCAGGAACTTGGCTGGGACTGATTATGTGGGAACGGAGCTAAGAAGGGTGGAGATTTATGTTTGATTGTTTTTTTTTCTTTTTTTTTTTTGAGAAGTCAGTGCAATGTTACTTTGCCAGCAACAGTGGCTCTGGAGTTAATTGGGAGCAGGATTTTGTCTTTGTTCATGAACACATTTGCGCTGCGATGTGCTTGCACCTAGTCAGTGGAGACTGGGTTAAAAAAAAGGCAACCCTTCATGTTATCCATGGGCTGTCCTGAGGTTTTGCCTCATCTAACACATTTATACACACGTGCAAGGGTAGAGCGCAGTGCCACCTCAGCCCTTGCTAGCCATCCCTGGGGCCTCTCTTGCCTCAGATTGAAGACTGAGGGATTTTATTTCAGTTGGCTGAAAATTTTCATTTTTTTTCAAGCACAATAATGAACATGAGAACCTTCGGTAGAATGAGACATTCGACTTTCAGCTATTCTTGTGGCGTGGTTTCAAGGGCTATCTCAAACTGTTCAGGGGTTCACCATGGCCAGAAGAGGGAGGACAGAGCCCGGTGCTGTCCATGGGGCTGTCGTGTGTCAGCCCCTGTGTGTCCCCCTGGAGCAGCGTCGCAGGCTGTGCCCCGAGCCTGGCTGGGTGGGATAGAGGAAATAAATCAGCTAATAAATCAGCTGGTCGTTCTGTGCCAGGCAAAGCAACCGAAGCTGCTGCTGCGGTGAGTAAGGATCCCGGAGCTTTGCTGCAGCAGCGAGGAGTGGCTGGCCGCAGAGCGCTGGCTGCTGGAGAAGCAGAGCTGAGGCTGTGGGATGGAGCAGACCCCGGGAGGTCACCAGATCCTCTCAACACATGAGCACAGTTACATCCATCCTAATCCTTTTCCCCTGTCCAGGTGGTGCAGAGGGTGTCTGGCTGCTCAACAGGGTGCCTTTACCTGGGCAAGTGGAACAGGTTTTTGCTTGATGCTCTCCTAGGTCCGTCCTTTGTGCTCCCCTTTCAGTTAGACCATCTTGAACTGCTGTAACTAAAGGGTTTTTTCCCTTTAATATGATTAGAGACCAATATAAATGACACCACAACTGCCTGGCTTTATTAGCCAGTATCTCTATTTCTGCGTTAACTGTCCTCACATTCCTTATGAACTTGCCCGAGTTATTCCCCATTGTGAAGAGCCCTGTTTCTTAATCACCAAACCAGGCAGAAATCCCTCTGAAGTACTGGCAGGAGAAAAAAACAATGGCAGCAACAACAAAAAACCTGTTACGTGATGAGATGTCTCATAGTCTGAAGCTGTCTGAGGCAGAGGGATTGTGGCTCTCTGGCATCTAGTGTCGCTCCAGGGACTCGACAGACAGGGCTGGAATGAGCTGTGCCTTCTCCATTTGTTTTCAGACCGATAGGCTTGCACTGGAGTCTGGTGCAGGGGATCAGAGGGATGGGGAGGGAGCAGGCTGCTGATCCATGGAGCTCCTGGAGCAGAATCTGATCATCTGGATAGCACATGGACGTAGGCTTGTCCTTTGACAGATTGCTCAGAGGAGAAGAGCAGTGAGGTAGCAGAAAGCCACTCTCATACCTCGTTTACCACAAGAGAAATGATCTTCAGCCTTTGGTGTTGGTGCACAAACTCTTCTCAGACCCTTCTGGCCAAGCAGCAGAGTCCCAGAAGTATCAGGGGAGACCTCAGTGTGGGATACTTCCCCTGGAGACATATGGAGACATGGGAAAAGTCCTTAAAGGAGATGAAGAATAGCCTTAAAAGTCAATGTAGCCAAGGGAGTGCCTCAAAAGAGCACAAAGAGCTGCAAAATCCCCATGATCTCCCAGGCTTGAGGAAACTGGTTTGAGCATTGGGCACTTAAGTTCAGCGCCAGGGTGGGGTATCAGAAACCATGTCAGCTCTGAGTTGGTGCCGAGCCAGCCTTGGGCACTTGGCAGCCTGTAACTCCAGAACAAGACAGGGTACTGCTGTCTTTTAAGCAAAGACTCCTGAAATTCAGGGCTTGATGTTCTAACGCGCAGAATTAAAGGCAGTGAAGGTGGAGTGGCAGCCGTGAGACGAAGGGTGCTGTTTTGTGGGGGGCCATCGTGGAGTGCCTCAAAGAAGTAACGAGAAAAAGACAGTGAAGGGTGACTGTGTCCATGCATGAATTTTGAGGAGTTCAAAACAAAACTGGAACAAAAGCAGAGAGAGAGGCAACAATGGTGGTTGAGAATAACTGCATGGCCCAGGGCTCTGCCTTACATGCTTATACATCAAACGGCACAATTTCGTCCTTTTATTTTCCCTCCACTTCGTACAATAAGCTCCCCTCTCAGTTGTGCAGCATACCCAGTATATCTGGATTTATTGAAATCAGAGCTGGCCTTGTACCTGCGACATCCCTTCCCTAGCTGGGATTCAGCCGTTCTGCCTGTGGCTGCTGACAGCGTCTTTCCTCCACGCTTAGCAGGAGAGCGCCCTTCCTCATCCCACCCCCCCAAAAAAGCTCTCTGCCAAGGCATACCAGACATTCGGAGTAGCGCATGATGTGTTTTACTTCTGGGACGTTTTCCTAGATCTATAATTCATCGTATTTTCTGGAGTAATGATATCAAATAGGAGCTGCTCCTCAAGATCTGCTGCCTTGTTCTCTGGAATTGGTGAAGAAGCACTTTCTTTTTAGGAGAAGGGAAAAATTCATCTTGTTTCAGTATTTGTATCACCGACTGATATTTCAGTAGGGTCCAAGAAGCTTTCATCTGGCTAGACCAAATTTCCTGAAAATGTTTAAAACATATTGGTTCCAAACCTTCCCAAAAACCACATGTTCTAGATTAAGCATGTGTTTGGGAGCTAACATCCTTCTTTCCCCAACTCCACCATAGTCTGGCATTAATAACGCTGCACTTAAAAATATTTGAAAAGCCTTGCATATCTCGTACCCCTGTGAACGAAGTAAATATCATTACACCCCTTCTGTAAATGAAACGACCAAGTTTTAGCGGACTTACTCAGTCCACTTTTGATCTTGCCCATGGAGACAACATACCGAAGAATGTAATGGATTCTTCATCGCTTGAAATCTTTCTCTGTGAAGTTAACACTTGAGCTTTTCTTTCTGTCTCCCCCCGACTAAATAAATAAATTGGTCAAATAGGGCTTTAGGGAAGTTGATGGGAAGGCTCAGTGGGTCAAACTTCTTTCCACCTCGTCGTTGCAGTGGTTCCTCCTGGTCTTAACACCTGTGGGAGCCGATGGTGCTGGATAATGCCCAGCTGTAGGTAGGTCAGGATTTTACCAGCTACTTTGTCCTTTTTTTTGGAAGCTCCAAGTGGCAGAGAACTTCCTCTGGGAGAGGTGAACGCTTTCACGGCTGGAAGGCACTTGCTGTCAGAGCCTCCTGCGAGAGATGGGAGCAGCCTGGGCTATCAGGACGAATGTCACCTGGGGGCTGGCAGGACTTCAGGCCTGGGATGCTCTCTGCTGCACCACGGAGCCTGGTTTGCCTTGCGCTGCTTCTGTTTCTTCTCTTCCCTATGTCCATTGTGTTTACTGAGGATCCAGAACCCCCGAAGAAAAAAATCCCCACATGCAAATGAGGAATAACTTTGTTTTGTTTGTCACCCATACATGTTTCAATAGCTCCATTAATAATGGTTGCCCAGCTAATGGCCGGGAACTCATTCCAAACTGGGCTAGCTCTGCTCTCCAGAAGCTACTGATGGATTTGGGCAGTGTTCAGAGCTTTGAGATGTAGCGAGCAGTCTCTGTTAAACCAGGTGCTTAACAGGGTTTGGAACAACACTTTGCACACACTTCCATAGCTGTTGAGAGCAGTGGTCACTAAACCTAATGTTCTTCTCCCAGCTACAGCCAGAAGCTCACACTTCAAAGAAAAAGCTGCAGGCTTTTCAGTGGTGCACAAAGAGAAAGATGTTTGAAAATGTGCGTATTAGATCAGTCACATACATTCCCTGATACCATCTTCAGAATCCGCTGTTTGTTGTGAAAGTAGCTGTGGACTTAATGATTTCAACTGGCGGCAATGTTGGCCTTATTTTATCAATGGGTGAGAAGCGATGTGATGTTTCTGGGAGGCTCTGCGGTCTTAGGAATCACCGAGATTTTGTGTCTGACTCTGTGCTGTCGGAGGAGGGTAACTCCCGGTCTCGCAGAGGCATAGTGGTGATGGTAATGTGGCTACGGCTCGCTTACATCATCTGGTCCTGCAGATTCCCCAAAGCAGAGCTGTGCTTAGGTAAGGAGACGGATGATAGATATGCTTGCTGTAGTAACTCAGTGCTCGGAAATAGGGAAGGATTGTCTTAACGAGCCCAGGGGCCAGCAGGGAAAACAGCAAGTTCTGGAAGTGGGCTGGGAGCGGGGCAATAACCCCCGCCTGCAGGGGACGTGGTGCTTATTGCACCTCTCTGCGACTGCTTTCCCCGGTGAGCACCTTGAAGACATCAGCGGATGTCTTTGTTCTGAATTTGATGCGGATGTTGCTCGGACACGGCAGTGGCGCTCACCGGCTTTTTCTGCTCCCGACAACTGAGAATTTGAGAAAGTTCGGCAGCTTTCCTAGGTACTCGCCCTTTGTCTGAAGGTTTTCTATAATGGTCAGCCCTTTATAGGTTTTATATAAAATAAAAGTAATTACAAAGATCTGTTCCCATCAATAAAACCAGTTTGAACTGTTTTGAAAGAATTTAAACTATTTCTTGTTAATCCACACACACAACTAATAAGTGAACGCAGGTTTTTTTTAGTGCGCTATTTATATCGGCACATGTCCTAAAGAAGTTTTTGATATTTTTGTATTTATAGTAAATCATAGCAGTGTGTAGCATGCAGAAAGTAAAATCAGGGGGGAAAAAAAGTAAACTCTCTTAATCTTTATAAGCGAAAACATGTCACATGTAATATCCTTGAGTTGCATCACCATCTGGTTTTTTTCTGAAGCCCTTGGAAATCACCCAGCAGATGTTAGGGCTGCAGGAGCAGAGGGCCAGAGCTGTTTCCCTGAAGCATCGATAGATGTCTTCTGCTGCTTGCAGGTGCTGTTGCACACAACAGGAGCTTGTCTGCTGCAATTACTTTCATTAGCCTAGGTAAGAAGTTTGCATCCGAGCTGCCTTGCAGCTAGCACCTACGGAACCAGGGATGCTGCTGGGAGAAGTGGCTTGGCAGTGCCTCAAGCCTCCCCCTCCCACGGGCGCCCAGCTGCCGTCTCTGCGGGCAGAGGGCTGCGAGGGTGGGAGCTGTGTTTAGGTTGGGGTTTTTTGTTATCGTTTGGAGCTGCCTTCTTCCGCTTGTAACTTTCCCTCGAAGTTTGCCACTATTGCTCTTTTTATATTCCCTCCTGTTCTGTTAGCCATCCTTTCCTTTTCCGAACAGATGTGGAAAAGAAGCTTTGGGATGAGGCTGGGTCCTGAGCGCTGCTGGCAGCCAGGGTCTTCAGCAGCCCAGCGCACAACGCTGTCACTCTGCCACCACGTCTGCTGGGGAAACCGCGTCCTGCGCTGGAGACCTCAGCGGGCAGGTGATAGAGCTGGCCTGGCTTACCGCATCCAGGGCTGGGCAGCCTTTTTCTAAGGGAAATGAAATGAAGATCATAAATGTTAAAAGCAGATCAGGTAGCTAACTCAAACGTTTTAAGTCTGGGCAGCAGCCTGCTTCGTAGTTGTGTAATTATGGCTTTCAATGCCAGTAGGCAAAAATAACCTTGCTTTTTCCAAAGGGACCGATGAGTTTTTGAGACTTTTAGGCGGTGCCCTGTGAGGCTGGGGCCTACTCTGAGACAGAAGATCCCATCCAGCCCCATGCTCAGTTCACGCAGACTGTGTCCTCCTCAGCTCCAGCTGAAGAGCTCCACCATACAGCAGAGATCTTTATGATTCCCTGTGTATATATAATTTATAGGGCTACGCAATTTGCATGACTCAATCTCATCCCTTGCCTGTTGCTGTGTCCTTCAAAGCCATGCAGCCTTTCCTCTGATATCCCAGTGCTCTTCTGTGTCAGCGGCTCTTGTCAACTTTCTTTCCTGCTCAAAAGAAAGCTGAAATGAAGGATTAAACAGAGCTGACAGTTCCTTCACGGAAGGATTAGAGCATAAGCATGGGTATAATTTCAGATGAAAGGAAATAAAGAAGGGGATAGACTTCCCTAAATCTTGGGGTCTGGTTTGACCTCAAGCACAAGCAGAAAGCATGCAGGAAGGAGGCAGAGGAGAGGTGGGATTTTTAAAAGAAATGTAAAAGTAGAGCACAAGTGCGGACGGAGAAAAAACAAACTGTGCTGTGGTGACGGCGGCATTTGATACCAGCAGGCAAGACCACGAGCTTGATCTCTGCTAAGGACATACCAGCTAGTGGAAGGAGCTCGTGACGAGCAGAGGTGATGTGAGGAAATGGCAGAAAAGCAAATTAAAGGTTATTCTATTAAATAAGGGAAAAGAGTGACTGGGGAGCAACTGACCGGTCAGGTTACACCCCAGTCCAACCTGAACTGGAATAAATCCTCAAATGCACAGTGGAGAAGCCCCTGGAAGACAGAGACGAGACCAGTGACAGCCAGCATGGCTTAGTGGGGATCTCATCATTCCTTCTACGTGGAGGTGGCAGCTCTGGAGGGGGGCAGCAGTGGTTCTCAGACAACTTGGTGCTTTTATAAGGCTTTTGGTACTGTAGAGGAACGTGCTGCACATGCTTGTAACCTGCATCTTGGAGAAGTAGCTTCTGATAGAACTGAATCGAGGCACCCGACGAAGTGGCACCGAAGGGACGCGTACAAGGCTCTGAGACCAGGCAGGGCGAGGTGGGATTCACGGTGCGGGACAAGGCTCCAGCCAGCACCTGCACAGTGTTTAACCTGCTCCGTGGCTTAGCGGATAACCAGAGGGTGATGTGCACTCGAGTACTGCAGCACTTAACAGACTTTATTGTTTAAGTACTGGGGAGTGGCCTCCAAAGAGTACAGCAGGCAGGACTTTTTTTTTCCTCTGCACACATGTGTTGGGCCAGCGAGTATTCAGAGAGTCTTTCAAGTCCTGTGCCTCGGCACCTTCCGTGTGGAAGGGAACGTGTGTGTGATATTTTGGTGGAGCTCTTCTTCCCAGCCTCAGTGAGAGACTTTGTTACCGTTTTAGAGTAAATTCAGAGAAGTTTGCCATTTTGAGCAAAAATGAGGAAAATTGGGTCTTCTGGTGCATCGGGTGAACCTTACGGCTCTCTCTACCACTAAATTACCCATCCCCTCCTATTGGGAGATGAACAGATGCAAACCCCCGAGACTCAGAAGCTCCCAAGTCTAATAATATTGTGTTTTTTCATGTCAGAAGTATTTTTGTGTTTGTCGAAAGATTCACTTGCACAGCCGTAACATCTCTCTCTGCCGTGCCTGGAACAGATGCGTGTGTTGTAATATAGACTGTGAACATTGACATCACATGTGGTTCTCATTCCTCCCATTCATCTTTGAAGCTAATTGGTTCCATCCATTTCAAATGTGTTTGGCTCGCCGCAGCTATTTGTACTTTCACTCTGGTTATAGCGCTAATGGTGTGATATATATAACATGAAATAAACTCTCGTGACTCCAAGGTCTGAAGAGACACATACACAGCACTTGCATTTCGCTTGCTGCGTTGTTTTATTTTAAACAATGTCCTCAGACAGGTTTTTTTTCTTTTCACCCAAAATGTTATTAGCCAGCTGGTGCCCGTAGGGATCGCCAGCGGGATCGTGGCTCATGCTGCATCATGGGTAGGTTCAGGGCTCAGAAGGGCAGAGAAGCCCGTCGGTGTTTGCAGAACACGACAGATTTTACAGTTGGTCCTGATGGCTGGCTTCAGCATTTCTCCCCAGCAAGATACCAGCTCTGGCATTGCAGGACAACACATAGGTCTCTATCTTCATGATTCTTAATATTCTGAATATACAAATTAGTTTAAAAAATAATAATAATAGGAGTAAATTAGTAGAGGTAATAAATTAGGTAATAGCATAAATATCCCATGATCCAACATCATAATTGAATATCCCTGCTGGAAAGGCAGCAATGAGGTTACTGGTACTTCCCTGGTCCTTCTCTCATCTGCCCTCTCACTAGGGGAGCATGGCACTTCTGTGCTTGTTTGCAGTTTGTCTCTCCCAGCAGTGCTGACTCGAAGCAGCCTGGCTGCCGTCCGTTCCTAGAAGTCGTGCAGTTCCTTCGCCCAGGGCTGGGTTTGCTCAGCACTCGGTGCTGGGATGCTCACGTCCCTTTCCCAGCAGGTACGAGCACACCGGGGACCGGAGCTGGACGTGGCTGTGGCGTTAATTTTTTGCCTTCCAGGGTCTAATTAGCTATTGGCCTGAACAGAAAATAAAAAACAAACTTTTCACATCTATGTTGAAACCAGAAATGAGGTACAAATTAGAGAATTTTACAAGTTTCTTTTAGCTAAAGGTGAGGGCAGTCTGTGGTGCACTTAGGGATTTGACTGGCAAGTTGTGAGGGAGTATTTGGGGCTTCTTGCAGCTTATTCCCATCCATGATTAATTTTCAAGGAAGCACTGGAACATGTTTCACACTTCAACTTCTGCTCAAAACGTCACATAGTTTCTCAGCTTAACTATAAATATTTCCACTTCTTGCTAGGGAGGTTTGCATTCCCATTGATTAACAGTTTATACTAATTATTTGCTTCTTTTTTTAATCTTTTTTTTTAAACAACATTGCTTGCAAGTTCTTGGGCTACTGCTTTCAGCCGAGCTCTGAGCCCTGTTGTCTTTAACCTGTCCTCATGGGGAAGATAAATGTGCCAACTTTATATTTTAAGCTGGCTGACTTCAAGCCAGCGGGGTTTTAGCAAACCCGCTCTCTGCCAGTTTTGCAGCTTCCCAACGGCGGCTGCGGGTGTAAGTGGAGTTTGGGGGAATTTTCAGGGCCCTGAATGGCCAGACCTGGACGTGGCCGAGCTGGCCTCTGTCCTGGGACCTCGGGGGCCCTTGGGACTGACTCTCCCTGCCAGGTGTCCCCCGTGTCTGAAATACGGGGACAGTCCGCGTGCTGTACGGGCTATAAGTGCATCCATTGTCTGCTTGAAAAACAATCTGCTGTGGGTGGGTCATATTCAGAAATGGGTTCTGTTAAGCGTGAGGGTTTCTGCTGCCTGAAAGCTTGAAGGCAGTACTTGTATTGGCAACTTCACTGGCCATGTGCAGCAAATCTCTGAGCAGAAACCGGAGCAGCATTGCAGCCGAGCTGGAAGCAAGATGGCATCTGAATAAAATACCCTGTGAGAAGCAAAAAAGTCTCCATCTTTGGCTAACTGGTTTTGTCGCCAGTTTTGCTCCAGCATCGCAGCGACACCCTTCTTGCTAAGTGGTTGTTGATGGGGGGTTATGTAAGATGAAATGATTACAGAATCTCAACGGTTTTCTTTTTTTTTTTTTTTTGCAGGTCCAAGTTCAGTTAAGAACAAGAAAAAGGGTAAGTTTGAGTTTTAATTTAATTTTATTTCAATGGCCCCTTGCTGTGCCCATGTAAGACTGCCCCAGCTATGAATTCTCTGTAACCAATATGAATGAGAAGACCAATGAGGCGTTCAGCCCTCAGCAAATAGCAGGGATTAACGCAGCGTGTGTTGATAAAACAGGCTGTGCGTTGCTCTTACAAGCCCGTATTGCTATGGCAGGATTGCATTCCCTAGCAGCAGCAGTGTGGGCTTATAGATATTTATTGAAGCCGTCTTTAAGAGCTGAAGGAAGTTAATTGCACTGTATAGGAGTGATTCCAAAGGTGCCGTAATTAAATAGTTGAGCTGTCGTGGACCAGCGATGGCGGGCTGCTGGCTGTTAGCGCAGACGTCTTTGCAGGAACAGCTTTAGTTTTCTTCTCTGTTCTGCCATGGATCTTGCTGCAGGTCGGTGCCTACTTCCAAGTCACCAAACAAAATGTGAATATACCCTGCAGCTTCTGGCTGTGCAGTAATCTCACGAGTGTTGTCTTACGTTTCCATCCTGAGTGCTGGTCAGCCCGCAGGTATCCCGTCTGCCTTTCTCACCACGTCCCTCGAGCTGTTTGCAATACATAATGGGTTATTTTGTAAAATGCAGGTAGGTGAGTTTCTGTGACTCGGGTTGTCAGCACGCAGCCCTGTGTTTCGCGGGGTGTCTGATGCCATCCCTTCTCGTGTGGGGCTCCTTGGGAACACTTAATGGGCACAAGACGTTTGTTTGCTACCAGGAACTTAAGCAAGCCAAAGGATCTGCTTTATGGACTTACTCTCAAAAACATGCAACAGCCCTGATTTTAGGGAAGTGGAACCCAATTGCCTGCTTTCGCTCCTGCGAGCATTTCGAACGCTGCGGTGCGCGCTCCCCTGTCGTAGGTCGCAGGAAAGGCATCAGCTGTGTGCAACTCAGGGGCTCCCCCAGACGTGCTGTCTCTGAACCACATCAGCTCACCGCTGAGGCTCCCGTTACCCCGGGCTTCCAGCAGGAACCTGGCCGCTGCACCGGCTGCACGTGCCGCGGCGGCCGCACAGCGTCGCGTTGGTGCTCCTTGCATGCGACCTCGGAATTTATGGCAGAGAGGTCGGGACAGGCCGCAGTCGGAAACTTCGCTTGTGTTTACCCTCCGAAGCAGCATAAAATTTTATGTTCAGAAGGCTTGTCCTAACAAAACTCTGAAACCCTAAACCCACGCTAAATCAGCTGAACTAATAACAAATGGTGCCTGTGGTGTTCCTAGCAGTTTTGGAGTGGCTGAGGGATCTCGTAGAGCCGTATTGCATACAGCTGTGGTGCTGTATAAAATATTTCAGTTTTATGCTATTGTCACTTTTTTTTAAGAATTAGAGCTTATTGTTTAGTGAGTGACAGTTAAGGAAAGCACACTGATTGTGCCTGGCTCAGTTGGCTTGGGGGTGAAGGAGGCACTCGCCGGAGAGCTGTGTGGAGCTGGGGAGTGCCACGGGATGTTCTCAGACCTCTGCAGATCCCGGAGGTACGGCAGCCCTGCACAAGGCCTTGTGTGCTGTGCAAGAGCCACGGGCTGCCTGCCCGACCCAAAACTTCGACTTTGTGCCCAAGCACTGAGTGCTCCCGGGAGCTGGGTTTTGAGAGCTGGTTTCGGCGGTGTGATGGCTTCCCCTGCTTGGTGCCAGCACCGAGCACAGACCCCACAGCACACAGGACTCCTGGGAACGAGGACTTCTATAGCCCTATTCTGCCCCAATAAGTGACTCTTAAAAAAAAAAGTTCAGAGAAAAGAAAGGGGAAGCAATGGCACCTCATTCCCCACATACCCTCCTAAAAGCGTCTGCAGGCTTTCCCAGCTTCCTGGCGCACTGCTTGTTTTGCACCGCAGCTCGGCCATGAATGGTCCCCTCAGTGGGAAGATGAATCGAGCTTTATCCGCGCCGAGAACTATTTTTTGCCTTGTGACTTTAACAGCCGGGATTGCGTTAATACAGAGAAGTAGTTGAAATTACTTGAAGGAGCAAGAATGCATAGAAACTAAGTGTCCCTGTGCGGCTTCAGAATTATGTGCAATTGTTTTACTGCTAAACTAGCAGCTAATTTAGTCGCAGACCAGATTTCTGAGACAGATTAGTTAAAACAGCTGTAATGTGTGTCCCTCTTGGGAAAGAAAGCAAGGAGAGACAGCCGCGGGATTCCTGCCTTGGTGCGTGTGATCCAGCGTCGGGATTGTCTAGATGGAAGGGGGTGTGAATGAAAAGAATTCAGTAAGTGTGCTGTAGGGGAAATAGGTAAGGGTTTGGATTCAAGCTGAGGATTTCCAAGACCTGTCATTATGCTGAGGAGGAAGAGGTGGAGAATTGCTGCATTAGGGGAAGCCTGGCTTGTGGCCAGCTCAGATTCGAAGGCACCTCCACTAATCTGGGCAAAAACACTGCAGGTAACAATTTGTCCCCTTAAGCCTTTGCCCTGTTTTTGTAGGATACCAGTATTACCACAGTGTTACTTAAATTACAAGTATTTAGCTTAACTTAGCTTTCTACTTTAAACGAAGCGCACGATAGCATTCTGCTCCCTTTACACCTAGAAACAAAAAGCAGGGCTGGAGGCTAATTCTGTGCAGATGGACTCTCGGCCCCGCGGCAGTGCTGAAAGAAGCAGCTGGATGCTGGGGCAGGTGACATGGGAAGGGACCGTGTGGCACACAGCGACTGGGCAGCACAGCTCTCCCTTGGCCATGGCTGGTGGCCGCGGTGCACCAGGTCAGATCCCTCCAGTTCTGCACGAACCGAAATGGCTCATTTCTTGTGGTTTTGTCCCACCACAGCGATGCATAGTTAGTAGAGAAACAAGTACATAAATGTATGCAGACACCATACCCATAGTCTTTATTTTCTGTCCTCGCTGTTGCTGTTGTCCAAAAAATGGTTTAATTCTGTGCTGTAGCTGACTTGGCTGCAGCAGTTGATGAAACGGCTTTGCCGTGTTAGTAAAGCTCTTTGGCACAGAAGCTGTTAGAAAATCGCTCTTTAAAAACTACATCAAAAGACCCTAATTTCTCACGGGGATCTGGAAAACAAGGAAATCACAGGACAGGTTTTCCCTGCAGCCCTTACTTCGGTCCAGTGTGTGCATGCCTGATCAGAGTCTTTGCATCTACTTGCAGTCTACTCGCAGCATTGCACTTTCTTTCCCCATCCATTGTCCTTGTGCCTGCTGCAAGGTGTTCACGGAATGCAGCGGCTCTTTGGTGCTTTCCTCCTCGGGGTTTGGCTAGCCCAGGCTGGACACTGAGATACGCTGAGGCGCTGGGCATCGAAGTGCTTCATGCAATGTTCAGTGCTGGGATGCAGCGCGGAGGGATGGGGCGAGAGCGGGAGCTGCAGCTCGGCTCCGAACTGCCCTCTGGAGGAGTCCCTGGGCCAGGAGATGCGGTGGCGCCTGGTCACCTCCCTGCAGGCTGCGTGCTGATGGCACGTGCTGCTGGTGTTAAAGATTTAGGTATGAAGGCATTTCTGTACAGCAGGTGAGCAAGGTTGCAGCTGTCCTGCGTCAAAAAGCTATTCCCATTGTAAACTCAAGAAATTGCAGAATGTTTTCAGGGTTGCCTGCTGTGGCCCGTCCAGCCAGGTGTTCCTCCTTGTTGGGGTTGGAGCGGGGCTGAAGTGGGAAACACTAACGCTTGGCCTTGTGTTTTTTTCAGGTAAGAAGGCCGGTCCTCCAGGGCCCAACGGACCCCAGGGGCCACCAGGCCCTCCTGGCCCCCAGGGCCCCCCCGGCATTCCCGGCATCCCCGGGATTCCCGGCACCACCGTCATGGGACCGCCTGGTCCCCCCGGCCCGCCGGGCCCTCAGGGACCGCCCGGGCTGCAGGGCCCCTCAGGTAACCGCTCGTCCCCATGGCAGGGTGCCCCCCTCTGCCTTCATCCCTGACACAAACCCCATCCCTGCATCTGGACCAGGAAGGGTGCTGCTTAACACGAGCCCCAGAACATCCCGGGAGCATGAGAAACCAAGTCAGATGGGTTTTGCCATACAAGTCGGATGAAAATATGTTTTTCTCCTGCGATCCTTGGTTGTATTTTTCTTTGTTTCTTTGTATCTGCATGATACTATTCCTCTGTGGAGTCATGTGCCAATTAATCTGTAAAAATCCCTGAATTTAATTACTCTTTAAAATGCATGTTAGTGGAAGGTCACATCGCTGTTATTTGTTCTCCGCACATGAACAGTCTGGTATTTAAAAATGCTTCTTCAGAGAAATCAGGGCTGTCACCCTATGGCTTGCATGGCTCTCAAAGGAAAGCTCGGCTGACTTTTCAGTTTATGTCTCAGCAATTGCTGAAGCACAGGCCAGCAGCAGCATGAGGTCCTTAGCACTCGAGAGTGCTGCCCACAAGCATCTCCTCTTTAATAGAGATTTGGCTCTCGGAGAAAAGAGATTTCAGCATGGAGCTTGAAGGCAGTGAATGACCTGCGTTACTGCGGAGTCAGACTTGTAATTTTTGCAGCCAAGAGCCTTCATTACCACTGCTGATCAGCAAAGGAGTTGTGCAATTTTTCCTTCTAGTGGAAACTGGTTGAATAACGTTGGGGCATTTTGATGATGCTAGGCAGAAATGCGGGAATAAAATAAGAAAGAAGTAGGATGAGGCTTTTTCTTACTTGCATACTTTCTAACGTGAAGCTGTACCCCGTGTAGCTGTTAACATCCTCCTCCTGCTGTAATTGGGTCTTTAATGTTTGTTATGGGGTAAGAGAAGTTTTCTTTAGAGGAATATTTACTGCAGCTCTTTCAAGCATAACTCTGCAATGATGTGCAATTGCATTTTGCAGGTGCCACAGACAAGGCAGGCTCCAGAGACATCCAGGTTGGTTGATTTTCTTTCAAGTTACCGGTTATGTTTGCCAACATGCCAAACCCACCCCCTCCTCTGTGTGCTAAATCACAGCTCCACAAAATGACCGACTGAGCTCACTTTTCTCATTGCTCAAGAGCAAGCCGTGTTAATCTGGCTTGGGCTTCTCACTTCTTTCCAGTACTTGAACATGTTGTTCTCAGCTGCTCCCATCTTTTTTCTAGTTTTTGTTTTGTTTATGAAAAGCAGCAATGATCTCAGAGTACTGTCATGTACCGGTCAGCAAAGCCGTGAAGCCATGTCAAGTTACTGTAAAATGTCGCGGTGTTTCTGACCACCTTTAAATCCCTGTAATCTCTTTGCAGCCAGCTGTGGTCCACCTTCAAGGCCAAGGCTCAGCAATCCAAGTGAAGAATGGTAAGGATCTTATGATATTGGCACATACTGAGCCTGTCCTGCAGCCTTAGTCACATGTCTGGATCTAAGTCCACCCTGTGTCAGGGAGCATCGATTACTGACCAAGACAGTCTGATTCCCATTGCCCAGACACTGCAGAGGAGCTTTCTGCTCACTGTCCATCCCCATTTCTTCTCTGCTCAGACTTCCCAGTTTGTCTCTATTCTCCCAGGACTCCATCCCCGCTGGGTCTCCCTTCCCCTTGACCTCCAGATGCAGTGTGCCTCCTCCCACCTGTTGTTAAATCAGTTTTCCTCAGCCCCTTGACTGACCATCCTTCTTTCCCAGTCAGTTTTGTTGTTGTTTTCTATTTTAAGCCCGCAGCATATCCTTTTCCTGTCGAAACCCCATTAGCCTGTGTTTTTCCCCATTTCCCCATGAATATATTTCAGGGGAAAGCGCAGCTCCAGAGAGAGCTGCGAGGACACAGAGACACACAGCTGCTAGCTCCTCCTGCCTTGCCCCGCAGCAGGCAAGCACACCCCGCAGCTCCCCAGCCCCCTGAGCATCCCCCCCACGTCTGTAACTCAGCCCGGGTCCTGCCGAGCCATTTCACATCCACCAGCAGTTCTCTGCTCTCCTCCCTCCTCCCCGAATCCCTCTCCGATTTCTGCTCGGGTTTCTGCTCCTCTTGCCAACAGCTGGGTTTCATTCATTAGCTGCTGTCTCTCGGCTGGCGATGTCTCGCTGTGCTGGAGAGGAGCTGGCTCGTCCCCTGCCTGGACCCCGGGGAGCCCTGGGGACAGGGCTGCAGGACCCGTGCTCACCACCTTCTGCACCGCGCGTGGGACGGTGAGGGCTGGCCAGGGCTCCCGTTGAAAGGCTCGGTTTATCTCTTGCACCAGGCGTGAGCTGACATTTCTCACGGATAGGGAAGTGTCCTTCCAGCTGAACGTCTTTACTACAGCGGGGCCGGGGAAAGCTCCCAAAAACAAAAAGGAAATCGGCCGTTTCTAACAACACCGCGAGGGAAAAGATCCTGTTTTGCTTATGTGCAGAAAGTAATTATCCTGTTATTAATGGGAACCTTGTATGTTTACAGAGTGTACACTACTCTCTAAGAGTGGGAATTACCCTGTAACTGTCCTTCCCTGCTGCTCGGGAACAATCCCCTGCTCTGAGCCTGCCTTCCTTGGGCGCTCAGGCATTAATGCTGTCCAGCTGACAGTGAGCAGAAGCCACAGCCTGCCGGGTTTGCAGCTAGGGGCAGGGAGCACAAAAGCAGATGAAGACTGGGAGGAAAGAGAGTTGCATTTGATAAAACCTAGAGACTTGGTGCCGTCCTCGGCACGTAGCAGCGTGTCCCTGGGACGTGCCCATCCGGGGAACAGAGGAGCGCCGGTGCCATCAGCTATCCCACTGGCCTGGGTGGTAGATCTGTAAACCCCTAACTGTGCTGGGGACCCCAGTATAGGTTCATGTGGTGACGTGATGCCATTTTACTTTGTTGTTATTTTAACCTTTTTAACTCTAGGAAATGTAATCACAAAGCATTTGTTAAAACAATACCAGTTACAAAGTCAAGAATGTTGAAGTCAAGGGGTATCAGAATTAAAATCAATTGTGCTACCCTAAATTGGCCTCCATGCACATGCATGGCCTGAGAGACTATTTCAGGCCATAGCTGCGTAACATCTTTTCCATAATACTTCTGTTCATCTTGCTGCAGGGACCAGTTTTCTTCAAGGGAAGATCCCAGGGCTTAAAATGAAGGTGAAGGCTGTGTCTCAGTGCTCAGCAGCACTGAGTGGGGCAGGCAGATTTGCCACATTTAACCCAATTCCCGTCAGGACAGGAATCCCTGTTCTTATCCTAGCCGTGCTGTCATCCTCAAGACGTACCCGTCTGCAGCATGCTGTGGAAGTTTTGCTTTGTTTAGTGTGGAAACTGGGTAGGGAGGTGTGGGGAGGGGAATGAATAAAGAGAAGGGAAGTTGAGGGGATTTAACGGTCTTCTGGCTGGGTAATTTCAGTTGGGGATCTTGCTTGGAGAGCTGGATTCTGACGCTTCCCTTCTGCAGAGTTTCTTCCATGATACCAGGGAAGTCACCAGCAGCAAAGGGCCAACATTTCAAGAGGCGCCTGGGGTCTGAGCTGCAGAAGTGCTGCTGTAACCACAGCTGCCAGAAGCTGTTTGTGCTCTGTGGCTGAGCATGCAGAGCGTCAGAAACCAGCCCCTGGCCTCGGAGATGAATTTAGAAAACACAGCAAATACATTAGAGTACTGGCACTGATTTCCATGTGCCAGTGTCCTTGCTGTGCAGCGGGGATGACAGCACTTACTCTTGATGAGAACATTTTGTCAGGGCTGGGAAACACTCAGGTACGGTAATAGGCTCACCTTAGCCTCGGGAGAAGATGAGCTTGTCTGTGTCCGATGCTGGAGATGAATGCAGCGTAGTACAAAAGGCCAGGTGCTGATTCAGGGATGAGAAGAGCTGCTCCTGACAAGGATGAGCAGAGATGTGAATCGCTCATCCTGCACGCTGCATGATGTGGGTGTCCCATTCAAACAGCAGCTAGTGCTGCTGTACTCAGAGCTAGTGCCACGGGAAGGAGTCAGAACTAGCACAGCACAGTCCTTAATTCTGGGTTTTTGACTTCCTTGACTTTCCAACGTGGGTCTGTGTCAGGCGTTGTGTATGAAACCTTGCAATGTCACTGTATTTCTGTGCTCCCGCGCTTTTCATCCTGACGGGTACTGAGTGACTGCCGTTTTCTCATACTGAGATCTTTCAGGTGGAGTCCTCAATGACTGGTCTCGCATCACTATGAACCCCAAGGTGTTTAAGCTGCATGCCCGCAGTGGGGAGCTGGAGGTACTGGTGGACGGCACATACTTCATCTATAGTCAGGTAGAAGTGAGTACGGTCCTAGGCCTAACTCCTATTCTTGTGTTCCAATGGAAGCCTTGCATGAACCACGAGAGGGCTCCAGACAACTAGCAAATGCCAAGAACTTGTATGTACCTTTAACCACTTCATGCTCTAGGAGATGTGTGTCGGAGGAAGAAGTTAGAGTTTGGAAGTGCGAGGTCAGACGTTTCGCCATGACACCAGCTGCAAGAGATTAGTGACTGCGACACGCGCACAGGCGCCCCACCAAATCCCATATGCCACCAGTGACTTGTTCCCCACCATATTGTCTGCGCAGTCAGTCAGCAGAATCTAAACCTTATTGCAGAGCGAGAGTCCCAGCAGGAAGCTGGGCTCTGTGCTTTAAGAGGGATGTAATACCAAAACCCCGACAGCTTGCGATCACTGAGAAATCATGTCGCGCTCTGTAAGCGTAGGACTCCCAGCCCGGGGGGCTTGGCCAAACTCCAGCCCAGGTAATTCCATTTTGCCTCCACGTTCTTCGTGTAGCTTCAGAGGGACACGATGTGCCAGCGGCCTTGTTGTGCAGCACGACGGCTCAGCTGCTGCTTTAGCTGGTACCAGCGATGGATGTACAGAGCTGCCTACATAAAAAGTACCGAACAAAATAATTCATATTATGGTTTAGGATACAGGAATTAAAACAAAATTTCCTTTCCTCATTCAGAAAAAATAAATGCAGGAGGCGTACTGTCATGTAGCACAGTGCACCCAGTCTCTTGCAAGTTTCTGAGCAGCTTCTAAGCTGCGTGGAGTCTGAGCAGCCGCGCTCTGCCCAGCCTGGCAGAGCAGGCAGGGTGTCCAGTCACCTACAGGTTGGAAAGCTGTCCGGTTGTGGGACCGATTTTAGCCCCTCCAATCTCCTGGTCATGATTTGCTTACATTCAGCTAGCAGGCCCATTGACTGTACCAGGTCAGATGAAACAGGCTGTGGATGTCAGGTGCGGTAGGGCTCTTCCATGGAGCTGGTTGTGCATTGGCTTGGATGGGGGCAGGAAAAATAACTCTACATGGGCTGAAATATAATTGTTTCCCAAGTGCTTCATGCTAATTGCTGGCCATCACACTGGGCCTCTGAAGCTTTTGTCATTTGTAGCCCGTCAAGGAGAAAAAAGGGGACCCCAGCCTTGTTTAGCTTCTGTGGTCACGGAAGATAGGCTAAGAACTAGCAGATGCATCCAAAATGAACAGTTTCCTCCTATCAGGAAGAAGCGGCTCCCTGGGACAGACTTCTCCTTGCGTGGGTCTTTCTCAGGCATCTTGCAGTTCTTCAGAATCAGCACGTGGGAGATGGTTAAGGAACTGAGCAAGTCACAGTCACGGGGACTTAGTCACTAAATCCAGGAGTTAAATCAGTACAAATACCCTAAGGTCATCCGCCTCCAAGCTGCGGAGGTTGGGAGAGTGTCTTCCCTGTAATAGCTTATGCCTTTGAAAGCGCCTCAAGTCCAGTTACAAAGAAGGCAGCTCCCAGTCATCTTAGGGCATTTTTGATGTCAACACTAAAGGAGGCTCATGGGATCCAGAAAGCAGGACTTGCCAGGTAAGTGAAAGAGGACTTCAGTTAAAATCTTTGTCTGTTTGTTGGATGAAAAGCTGTTTGTAGCAGATAGGTTTGTTCTCAGGTTGATGCAACTCAGCCTGCACAGGTTTGTAATGTTTCCTGTAATCAGCAGGGTCTAACGAGAGGATTCCTAGCTGGGCCATAAAGATACTTGGATTTGCAGATGCTTGCATGCTTGTGTTATTAGTGTGAAGTGAAATACGAAGTTTCCTTATGTTTCCTTGGCTTGAGGGTCTTTCTGCCTGAACAAGCCAGCCTCCCGTGAGCAGGGGTGGCCAGGGGCCAAGGAAGGGATCGTTAGCAGAGGGACCATACGTATGCCTTGACAGGAATGTGGACTTCTCCCTGGTGCACAAATACACTGCCTAATAGTCTTTCTTCTTCCTGCTTCACATCAGGTATACTACATAAACTTCACAGATTTTGCCAGCTATGAGGTGGTGGTGGATGAAAAACCCTTTCTGCAATGCACTCGGAGTATTGAGACCGGCAAGACCAACTTCAATACCTGCTATACAGCTGGGGTCTGCCTCCTCAAGGCCAGGCAGAAGATTGCTGTGAAAATGGTCCATGCTGACATCTCCATCAACATGAGCAAGCACACAACTTTCTTTGGGGCTATACGCCTAGGAGATGCACCAGCATCCTAGATGAACTTGGCATACCCAAGGACACTCACAGAACTGCACAGTGCTGCTGTTCATAAGCGTATCAGTATTTCAGGGGGTTCTGTAATCCGGCCATAAAGAAAACTGATCCAGAGCTATTTATTCCTATATGTGAATGCAGGAAGCACAATGTCTTCTGTGACTCGCATGGAGACTTGGATCAAAAAGCTAGCTGACAAAGCGTTGTGAGGAAGAAGGGCTGTTGTGTCTGCCTTGTCTCAGTATTTCAAGTATTACTGCACTGATATTCTGCTCTGTGATCTTCACATGAGGCTTGTTGAGAGGGACGTGGGTCTCTGCTTCTATGTTGCACTAGCAAGAGCATCCCAGGCAGCAGCAGGAGAGGACAGCCGTCTGTCAGAATGGTCCTGTCTGGGCACTCCTGCTTCTGCCCGCTAACGAAAGCAAGAAATGGGGTTTCTCGGTTCTGCCTGGGACGGCAGCTTGGTGCGAAGGGAGATGAATAGGACAGAGTCAGTGGTGTTTACATTCATCCTCAGGAGTGTGAGAAAGGAAGGCGAAGAGCTTGAAAGCAGGCTGCAAAAGCGGTGTGTCTGAGAGGAAGCTAAACACTTAGAGCAGGCTTAGCACAGAGAAAACTGCCTCTACATTCCAGAAATTGCAAAGTCCCAAAGATAACGATGATCCCGGTTCCAGAGCCTCTGCTACTTTCAGCTCCTGCCATTACCCCAGAGGTGTACGCTGCCCTGACGGGGGCTGCCTTAAAGTACTGCTGCTGTTACAGCAATTGGTGGTTTTGTTTTGTTTTGTTTTTTTTTTTTTTTTTGGTTTGATTTTTTGTTTTTTAAGTTTTTTTTTGTCTTTTTAATTAATGTGTTGCAAACCAGAACACATTTCTACAGGCTTCACAGAGCCATGTAGAGCAGACACAAGTACTTGTGAAAACTCTCTGAAGACGTTTGTCATGTTTAAGAATAAAATATTCCAACAGGAAAGGTTTTTTTTTCTGTTTTAATAGCAACTGCCCTGCTCTTAGATGTGGTTTTTATCCTTCCTCCCCACACCCTTTTCCTTTTGGCACTCTTCTACCTAAAATGCTCTAATAAGTGGTGATGGAGTCTCTAGCAAAAATGTGTATTTAAGAAGTCTGGTCCAGCATGAAGTCACCACTTTTTCTTTTCTCTGAGCCCTGCTGAGTCTAGTCATAACTCGATTTCTGGTGACTAATAGAGTAGCTGGGATGCTATTGTTTCTTTTGGCTTCTTGAGCAACTCTCTCCCGTTACCTCCCCTCAACTGGTGAGATCTGAAGCTATAAGATGTGCCTGCGCTGAGCGAGGGGCTGGGGCGCTGCCTGCGCGTTGTGCCTGGCTCTGGGCTTGGTGGTGGCGTTTGTGCCGCTCTGCAGCCGGGCTGCTTCTCAGAGCACGTTCCTTTGAGCGAGGAGGGCAGCGGAGTTTCAGCCTGTATGGCAAAGAGGAATAGCAGGACTGGGAGCGAGCCCCGAATTGATGCCGTGGGTGATGCCAGCCCAGCTCTTGGCCAGCCGTGCTCACCTGCAGGGACGCGGGAGCCAGCGTCCACCCGCGCCATGCGGGTAGCGATCGGCGCGGCCGCCCCGGCCGGGGCATTCTTGGCTCCGCTGCTTTTCCCGATCCGTAGCGAGTGATCTCACTTGCCAGCTATTGCAGTTATTGGGAGATAAATATTTCTTGGGGGCACCCAGCTTTGGCTTCGGCCTCGCTATTCACAGGAGGCGTGCAGTTTATAAAATAACTGCATGAAAAATTGCCTGCTATTTCTTTTTCAATATGTTCTCCTCCTTTCTAGCCTTAACATGTTGGACTAGCAAGAGCCTTAGGGGCACTTAACTAGTCTTTGTGGTTTATTTCCTTTAAAATGGATTAAGAAGGACATGTTCCTCTGACAAGAATGAATCAGGACAACTGTGTATAGTGAGAACATTAAGCAAATCATTAACAGAATTGCTTTAGAATACAGTCTGAACAGCAAGACTTTGGGGCAAGCATAAATAATGCAATGGCTCAGCAGAGCACGATGGATGCAGTTGGCATTCTTTGTCCCCCACTGGCAGGATCTGTGATCCGCTTCTCAGTATGGCTGCGAGCAGGAGGAGGCAAAGGGAGAATCCCCTGTTGCTGCGAAAACCCCAGGCAGCGCTGCCAAGCTCCCCCTTGGCGTGTGCCTGGGGCAGCGGGGAGGGGAGCAGGGGGCAGCGGTTCCTGCCTCCCTCCTCGCAAGCAGCGGAAGGTTTTAGGGGCTGCTTCTGGTCTTACACCACAGCCTGAGCACCACGACGTGGGCTCAGAGACCGGGGAACGCCTGGCTTCGGGTGGCCTTCGTGCCAAGAGCCACTTTCACCGCTGGTCCGAGCGATGGCTGCATCGCCGGCCCTGGGGCAGCCCTGGGGGGTGTTTTATGCTTGAAACCCTTGGGCTGCCCAGCAACAAGTTCTCATTGATGAAGTATTGCAGTGCAGGTTGCCTAGGCTGTAGCATGGCTTCTGTATGACACTTCTCTGCGCCACCGTCCTCGGTGCCTCTGCAGGTTTCCGTAACCGGAGGCAGAAAGGGTTGGAAGCGGCACAAAAGAGCTTGAGGAGGATGTGTGTGGAAGAGTTTAACCAGCTCCAGCAGGAACAGGGCCTTGCTCCAGTCTTTCCCTCGGGTGTCTCCTCATGCCGATGTGTGTCAGTCCCTGGGCTGGCTGAGAAGGAAGCTCCTCACGGACAGACCAACATCGGCGTGCTGGAGGCGGTGGCGCAGCGCTCCGGTCCCCCTGGCAGTCCCTGCTGTCTCCCCACGTGCCGCCCTTCCTCCTGGCGGCACTTGCTAGCTCCTTCCCTCCGTGCCTTAGCTCTGCTGCTCGGTGTTTGGCTGGACTCTTTGCAGAAATGTAGCAAGCAGCTGATTGGCATTTAATTCATTCAAAACCCTTCTCCCCCCCGAGATCCTCTATGCAGAGACAATCCGTAGGGAAGCCAGCTCTGCTCTTGTGTTCAGGGCACCTTTGGAAGGAAGGCTTCTCTCCAGCAGACGCGTTAGGGCACGGCTCCCTGCCCACAGATACCTGTCTGTGCTTTCCTCCAGCGCCTTTCTCGCCCAGGTAAGCGGCTGTGGGCCTACTGCTGCCCACTGCCAGCCCATTCAGGGGACTCGGCACCATCCTCCCAGCGCTCGGTGCTCAGAAAAAGGCACCTGGGCTGCAGCTGGAGAGAGGTGAGCAAACTACATTCGCTTGGTCCTTCTTGCAGCTGCTGGGGCAGATCTTCTGGCAATCGGGGGCAGAGGGCCCTGTGGAGGCGCTCACTCTCTTGTGGCCCACTGACTTACCACGTGCCTGCCGTGAGCCCCCCCTTCACTGTCCCCAAAAGTCCCGGTGTGGGCATTTGGAGATAGTGCAGGAGCGGCTGCGTTTCCCGGTCTGAGAAGGTACGGGGCAGATGTTCACGTGGGAGTTGCTCCCAGGTGTGCATCTTCCCTGGCTCCGTGAAATCCGGACGTGCTGCAAGCAGCTCGCTCCCTGGGGCGTCAGCTCAGAGCTCGGGAGCAAAAAGGCAGCTGGTCACAGCAAGCCCCCTCGCCCCCGTCTGCGAGCTGAGCCTGCTCTGGGCAGGCTGCTCGGGTTTGTTCCATTTCTCTGGCTCACGGACCAGACGCTGTCCCCTGTCCAGGCGCAGCTGCGTTCGGTTGCTGCACCCATTTGCAAGCCCGATCCCCCCACGATGTCTGCCTTCATCGCTTCCAGGTGTGGGAGGAAGCCTCTCCTCAACCTCCCCAGTAAAAACGTAATGGGAGAGGGGCTGTGGGAAAAGCTGCACAGCTCCGAGCCCGTTACTTGTCTGAGCTGCACAGAGATATACTGATGCTGTTTTGTGCTTCGACATCTTTATTCAAGACACTATCTGTATATAAAATATACATAATGTATATAAATTAGGATGTAAGTTTATGTAAATTGTCAATATTTTCTTTGCAAATAAAGCTTTTTCCTGACCTCTGGGTGTTCCTCGATGCTCAGCGCCGTGTCGGCCTGGCAGGTGGTGGGTGCAGAGGTGGTGGGTCCGAGGGGTGCAGCTGCCCTGGCTCGGGGATCACCCTCCTGGGAGCAGGGCACCTAGAGTGGTGCCCCAGCTGAGAGGCAGCACGAGGTGGAGGAGGAAACAAAAGCTTTGTTCTGGCTTTGGTTTAGGGGGCAGGTGGTCCTACAGCTCGGCTCCAGAGCATCCACGCACCCCCCTGCTGACACCTCAGGTGCCGAGTTTTCTTCGGCACAGGGAGTTCAGGGGTTTGGGACGCGAGTGCCCAGGGATTCTCTGCAGAAGTCCCTTGCTTTCGATCAGGGACTTTTGGCTGATTTCACCGCCGTGCCTGCTCGTCGGACCCGTGCCCGGTGGCCGGGGCGAGGGCCGGGGTTCCCCGGGAGGTGCCGGTGCGCAGCGCAGCTCCCGGGGAGGTGCCGGCGGGGGCCGGGGCCGCACAGGTTCAGGCAGAGGCCGGTGGCTGAGCCCACGTCTGCACGGATGTGCTACCTCACGTCGCTCGCCTCCGGGAGCAATCGAGGGCCGTTCTCCTGCAGCTGCCTTCGGCCCCGGCTGCGCGTCCACCGTCAGGGCACCATCGGGGGAAGCTGGGCTGCTGCATCGGTAGGGGTAAGCAGTTCCTCAGATATGCAAATAGGGGGAAATGCTGTTATTGGTATCATTTATTATTCTGCCAGGCACATCTAGGAGCAGAGCAACAGCTCGACCTCTGGAACAGCAGCTAAGGCTGGGCAGCAGCCCGGACGCGTTCCTACAGATGGAAGGGAATCGCTCCCCTGGAGCCAAAAAAAAAGAGCAGCAAAAGTCCGTTATGCAGAACTCACCGTGAAGTCCTGCTGTGAGGTGGCCCTGGCCACTGCCCTGTGTCCCCAGGGACCGTGTCACCACCAGGTGGCACAGGGACACGGAGAAGTCACCACGAAAACACCAGTGTCCGTGGTGTGTGGCTCTGGGGACCTGGACACAGCCTGGAGCTGCCACAGGAGGTGTCCCCATGTCCCCTGTGTGGCCCAGCCGCCCATTTCCAGGCCCGATGGGGACGCGGGGATGTGGCAGTGAGGAGCCCAGCTCGGCGCATCCCTCTGGGGACAGGGGAAGGGCTGACGGTGCCAGGGGCTGACGGTGCCAGGGGCTGCAATCACCCCTGGTCCCCTCTGAGGGCTCTGCTTTGTGCAGGGCACCCCGTGCCCCAGGGGCTGGGCAGTGAAAGCCGCAGCGGTTGTTTCCCAGGGCACACAGGTGCCACTGAGGAGCCCTGGCTGCATGGCCAGGAGGAGAATTTGCTTCCCTGGGCACCGAGCTCCGCTACGGCCCTGGTGTCCCAGGGGGTCCCAGGGGTCCTGGTGGCCACTGCTGGGGTCTGGGCACAGCCCAGCCCCGGCACAGGGCAGAGGAAAGGAGAAGAGCGGGGGAACCCCCGCAGCGACCCTCTGCCTTCCCAGGTAGCAGCTTTCCTCCCTGGCACTCGATTTCCACGGCGCTTTCGGTCGATCACCTGAGCCCCCGCGCAGCCCTGCCTCCTCCCTGCTCCCGCGGTTTCTCTTTCCCTTCCTTGTGGCTTCGTGCACTGTTTTTCCCCTCTGTACTCGTACGTCTCTCCTCTCCCACTTCCGTAGCTGCGAACACCCCCCGCGTTATCTCCTTCCCCCATCCCACGCCGAGGCTTATTTATAGCGAGCCCGGCTCGCCGGAGAGCACCGGCGGAGCGGGCAGGGCTGGCAGCGCCCGCAGCCCACCATGCTCCGGCTGGGAGCCCGGCTCGCCGGGACACGATGCTTGCTGCTCTGCCTGCTCCCGGCCGTCCTCAGAGCCCAGCCTGGCTGGGAGGGGAGGCCCAAGCCCCTGCCGTGCCAGCAGGTAAGGCTGCTTCCGAGGGCTGTCGCAGCCCCAGCGCTCCCCGCCGGCTCTGAGCTGGGCCCGAGCGCCCGTCCCGCTGTGCAGCGCAGGCAGGTTCCAAACGCAAATCCCCCCGTCCATCCTCATCCGGCCTCCGTCTCCTTTTCCTTCCCTCTCTTCCCACCTTCGTCCTCCCCTCGGCTCTCCTGCCTTCAAGCCTGTTTGCCCGGGGCCCTTCCCAGCTGCTCCCCATCCTGCTGTGCTGGTGGCACCTCGAGCATCCCCCCGCTCCGCCGAGGCGATGCCCTGGGTGCCCTCCGAGGGGACCACTTTGGAGGGGGGGGAAGGTGCAGCCGCCAGGAGGGGACAGGGACGCTCTGGTACTGTCAGTGCTGCCCCTACCCTTAGCCCTTGGTGCTTGCAGGGCTGCACAGGAGGACAAGCAGAGCCCAAGGCAGCAGGCAGAGATTTTCCTTCCCTTCTGCACAGCTCAAATGCCCTTGTCCCCGAGGGCTGAGGCTCAGGGTGTTGGTGACGACCTGCAGAAGCCATCTGATGCCTGCCGGCAGCCCGAGGGGTGTGGGCCACCGAAACGGTGCCATCGGTGACACCAGCCTGCACCAGGGTGAGCCAGGCCACCGCCTCAGGTGCCACCCTGTCACAGGGCACCGCAAACCAGAAAACTGCACCGTCCACAAACATAAAAGCAAAAGGCTACGTCCCCCTTCCCCTCTGACAGCCCTCGGCCCTGCAGACAAGCTTCTTGTCTCCTGAGCAGCTTTCGGTGGCCTGGCCCCTTCCCGTTGCAGGGTAGGACGTGGAACAGGGCTCATCTTCCCATCGCTCAGGCACGTGGAGGAGAGCAGAGCCGCTGGTTGGCAGTGCCTTTGCACGCCCCGTCCCATGCTGATGGGTTTTCCTGCTTCTCCCTAGAGCCCCACGGAGGTGTCGTGCAAGGGTGCTGGCCTGCACACGTTTCCAGAGGAGCTCAGCCAAGGAGTGAAGTACCTCGAGCTCTCCAACAACTTCATCCGAAACCTGTCGGAGAGCCGCATGCGGGGCTTCGGGCAGCTCGAGCACCTGGACGTGGGCTGCAACCAGCTGGAGGTGGTGTCAGGAGCCGCCCTGGCTCAGCTCCCCCAGCTGCGCTCTCTCCTCCTGGGCTCGAACCACCTGGACCGCAATTACCTCGCTAACGGGCGAGCCTTCAGCTTGCTCGGGAACATCGAGGTGCTGGACCTGTCGGCAAACCACCTGGAGAGCCACATGGCGGGCTGGTACCTGAGCAGCCTCAGCACGCTGAAGAAGCTGGACCTGTCCGGGAACAGGATGACGAGGCTGCCCGCGGGCATCTTCTGGAGCACGCCGCGGCTGAGCGAGCTCAACCTCAGCAACAACTACATCATGGAAATTGAGGAGGGAGCCTTTGGGGCTCTGGAGGAGCTGCAGGTGGTGAACCTGGCCTTCAATTCCCTCCACTGCATCTCCAGCTTCAGCCTCAGGCAGCTGCGAGTTTTAAACCTGAGCCACAACGCCCTGGAGCAATTCGTCTCGGAGGAGGGAGAGGATCCCTACCTGCTTCAGGTGCTCGACCTGAGCCACAACAGGCTCCTCTATTTTCCAGAGCTCCCCAAAGCGCATTACCTCACGCACTTAAACCTCTCCAACAACCTGATTGCCTCGCTGGCCCCGAGCTCACGCCACCCGGCAGCGTTCGCGCTGCGCTACGACGAGATGGGGAGGCTTAACGGGTCCTCCGGCACCGCCGCTGGCCTCACCCAGGTGGCCGACTTGGATCTCAGCAGTAACCAGCTGCAGCTGTTCCCTTTTGCTTTCTTCCACAGCTTGCACTCTCTACACAATCTCAGCCTGGCCACGAATTGTCTCCAGGACGTAACGAGGGAGATGCTTACAGGTGGCACAGCAGGGGACAGCGTGGCCACGTTGCAGGAGAACGCGTCCCTCTCCGTGCGCTCTCTGGACCTCCACGACAACCTCATCCGCGCCTTGCCTCGGTGGTTTTTTGATTTTCTGCCCCAGCTGGAAACAATCGACCTGGGCTCCAACAGCCTCCGGCCCTGTGAGAGCCGGGGAGGTGACCGTGGGGGGACGTCGGGAGGGGACCCTCGCGGGGCAGGACCCTGCACCGCCTTCTACAACCTCCCCCACCTGAAGCGCCTCAGCCTCTCCAGGAACAACATCACCCGGCTGCAGCCCTACGCCTTCAACCAGACCTCGCTGCTCTCCCTCGACCTGTCCGAAAACAAGGGCTTGTCCCTGCCCAAGGCAGCCCTGGGGGGGCTGGAGCTCTCCCTGCAGGAGCTCTGCCTGCGGGGGAACCAGATGGGGGACGGCACGGCAGCGCTCCCCTGCCTGGGCGCGCTCAAAGCCTTGGACCTCTCAGGCAATGGCTTGAGCCTTCTGCCCGCGGGTCTTTTCTGCTCCCCGCTGGAAAGCCTGGACGTCCGCGACAACAACCTGCCGGAGCTGGCCGAGCCGGCCGTGGCCAGCTGGTCCCGCAGCCTGCGGGTGCTGTGGGTGGCCGGGAACCCCTTCAGCTGCTGCGGGCTGGGCTGGCTGGACACGCTGCGGGCGGCGCGCGTGCGCCTGCCCGACCTGGACCGGGCGCTCTGCGCCTACCGCCACCGCCGCGGCAACTTCTCGGCCCCGCTCAGCAGCCACCCGTGGTGGCCCTGCCCGCACCCCAAAGGGTCGCTGGCGGCGCTGGTGCTGGTGCTCAGCATCCTGCTGTGCCTGGGCTACGGGGCGTGCTGCCTCCTGCGGAGGGGGCAGAAGCCGCCGGGGTGCGGGGCTCTGCGGGGCGCCGGGGTGGGCGGCTTCGTGCCCCATCCCAAAAGGGAGAGGGCAGCCAAGGAGAGGCCAGCAGACGGTGACACTAAAGTGTAGGCCGGTGCTGGGAGCTGTAGCTGTTGGTCAGAATGCTAATTATTATTAGTATTATTATTAATATTATTTCGGGCACACGTTTCCAGCACCTCACGTGTTTTGCAGAGCAGTGTCAGGGCTGAGCCCAGCGCTGGGCAGGCACCAGGAGCGGCTGGGTTCCCGCAGACCCCTGGCTCTTGAGAAGGAAGGTGTGCCCATCCACGCTAGTTTGTGGAAGGAATTAAATAATTAATAATTAATTAATACTTAAATAAGTAGCTGCGGCGGGGGTCCTGCCCTGCCCTCCACTGTTTCCAGCAGTAAGGAGACAAAAGCCCAGCTTGTGCTGGTCTGTCCCTCCTGAAAGCTGCTGTGAAAAGGTGGTTGTGTAGCCTCGCGGCTCTCCCACCATCCAGGGGCTGGAGCCGGCTCTGGGAAAGGGAAAAGATCAGGGCGTGCCAAAACCTCTTGTGTTTCACATCTCCCTGGTTCCATCCTGAAAGTCCCCAGCCGGCCCAGCGCGCGCCACCTCCTCGTCCACACACCTGTTGTGCTAGGGGATGTGAGAGCAAAAGGGCTTGGAATTCACTTAAAATCCCAGTTACCTCTTTCCTTTTATTTTTTTTTTTCCTCTCAAGCTTATCATGGTTTTACTGTGAACCAAAGGGCATTTTTGCTGTTAAACGCACTCCCCCAGGCTGCGTGCGTCGCTGCTGGGACGCCAGGGCCGGTGCCCACGGGTGCGTGCTGGACCCGGCTGCTGCTCCCAGCTCCCTGCAGCTCCTCGGGGTCCCGGCTCATGCCAACCCTCTGCACCCCGGGTGTTGCTTTTTGTCCCAGGGGTGCTCCTGGATGGAGCCCAAAACGCTGCTCTAGACTTTGAGGGGTGTCCCTGGTACATTTGGTGCGTTCCTCATTTCGGCCACCTCCTGGGATGTACTTTGTGTGTGTTTCGCCTCCCGTCAGTGTCCTCCTCGCCCAAGGCTTGCTGCGGCCACCATGCCTCGCAGGGACACGCAGCTGGGGACATCGGGGTGATCCCTGGGGACACCACGTGCAGCTTTGGGGTTGGTGTCAGGGCTCCCGAGCGCTCCCAGGGACGGGCTGCGTCCTGTCCCCGCGGTGTGCCTGCACAAAGAGTCGTGGTGTAGGGTAAGAGGGGTGGAAGAGAGATTTGGCTTAGCCAAGGGGAGAGGCTGCCAGGGGCCTTAACAAAGACAAAGAGAGCCTGGAGAAGCTTTTTCTTGATCCGAAAGGAGGTTAAGAGACCTGTAGAATTTGGAGGTTTGAGCGAATAAACGATTATGTCAAAATGTCCTGGGTTTGTGCCAAGCTGTACGGGTATAAATCTGAGTCTGAAAAGGCGCAGCGGTGGTTAAAATCTTCTGACCCTTTACAAATTTTCTAGAGAATTAGTTGAGAAATCCAGCAAAACTAATTCTTTCCAGTGGAAAGCTTTCACATTTCACTGAATCAGTCCGTTTTCAGAGACAAATAGATTTTATCAGGAATTCCCACCCAGCTGTGCTGCTCTCATGTGGAAATTACCTTGTCTGCAAGCAGCCGGCGTTAGAGCACGGTTTTGTGTTCTCCCTTTTGCTCCGTGGAGGCAGGAGGTGCAGGGGGCTGGCGGGGCGCCCCTCGAGCTCCTCGCCTGCCGGAGCGTGGCTGAGCCCAAATCTCGCCGGCTTGGCGAGGGGATGCCCTTCGGGGTGCTGCAAGGCGTGGAGCAGCCGCAGCCCCACGAGCTGCGGTGTCCCTCACCCTGCTCCGTGTTTCTCCCACCAGATGAGCCCACGTGAGTGCACGCCGCCACCGAAGGTATCCCTTTTTGTTGAATTTTTGCTGATGTTTCCGTGCTCCCAAAGGCAGCTGCTCGGAGGGAGCACCGTCCTGGCACCCCTGGCTCCCCGTGGCAGGGTGGGTTTGATGTCCCTGCCCACTGCGCTGTGAGCTCTGCGCCTTCGGGATGGGGCAGGAGGCTGGTGCCAGCTGCTCTTCCCCGTCCCGGCGGCCGGCCTTGGCTGCATTTCCTCCGGGACACCAGCCCGGGCGTCCCTCCCTTTCGCAGGACTTTGCCACCACTGCTTTCCATTATCGCTCGCTACCACAGCCCCTTCTGCGTGACTCAACAAAACTCCCGTCAGCTATTTCCATCCCGGTTGGCGAGGTCGGGCGTGTTATTCATGACACTTTCTTCCTCTCTGGTGGGGCTCCGGCCGGCCGGGGACCTGCCGCTGAACCTCCGGCACGCAGCCTCCCAGCCCGCAGCCGCTGGCAGGGAACGGGCTGGGAAAGCAGCTCCCAAGTCCCTGCCGTCCCCGGCTCACAGGCAGATGTTCTGCAGCTGGGTGCCCCCACCCCGCGGGCCTGGGGCCCTGGGGACGGGGCGTGCTGCGCAGCCGGCCCCAGCGGCACGGAAATGTCCCCAGGTGCCCCGTTCCCCTCGAGCATGAGCCCAGGGTGCCGCTGCTCCAGGCAGAGCACCCCCTGGGCGAGGAGGGGAAGCGGGCAGGCAGTGTCACCGTGCTCCTGGGGGGGCTCAGCTGATGGGAGCAGCTCCTGGCAGGTCGCTGCCGCCCACGGAGCGCTTCTGGGTATCCGTCCCGTGCTGAGGTCACCGACTGAGCGCGTCGGAAAGAGGAAGGGGGCCGGTTTCCCTGCGGGAAAGCAGCGCCCTGCAGCGGGACGGTCACCTGCTGCCGCCGTGGCCACCACCAGTGCCACCAGCCCGGACAGCTCCAGGTCCCATCCGCACCCCCGGGACGTGGTGGGAGGTGGCCGGGACACGCGCCGTGGGGCTGGATGTCGGCACCGCACGGCGCCGTGCCACCACCCCGTGTCACCGCAGCCCAGCACTGTCACAGCCCCCCAGGCGAGGGGCTGCGGTTCCTCTGAGGCGGGTAGGTGAGTGTGGGCTGCGGAGGGCACTGCCTCCTCCGGGGGCTTCAGAGGGACAGCGGGTGACCTGGCAGGAGGGAGCCCGTGGAAGGTCCTCAGGTGAAGCTGCTAAGCCTGGAAGCTTCAAGCAACTGCAAGCTGGGACGATAACGGCGAGGGCTCTCTACATGCTTGCCCAGTTCACAAACCAGAGAGACTGTCACCGCTGCACTTTCTGTCCCAGGAGACGCGGGAGAGAAGCCTTTCGCTGGGCTGGGAACCCCCTTCCTCAGCCTCCTGCTGCCCCGCGGCAGCCCGACGTGGAAGTGGAAGGGGTATTTTTAGTGCTTGCCCCACGCTTGCTTCAAGGATGGAGCGAAGAGGAACTGACATCAAACGAAGCGTCGAATTTGCTTTAAAAGGAAGCCTTTTTTTCCTGCTGCTCAGTCATCGCAAAACTTTTCTGTGAAGAGGGACTGGTGAAAATCACCTTTAGTAGGAGGCAGACGGAGATTGGCATCAGAAGCCTCCGGACGCCGTCCCCTGTGCTGGCACCGGCTTCTCGCGAACCCGTCTGTGTCCCGCGGTGACGTTGCATCCAAAAATACACCCGAGGCCCCTCGGAGACCAAAGCGAACGCTCAGCAGAGCCTCTCCTGCTTCTCAGGAGGTGTGAGAAGTGCTCTGCCAGCCAGGAAAGGGCACCGTGCCCCGGCCCCACAGCCCGATGTAAGGGGTGCTGGGTGGTGGCAGCCTTGGCACGGCGGCTGGGGACCGGTGGTGCCCTCCTGCCTGCCACGCGGCCCCCGCACGTACTGGGGAGCAGAGCACTGCCCCAGCACGAGGCCGGCGGTGAGAGAGCCCCCGGATCCCAGCGTCAGGCACCGTGCACGCCTCCAGGGGTCTGCCTGGGAGCCGCAGAGCTAACAGGGAGCAAAGCGCCCCGCTGCCGGGGGGCCTTGGCAGTGCCACGAGCACGGTGGAGGAGCACCGTGACGGCAGGGACTCGGCTCTGGGGGGAGGTGGTGGCCCTGAAGGGCAAACCCGCTGGCCAGAAGGTGGCAGCGTGCCCTGTCCCGGCTGGGCCTGGCGATAAGACGCCCACAGAAGAGGTCTGGGCTGGGAGGCTCTGACCCCACTCAGCCCCAGCACGGCCCGAACAGCGCTGCGGTTCCACGTAGCCCCAGGTCAGTACTGCCAGGATTTGGGGTGCAAAGCGCTGGGGGTCCAGGAGGACACCAGGCTGAACGTGAGGCAGCAATGCGCCCTGGCAGTGAAGCAGGCTTGTGCTACCCAGGGCTGCATTAGGTAACAACCAGGCACCCGCAGCCCAGGAGCCTCCCCCCACCAGCACAGGGGGGCTCGCACTTTGCCCGCCTTTGTGCACCGCTCAGCAGAGATTAGGGCACCGCTGACCTTCCCGACCCTCTTGTCTGAAGTCCCCGTCACGGCATCTGGAAGGAGCCCCCAGCTGCCTTAGCCGGGGGGGCTCAGAGCACCGACCTGCTCTGCAGCTCTGCCTGGCGGGCTGGGGGCTGCCACCAAGGAGCCCGGGGCAGAGCGACTGCAACTGGGAGGGACTGGGAGCCACTGGAGCGGGCCGGCAGGGCTGTCCCGGCTTGGCAATTCCTGCCCTGCGTGCGCTTGGTGGAACGCTGACGTCCACGTGATGCATGGAAAAGCACCCGAGCACCTCCCAGCCCCGACAAGAGCAGCTTTTCCTGGTCATAAAATTCCTCATTCCTCCAGAAGCTGCTCAGATTTCCCCGCGATGTCCCCGTCCAGGCGCAAGGCATTTCCCCATTCCCCAGGGCTGAGAAAGGGAACTTACAGAGGAAAACATTTCACAAGATCAGAATCTTCGGGGCTGGAGCGAGAGGCCCGTACGGGGCAGCGGGAGGGAGAAGTGGGGACACCACAGCCGATGCTGGCCGAGGGAGGAGAGGGATCTGCAAAAAGCCACGCTGGGAAGGTGGGATGTCAAAAAATATCAGGGACTTCCAGAGCACAGAGCGAGCAGCACCCAGCTGGTGGCCGCAGCCCCGACCCACGCAGCACCAGCGGCTGGCCCAGCACCGGGTGCTGCTTCGTGGGACGTGTTTTGTCATCCAGGAGCAGGGACGTTAACGGGATCGGAAGCCGCTGATGCCAGGGAGCCATAACACAGCACCTCTTTGTCTTCCCTCTGTTAGCCCAGCCCCTGGTACCTCTGCCTGGGATTTGGGAGTGACCTCGGCCCTTTCCTAGGGGACCCTTCCTCATGGGCCACTGCCCAGGCACAATGCACCGTGACTCGGGAAGGTCACCGAGCCAGGCTGCGTGTCCTGGCCCTGGTTCACATGACAGCAAGTCAGAGGGAGGTCACGGGGGGATGCTAACGGGGCGCCCAGCGAAGCCCTGCGGAGGGAAAGCACCTTCCTGCTAGAAGGGAAGTTGCACGGCGAGGGAGAAAGTGAAATCCCAAAGTCCTGGACATTGCAGCTGCCGCCCGAGGAGGCCCTGCTGCATCGCTGCTGCCCGCGGGGGTCAAGCCACCATCCTGCAGCAGGGACGAGGTGCTTTAACCAGGTTACACGGGATGTGCTCGCAGGCTGCAGGCGGGGAGCCTTCCCCGTGCCCCCCGCTGCTCGCCCTGGCTGTCAGCAGCCCGGCCCTCGCAGTGATGAAACCCCGCAGCGGCCGCTGGTGCCCCGACGGAGGCAGTAGGTCAGGAGCGTGGTTTGTCTGCAAGCAAAGGGCAGGATTTCCTTTCCTTTCCCTTCTAGGGGCAGGATTTCCCCACACGCAATTAGCTCCAGTGCTGGCACAGCGCTGGGCCCGGGGTCACCGGGGTCCCGGAGGCAGGAGAGCCCTTCGTGCCTGCCCTGCTCTCCGTGGGGTGCGCGCACCCCGCAGCTTTCCCTCTGCCGGCCCCAGGGGCTGGGGCTGGCCCCTGAGACCAGCGGCCGTGCCCTTGGCTGACACACACACAGCTGGAGTCCTGCTGTCCGCCCCGTCATCGTCATCCTGGGGCTGTGGGGACAGAGGGGGCAGGCAGCTCAGACTTTTACTCTCTCTGGATCCAGGAAAATGGATTTTTTTAAAGCTCTGAGCAAAGAAAATGAGAAAAAAAAAAAAAAAAAAAAAAGAAAGAAAAAAGAGAGAGAGAGGGAAATTAGTATCAGCCCTTGCCACCCCCTTTTGTCCCTTCCTAATGTCATCCCTTTCTGATTCTCGCTGGCCTGCATCCCCTGCCAGCATCCCCTGCTTGCAAGGACAAGTTTTTATCTGCTGAGCAAAGAAACCCGTGTTTGCTTTGCAATCCAAGGGCTCTCCTGGAGATGCCGAAGGTGATATCCACTCCCCCCGGGACAGCAGCGTGCCTGCGGTGCCGGGGCCTCCCCCGTGCCTCGCTGGGCTGAGAAGCTGTCTGTGGCCGGGGAGCGCTTCGTGGGGCGCAGGGGGGACAGGGCAGAGCCCAGGCACCCTCTGCCACCCCATTGCCTGGAGCTGCCATGGCCCAAGGAGGTGGCATTTTGGGGACAACTGCACCAATAGTGGGGGTACCCCAGCAGCGAGCCCCACGCTCCGGGCTGCGCTCACCGGGGTCTCCAGGCACCCACCCTGGGGGACGGGGGCTGGGGCAGCCGCCCCATCCTCATCCTCCTGTCCTCATCCTCCCGTCCTCATCCTCCCCGAGGGCTGCGAGCTGTGAATGGCACCGAAACCGCCTTTGTTCCCCTCCCCGGGGGGCAGGACGGCAGCGCCCGCGGGTATAAAGGGGGCGGGCGGCCCTGGTCCCAGCCTGTCCTGGTCCTGCGGTGCTGTCCCCAGCCATGGGCCGCCCCGCCGTGCCCAGCACCATCCTGCTCTGCCAGCTGGGGCTCGCCGCGGCCATCCAGTGGCTGTGAGTAACGGGGTGCAAGGGGGGAGGAGGGGGAACGAGGGACAGGGGGGCTCCCCCGGGGGTCCCCTGCAGCAGCTCCCCTCGGGTCTGCCCCCTGTCACCCGCACCCCCTTCCCATGTCCCCATTTGCTGGTCACCCGCGGTCCCCGTCCCCTCACCCCCACCCGGTGCCCACGGTCCCCTCTCCCCTCTCCTCTCCCAACAGGGGGCTGGCGGAGAGTGGCAGCAGGGTGGCCTGGGACGAAAGCCACCACTGCCGGCTGCTGGCTGGGCTGGTGCCCGAGCAGCTCCAGCTGTGCCGGAGGAACCTGGAGGTGATGCACAGCGTCGTCCGCGCTGCCGCCGAGACCGTGAGCGCCTGCCAGAAGACCTTTGCGGGCATGAGGTGGAACTGCTCCTCCATCCAGCGCGCCCCCAGCTTTGGTCCTGACCTGCTGAAAGGTAAATGGGGCTTCCCCTCGGGTGCTCGCCCCCTCCTCCTGCTCCGTGCACGGGTGTCAGTTTAGCTTTAGGTGCATACTTTGGGGAAAACTTGCTGCCATCACCCTGGCGTTAACCCCATGCCACTTTGAGCAGCAGGAGATCGCAGAGTAACTTCCACTCAAATGAAAACAGTCGCTGGGGGCTCCAAACAAAGGGGAAATCAGGCTCTATACCGAGAGCATAATACACGGGCTAAAAATACAGCCCCAAAAGGGCATCAGGTCGTAGTGTTACCCCGTTGCAAGAAACAAGCCCCCTTCCCTTGTGAGATGTGAGATTCCCTTCTCTTCCCAGGGACCAGGGAATCCGCCTTCGTCCACGCCCTGGCTGCGGCCGCCGTCGCCCACTCCATCGCCCGAGCCTGCGCCTCGGGGTCGCTGCCCCTCTGCTCCTGCGGCTCTGCCCCCTCCGAGGTGCCGGGCCCCGACTTCCGATGGGGCGGCTGCGGGGACAACCTGCGCTACGGCCTGCAGCTCGGCGCCGCCTTTGCCGACAGCCCCTCGAAATCCAGCCCGCCGGGAAGGCAGGCTCTCAGGGCTGTGAATCTGCACAACAACGCGGCGGGCAGGCAGGTGGGTACGGGCCTGGCCCCCCGCAGCCTGCCGCAGGGGTGCCTAAGGTAAGGGGGGAGACCCCAGGCAGGCTGGGGGGGCGTCCTTAGAGTGAGGAGGCAATGATGTGGTTAAACTGGAGTTAGGTGTTTGCAGACATTCCTCTTTTACCCCCTGTCCCCCCAAAAAAATGCCGCCAGCCCACCACAAGCTCCTGCAGGTCGCTTCCCAAGGGTTACGTGATTATCACAAGGGGACAGAGCAGCGCCCCTCGAGTGCCCCATTAAATTCATTAAAAGAAGGCGCTCTGCTGTCCCAGCAGCGTTTTCTTCCAGCCCTGAACAAGAGGGAACTCCCTCGGGCGGCAGGAGGCAGCTGAGCTCTTTCATCTCTTGAAACTTCCCGCGGGTGCTGTGCAGCTCAGTGGGCGGGTGGGTACCAGCCACGGGCAATGCATTCATCTGCTTTCCAACCTCCGCAGGTGCTGAGTGACTCCTTGGATACCAAGTGCAAATGCCACGGTGTTTCAGGCTCCTGTTCGGTTCAGACCTGCTGGAAGGGGCTGCCAGCCCTGGGCGAAATCGCTTCTGAGCTCAAGTCCAAGTACCTGGCAGCCGTCAGGGTGACCCACCGCCTCGTCGGGCCCAGGAAGCAGCTGGTACCCAAAGAAACAGATGTCAGGCTGCTGAAAGAGACGGATCTGGTTTATCTCGTCAACTCTCCTGACTACTGCGTGCCCAACGCCCACCTGGGGTCCCTGGGGACGCAGGACAGGTAAGAAACTGCTGCAGATGTGCTCTAACAGAGCTTCCATCAGCCACATGGAACCAGGAGCGCTCGGTGGCGGTCAGTGCGATCCCTCAGCAGCGTGGTGGAAGGGGGTGTGAGGAAGGTTTGTGCAGCCCCGAGTGCTGCTTGCATCGGCTCTAGGAAGCCCTGCCACCCCTCTACCTCCTCGGGAAGGCTCTGTGAGCAAACCTGCTCCAGCGGGGGCCGGGGCAGCACTCTGGGTGGGCAGGCACGGTCCCGATCCCTCACCTCCGTCTCCTGCGCCCTCCTCTCGGCAGGCAGTGCAACAAGAGCTCCGTGGGCAGCGAGGGCTGCGACCTGATGTGCTGCGGCCGCGGCTACAACGCCTACACGGAGGAGGTGGTGGAGAGGTGTCACTGCAAGTACCACTGGTGCTGCTACGTGGTGTGCAAGAGGTGCCGGCGGCTGGTGGAGAGATACGTCTGCAAGTAGCGCCCGAGGCGTTGCGGCACAAGGGAGGGCTCCTGCGGGTGTCCCCCGGGGGGGGCAGCTGGGGACTGGGCACCAACCGCAAGGGATGCGCTGAGTTCGGCAAGGAGGGGACTATGCTGGCAGCCCGGACTCCAGCATTGCCACAGAAGACCCCAAACTGAGCGATGATGGGAAGCCAAAACCCCGAGACCGACCTCTGCCCCATCTGCCCAGAGCAAGACAAAGGGCTGTCCTCCTGCGGCCGATCGGGAGCATCCAGCCCCCCGTCTCCAGCTGGGGACCATTTATCACTTTGCCCTTTTCTCCAGGGGTGAATGGGGACCCTGGGCTGCCATTGTCTTTTTTGCGGGAGGTTTTCGGCAGTGGCCTGAAAGCCAGGAGTGATGGATGGGCAGGGGGTAGCGAGCTGCCCGTCAGGAGGAGGCTGCAGGGGAGGAAAACTGCTTAGGGTGAGGGGGTCACGGGCAGCTCCTCTGACAGCAGGTTTCTGCCGTGGGTTTACCCAGCACCATTAAATGCTCCTCCTCGTGGGCAAATACTGCTCCAGTGCCCTCTGCAGCATCCGCAATGACACGGCTCGGACGCAGGCAGAACCAGGTGTGGCTCCAGGAGCTCATCAGTCCCCTCCAGGACATGCTGCTCTTGCAGCGAGGGGATTTCTCCTGTGCCTGATGACAGCATGCACGTCGATGGGCAGCAGCGGTCCTGGAGCCTGCCCTGGCCGGCAGCGTGGCAGCGCTGCACCTACCAGCCATGCATTCACAGGGCACCCATGGCAGCACTGCGGCTCCTGCCCTCTGGACGTGTGATGGAGGTGGAAGCCCCTTCAGCACGCGCTGTACTCACTGCTCCTCCTTCCTGCCCCTTCTTTCCCACCTCCAAGGGCTTCAGCCCACTCCTCCGACCCCTTTGATACCAGGCGAGCTGGCACTGGCCTGGAAGAGAGGACAGGGCTCCAGGGCCCCAGGGACATGAGAATGAACCTTTCGTCTCCATACTTCATGTAAGCGGGATTCCGGTGCGTGCTTTTTAAATAAACGTATCTGAGGACAGCCTACAGCGTGAGGAGCCCAGGTAAATGTGACTGGAGTCCCAGGACGGTTTCCTGCAGCTCCCACCGTGACCCAGAGCCTGGGCCAGCTTTGCGTGCGCCTTGTGTTATTTGTGGGCTGTATTGAATGGAGTTGGCTGTGCTCAGCCCCGAGTCCAGCTGTAAGATTACTCATTTCCATATCCACTCAATCATTTTTAACAGCCTCTGCTGGGTCAATTCATAAGCTTTTATTGTAAGCCATCCCCTCCATTTAATGTGCTCCAGGTTTCCACATTAACAATGAGTAATAGCTGGGAGTCCAAGGTGGCTCGAGAGGAGCCTGGGAGCTGGAAGCTGAAATGCTCAGGGGCGCAGCCTGTGCTCACATAGCTAACTAGGCGAGTTAACTACCATTATCAGTTGTTAATGTGCCATTGACTTGATCGGGCTGCTGACATGCAGCCTTCCCAGAGTGACAGCAAGGCCACAGCTGCGAGGCTTCCGCCACAGCTGCGCAAGGCCAAGAAGCTATCTCCAGATTTTCTTTTAAAATGCAATTAGGAGTTAGTCACCAGCATTCCTCGGAAAAGGGATGCTCCAGCTGCAGAAGGGCTGCAGTTTCTGTGCCCGGAGCCAGGCGGAGCACGGAGGCGGTGCAGGTACTTAATTAGGAGGGTTGCTTAACCCCAAGGCACCTCACGGTCAGATCAGAGGGAGGTGAAACCGGGAGGGGCTGCCAGCTCCCCAGAGCATTGCAAAACGAGCTAGGGAGAAGAAAACAGGCAAAGGACACTGCGGAGTGAGACATCCAGCCAGGAGGGTGGGAAATGTGATTTGCATTTGGTAACTGCAACCACACATGGCCTGGGGCAGAGGAGAGGAGCCACAATAGCGAGGAACGCCCCGGGGAGATGTCGCGATCCCCTCCTAGAGAGGTCCTGCTTGGATTTCTGCCTGGGAAAAGGCAGGGTCAAGTGCTGAATATGCCTGACTGTGCGGAGCCCTCTCCTCCTCCGGCTGCCTGCACGGTGACAGCAGGCCCAGGGAGGAGCCGCAGGGGTCAATGTGCAGCGGGGCGCTGGGCTCGCCGATGTCCCGCGGGCAGTGGGGAAGCGCTGTAATTAGTCGAAGGGTGCCAAGGGTCAGGCTGGCAGGAGGGGCTGCGGTGGGGAGGTGACAGCTAAGTGACAATGTTTAGAGTGGGAAGCATTGCAATCTGGGCCCACAGCTGGAATTGCCAGCTTTCCGGCTCGGCTGGAAGAGTCTCCCAGGGACTGAGAGCCAGAACAAGGCAATTAATATCCGGCAATGGGTCCAGAGGGAATAAACCACCCACTTGGCCCCACGGGCTGAGGGGATCCATCTGACTGGATGTATTTTCTCCAACTCTGCCGGGCAGGGAAGCTAGCATAAAGGCTGCCGGGGGAACACAGAGCCCTGACCCCTGGCACAGGCCAGCACAAGCACCCTCCGAGGAAAAAGATGGGAAAACCTGGACCCTGACATCGCCCTTGGGTGGCTTCCAGCACCAGTCAGTGCAACACTGCCAGAGAAATAAATCAGGGCTAGAGAGCCTTTCTTTAGCTGTCTGCAACTTCACTCCCCCCAGAAACATCTCCAGCTCAGGTCAGTATCTCTTCAGGACCTGAACAGACCTGGGCATGGTGACAGCAGAGTCCGTGACACCGGGAGGCTCTCCGTAACAATTCTGGCTTTGCAGCCCTTCAGACACATCCTCACATGTTTCTCTTGCCCCACTTTCACAATCAGTCCTCTCCAGACTGTGGTAGACTGCTGTCATTACCCTCTGCTTCATGAACCCTTGTCGGGCTCGCTGCTAATGTGACGGATCTACCTCTTTGACTTTCCTGTCATTAGCCATTTTTCCCCGGGTCTTGTGGCTTTTTGTTTATCTGTCGCTGGAAATGAGAATCCCAGAGCTGAATTCTCTATGGTCGTGGCAGAAGTTTTTCACTTTCTGGTGCTGTGAGCTGACGTGGGAGAGATGGCTCTGAATGTGCACAAAAGAAAACCATCCCTCTACATGAAATGTGGTGAGAACCAGGCAAAGGGTTTGCTCTGCAAAGCCTTCCCTTAGTTTCTACTTGACTTTTAATTTGTGTTTGAAAGGAGTAACTCTGGTGTGAACGTCATCCTTCCCTGCTGGCTAGATTGTGCAGACTGTGAAGTCTGGAGAAAGGAGAGTGATCTTCATGGGCTCTTTTGACCTTGTTGCCAAAGCTTTTTTAAAAAAATATTATTTATACTTGGAGAGATGCTGCATAACTTATTCCAGGAGGATAATCCAAGCCACGGCAACAAGCTGTTGGTAAATAAGGGGGTAAGAATAACATTAGGTCATGTTGGGATGTATCTCTTTCTCTTTTCTCTTTCTTTCTGCTCGTCACAAGGCGACCTGAGCCAGAAGAAGTAGAAGACACATGGCGGGGCCACTGCCTCAGTGCTCAGCTGTTGGTCAACATCTGTACTGCTGTAAGTATCTGGGGGGGTTACTTTGACCTTTGGGATGGTTGGTGCCTACACTATCGCACCACAAGACACAAGCATGAGTAAAGGCTTGTATCTAAGGAAACCCCCTTGCATCTCTGTTCTCCTTTATTTCTGGGGTGTTCAGCAGGATGTCCCGAGGATGACAAACAATAACAGGGATTGCCCTTATGGGGATCTTCAGCTGAGAGACAGGGACAAATGAACGTAGGTGAGTAAGAGCCATGAGACCAGAGGGGGAATGGACTGCAGTGTGAGGGCCCTTGGGCATAGCTTGAAGGGCGCTTGTTGCAGTGGCTGTGCTGGATTTAGAGGGAAAGCAGACTTCTGTCCCTCCTTCTTGGCTGGGCAGGCTGGCATCCCCTCCAGCTCTGTCCCCTGCATTTCACTAAGTTGCTAAACCAGGGTAGAAATTCCCAGAGATAAAAGGCGTCCACAGAAAGCAGTACTCCAAAGTTAAAGCTGTCCCTCGGTGCTTGCTGGTTTCTCTCCAGAACAAAATTAATGTGGCAGAGAGCGCAGGAGCACGTTACCTGCTCCTGTTCCAGCACTGCCACTGGTGCAGAAGATTGCTCACAAGTTCATTCACGTTCAGTGCAGAGGGTGTGCTGGAGGCTGCTCACTTCTGCTGGTGGACTTGTCAAATCGCCTTTATGTCAGCGCTGAGGAAGTGCCATGGCCTCATTGAAAAGTAGCCTTTTTCCTTTGTGCACCCCTGGGGAAACTGCCTCCAAAGGCAGTCCGAAAGTGAGCTACAGCAGGGTGGGAGCTGCAGAGCAGCCTCCTCTCCAAAGCAGGAGCAGACACAGGCCCGTGAGCCACCCCGGGGCTCCATGCCACAACACGCATGGGTGCCTCCAGTTCATTATGCTGGGGCTGAAGAGCAGGCAGACGACAGGTAATTTGGTCACTAGCCCTTACTGATTTCATGCGTCTGTGGTATAAGTGAAACCTGCTCTTGACCAGCTGGGACAGCAGATAAAAACAGGGCTAATGAACTGGCGATTCAGGAACTTCCATCCAGCTGACAGGTTCACCTACTTGGCTCTTGCAAGCAAAGCCTTCTCCATCTCGAAGGAAACAGAGCCTCACATAGATTTCCTGCTCTCTCAGTCCAGTGTGTCTGCTGAACAGCGATAAAGTGTGGCTCGAGGCCTGTCCTGTGCTGCCCCTGATAATCTGGGTCAAAACTGACACCACCACCCCGCCTCCAGTTTTAAGAGAAGGGGAAGTGGGCAGAGGTCCCATGCTGCATCATCAGCCTATTCACAATTATTTGCAGAGCAAGCCAATAGCTCCCTGTGAACCTATCTGGCTTGCTCTGAGAGGTGAAGGCCTCAAAGAAGAATGCCCAAAGGAGATGTTTGTTCAAGATTAAACAGATATCCTGCAGGCAAGGTAATCCCTGAACTGCTGAGACTACCTGGGTAACACGAAGGCTAAGGCACTGGAGGAGTTCACTCCAACAGTGTCTTTTGCTCTGATCCTCAAACATGCTGTTGAAATTTAGCATCTTAAAAGTTCGGGAGGGGAGGTGGGGGAATTATTTGATAGGTTTACGATTGATTTTAACCAATGCATGCGAAGCGGGAAGATGCCACACCAACTGGAGTGTTGCCTTTCTGATAAAAGTGAACTGGCTGCAATTGTTGGGGATGTCACAGCATCTTCTGCTGGTGAAGAAAAAATGGCTGTAGAATTCTGGCCCCATTCTACTTCCAATTATTATATTAATTAATTTTTGCACTGCTGGACGCAGCGTGGTTCTTCACTTCCTGCCTGGTGTTCAGGAATACCACAGAATGATGTGTTAAACTGTTGACATATCTTACGCTACTGGTGCCTGCGTTTTCAGTCTGAGCAAAACGGTCACATGGAGGGAGGATGACAGGAGAGCAAAACCATCAGGGTGTACTTGGGACACAGCATAAAGGAACCTAAACCCACAACTCTTCTATCTTTTACAATTAACTTTTTATCAAGCTATCTCGTGTACGCATGAAGGAAACAAACAGACTAAGTCATAAACTGACTCATCTGTGGAATCTGAGTGCTTCCAGCCTGCCCTGAATTATTATCACACCATATAAATTTTCCACATCTAGGTCAATAACTTGTATTGTGTTTCTGCACGTCAGCTTGTAAAAGTCCAGCTTTAACCATTACCTGTCTGATGCCTGTTTTAATTTCACAGATACTATCAGAAGGGACTCAGGAGATAACCAAAAAATGGTAAAGGGTTCTTATCTTACTTTTGTTATAAAAAGAACACATGGAGATGAAATGGTGAGCACTAGCACTTAAATAATAAAATGTAGGGCTTTCCTGCTGAGCGTCCATGCTGTGCACTGTGTGTTGCCTGGATGGTCTGCCAAGTTCCGATTCCATGCTATGGAGTGATAGTTGTGTGCAATACAAGCCTCTAGTGAATTCCAGTCTTGATGTCCTCAGGTGCTGTTGAGGCTCTCCCAAGAGTAGGAGAGGACCACGCGTGTCCTCCCCTCCCAGACCGAGCACCTGCTATAGCACCTGGGGCAGCACATGCTGCCTTCCTGGCCTGCACATTTGCCTGGAAGAGGTTTTTTGTGACAGCAGTGACTCTGGGGACCCCAAGGAGCGACCCCAGGCAGCAGTGCTGCTTGCGGTGGCGGGGTGTCATGGCTAGGGATGGCTTGGCTCCCTCTGGTGCAGCCGCACGGGCAAAGCACACCCGGCTGTACCCAAGGAAGGGAGCTGAGCACCCTACAGGAGTACCAGCATGGGAGCCTGGGGCAGGGTGGCTCATTAGCATGATTTTTAGTTGGGCTTGAGAGGACACTACTGATTACACTGCTAGTATATGCTGCTGGAGCCAGCACATTTAATTCCAGCTTGGCTCCTGACGCAGAGTGCTGCATTGTGTTGTGTAGGCAAACTCCAGCCTTCTGCTGCATTTTTAATCTGGTAAGATTAATGGAGAGAGACTCACACCATTAAACAAACCACAACCAAGCCAGCAAGACAATAAGCTGCAGCGGTGCGGGTACTGGAGGAAAAGTCAAACAAGGGGCAACCAGAGAGGCTTGGGGCAACCCAGGTCCTCATGGTCCAGGATGAGAAATTTGCGTGAGTCATTATTCAATGCTATTTATGAAACAGACCAGGGCCTCTGCTGGTTTATGGGGGGGTGTAAATTGGAGTAAATCGTAAATTAGAGTAAATGGGAGGCTAAGAGATGAAGGGGACTAGCACTGTCTGCTTCACTTTGACCGATTTGTTTGCTATTTAATGCTCTGCTTTGGACGATTCCTTGGGCTCACTGCTCTGCCAGGAGCCCACTTTTGAACGAGTGTATTTAGCACGGATTAAGTCCCATTTCCGAGGGGAGCCGGCCCTCAGCTCCCCCGCACAGCGCCGCCTCGCCCTGCCCGGCCCCAGCCCGCCCCTCCCAAGATGGCGGCCGCAGCGCCACCACCAAGATGGCGGCGGGGGGGGGCGGGCGCGGGCGGCGGGCGGAAGCGGCGGGGCGGGGGCGGTGGCTCCGTCCCGGCCCAGCATGGCGGAGGGGCCCGGCGCCGAGGCGCGGCTGCCGGAGCTGCTGGCCACGGGCTGGCGGCTCTGGGAGGAGGTGGAAGCCGGCACCGAGCCCTCCTCGGGGGCCCCGGCCGTGCAGGATAAGGTGCGGCAGGGACTGGGCGCGCTGCGGCAGGCGGCCGCCATGGTGGCGGAGCTGGAGCTCTTCAGGTGAGGCGGCGGGGCCGGGGCCGGGGCCGGGGCCGGGGCTGGGGGCCGGGGCTGAAGCCGGGGTTGAAGCCGGGGCTGATGCCGGTCTGTGCCTTGCAGCGAGAACGAGGAGCTGGAGGAGGTGGCGTCGGCCGACCTGAAGTACCTGGCGGTGCCCGCCCTGCTGGGCGCCCTGACCCTGCGGCAGGTGGACCCCAGTCGGCGGCGGGAGCACCTGGAGGCCGCCCGGGCCCATTTCTGCCGCTTCCTGCAGCTCTGCCGGGCCTACGGGCTCAGCGCCTCCCCGCCGCCCGCCGCTGCCGCCCAGGGGGACGAGGAGGCCGGCAGCCCCGCGACCCGCGGCCCCGCCGCCCAGCGCAGCCTGCTGGCTATGGCCGCCGGCCGGCAGGCCAAGATCGAGAGGTGAGCGGGGGAAGGAGGCCGGGGACAGCCCAGCACCGCGGGGCTGGGAGCAGCAGGGCGTTAAACGTGCCTCCTGGGGTCTGCACCGCGCCCCTCGGTGGGTTTGGGTGCTTCGGGGGCCGCGGAGACGCGTTGGTGGCTGTAGCGCCCGGTCCTCGGGGATGAATCACACAGGAGCTCGTCGTGGTGAGCTCTCTAATAACAAACTGTAAAGCCACCCAGGCTGGCAGCTTCCTACAAACGTGCTTATCAGATCTTTAATACAGGGGCTGCTGGTGCCTCTTGGTCATGTTTCAGGTGAGGGTTTTGACAGTCAAACTGCTGCCTGCTGCGGTGGCACTGACAGGCCCAGGATGGCCCTAAGAGCAGTTTAAATTACATACATACCAAAACACAGTTTCTGGTCTAGAAAGTAACCGAGGTGGGATGGATTTGGGGTAGCAGAATGTCTTGTGGGTCGGTGAAGCGCAGGCTGTCCAGCACAGGCTGCTCGCTGACAGCCTGGCACTGTGCTCATGCCCAACACGAGGCAGGTCTGGGTGTGCTCGCCTGGCGCTGTGAGCCCTGCCATCAGCAGGTTCCTACTTGACCTGATGGCAGAGCGAGGCCTTGCAATTATGTTCTGTTCCAGTGAAAAGCAGAGACTGCAAGATCAACATTTTCCGACTGCCTGGATCCTCATGCAGGCTCCAGAGCTCCCGTCTCAGCTGCCCTTGTTGGTGGCTGGCTGCAGAGCTTACCCTGCTGCAAACAGACCCGAAGGGAGTGGTTTGCTTTGCCTCAGCGGCACAGGGCTGGGCGGGCAGATGCTCGCATGCTTAAGATGTATTTTTCAGAGTTCTCTGTGGAGTTGTTGTGGATGAGTCTATTTTATAGAACAACGCTTGTATGCTGCGTTTCCTTTGTCTTGCATGTCCTCTGTGTCAGCAATCCTCAGCTGGGCTTGCTGGCCTCTTAGCACAAATAAAATAACTGGGAGGGGCCCCATCTTTAATTTTAAATTGTCTTCCTAAAACTTCTTAACAATGGAAGCTTCTTAAATTAGAACAGTAAATCATCAAAACCTATCTTTCTGTATGCAACTTTCATTTGAAACATGTGAAATTACGTTAAAGCTCTTAGACTGTATTGAAGTTCAACAAAATGCTGATTTTAGAAAGCACTGTATCTGGGCCGTGCTAGAGAAAGTTTACCTAAATTATGTCCTTTAATTCTCCTCGAGCCAGGTATAAGCAGAAGAAGGAACTGGAGAACAGGCTGGCCTCTGTGAGAACCTTTGTGGACAGTGGGCAGGCAGATGAGGATCAGATACGGGAATTCTACCTACTGCAAATCCAGAAATGGGTCAGCGTCAGCTTTGAGGAAATCGAGAGCATTGACCAAGAGATGGTAATCCTGAGGGGCAGAGATGCAGCGAAACAGGTAGGAGATCTCTCCTGATCTGCAGGTGCTGTGAACTCTGCATGGTTAGACCCGATGATAGACACAGCTGGGGGTAAATGAACCTCAGAGGAATTCGTTAGCAGAGGTTCCTGTGTTTTGTTCTGTGATTCTAGGTTAACGTCTAGCTCGTGCACGGTATAAATGGACGGGGTTTGGTTTGGTTCTGAACCGCCAGTGGTCTGATTTTCGCATTAGTGCCTGTCTGGTGCTGTCACACGTCCTAGGCAGTGGTAGTGTGTAAAATGCTTGAGCACTGCATATCAGAGCTGAACTGATCTGTGGGCAGAGGTTTTTCTCTGCTTTGCTGGGTTGTGCCAGACCCGTAACTCTACAGAACCAAATACTTCTGTCATTGAAGACAAGACCCTGGTGATTTCTTTTTCTCTCAAGCCTACACTTCTAGCCAACAGAACATCCCGATGTCACAGAAGAAACACGCTCGTTCTGTATAAGGAAAGCAGATCTTGTGTGACATGATGTTTCTGGGCTTTATGCTTCTCACCTAGAACATCTGTCTAGAATTAAAAAATTAATAATAACGTGCCTAAGAGTACAAAAGTCCAGCCTTGCTGGCACGCCTGGTTTGTGCAATTCATTACTGGCATTGCAGAGCTCTGCTCTGCTGTAGTGCCCTGGGTGATATCTTCGTGAATGATGAGCTCGACTTGTTTCAGAGTGTACTGCATTTGAGCCATGGAAAAAATAAGCTATATTTCATGCTTTGATCTGAGCTGATCTGCTTTAGCTCTGTCAGCTTTCTGCTTTGATCAGAACGGGTGTAACAAAGGCACAAAGAGAAGTGATTTGTGGAAGCTCACAGATGGAGTTCATGATTTAAACGGGATTAAGGGCCGAATTGTCCGTCTTGGGACGTAGCTCTGACAGCAGAGGCATCTCTTTTCTACAAGACCCTTAGGATCTTGTTTGGGGTGGGAAGCACAGAAGGGTACGCTTATCTACACGATTATTTTGTGACTCTTGTTTGCAATTTCAGTCTTCAGCACCACCTCACGGTACTTCCCGGCAAGTCAGGGCTCCACTGAAACCTTTCATTCTTACCCGGGACGCTGTTCAGTCTAAGTATGTTTATTTTTGATTACCGGAACGCGGTGGCATGCAGTGCTCTGCTCTCATGTCAAACCCAAGATACTCTTTCAAATGCAGAAAAGCAGTCGTCACCTTCAGGCAGCATGTCGCGTGGAGATGGCATGTGTTGTACATCTGGGCAGGGGATGGGGAAACTTCTAACATGTTTCTTCCACTTTCTGTGATTTCTTCTGTTGCCAGCATGCTCCAGTGTCTCGGCTAGTGCTGTTTGTTCTGTTGGGATGGCAGAAGAGGAGACCGCATTCGAGTATCGCCGCGTTAGTTTGTAGGCGGCGTGCTTGCTGTTTAGTAAGCTGTGGAGAGGCAAGGCTTTTCTGCCCCTCGGTGTGGTATAACAGCATTGGTCTTCACTCTTAAAACGAAGAGCCTGACATCAAAAAGCACATGTAGTCTCTTAATCGAATGTAAACTCCAGAGGATTTTGGTGGGTTGCAATTAGTGATCTTTGGGGCTGAGAAGATGCGGTACCTGCCTGGCCCCCAGTCTCAATAGCAGGTTACTTGGAATTTTTAACTGTAGGGCTTTCCCTAGGGTAACAAGATCTCGGCACTTCGTGGTGCTGTGAGATTCTGGTGGGTGACACAGCATTTAAAGCACAAAATAGGATAGAAAACAGCTTTCTTGTGATTTTGACATTATCTGCCTCGAGGGTGACAGATACCCCTTTAGCTAAGCTGTGCCTGATTCAGTTCTCAGTGTCCTCCCTGGCAAGCTGTGCCAGCGGACAGCGTTCTTCTAGGGACTGGACAAGTGTTCAGAGATCTTTGGAACAAAGCAGGCCCTGCCTCTAAAGCAGCAGAACTAACTCCTGCAGCGCTGTCCTGGCTACGTTACAGCCTGTTGCTGAAGGCCCAGACTGAGGAAATACCCTCCTGGGGCAAACTCTTCTTGGTAACATGCCTCGTATTATCAATACGAATCTGAGTACGGGGTAGTTCTCTGCATTGTTCCTGGTGTTTCTGCTCATACAGGACGTGAAGTGCCTTCCTTGACCGTCTCTCTCTCCCTGCAGAGTGTTTGGTGCTGGATATCCTAGCCTCCCAACCATGACCGTAAATGACTGGTATGACCAGCGCAGAAGGGAAGAAGCAATGCGTGGCCAGAGTGCACCTCAGAAGCCGTCAGGTAAGGAGGGGTAGAGCAAAATTGAAAACGGAAAAAAAATGAGAATTTGTGAACCCTCTTGAGGGGAACGGCGAATGAGGGGTGTGTGCAGGGTGTAAAATACTCTCTGGCTTTCTCCACTAGGCTTTCAGGATAAAGGGATTGCTTGGCTGCTCCTTGGCATTTCCTGCTTTGTCTAGGCTGACTCCTGGAGGGATTCTGTTCTGAGACCTGACTAGTCAGACCCCACTGTCTTACTGTCCCTCGCTCTTGTTCTTGACCTTCAGCAGATATAACTGATGAAGAGTTGAAAAAGCAGCAGCAGGAGAAAAAGGAGGAGGAGGACGATGAGGAAGCTCTTAAAAAAGCTCGGGACTGGGATGACTGGAAAGATACACACCCGAGAGGCTACGGCAATCGGCAGAACATGGGCTGATGCTCCAGCAGCAGAGAGAGCAGGGCCTGGAAATCCTGTAAGAATTGCCTGCGTCGTGGCGATGTAGGAGTAAACGCACTGTACATATGCAGAGGTATCCTTGGCTTCTCTGGGAGCCACTGGAGGCAGAGGACTGAACGTGACAATTTGCTTTGGTTTACATGAGACGTCAGACTGAGAGTGCGCTCGTCATGTACAGTGGCACCGCAGAGCTCCTGCAGCGGGGCGCTGTCGGAGGGGCCAGACTGCCTCTGCTCTCCCAGTCAGAGGAAGTCCTTGAGAGAAAAGTACATGAATTTGGAAACTTCTCTTTGTATTGTTGGTGGATGTATTTATTTTTTCCTCTCTATTTTAGACAAAATAAAATCTCTTGTGCTGCCTAGTTCTTGCTGTGAAAATCCCTCGTTTCTTGGCCTGGGCTCTTCAGAGAAAACGTGTAAGGCTGGTTGCTGGGAGTTGGGGGTGGCAAATGTCAGATGGCCACGTGTTTTGGCCGGGGCTACTGGTGGCCTTTCCACAGCCTCATCATTCCGTTCCTCCCCAGGCTGGCAGAATGCAGTGTTTGGGAGCTTTGTGTTGAGTAGAGCAGATATTCTGAGGGCAACGTGTCAAAATGCCGATACTACACGTGGTACAGATACCCTAATGTAAATTTGTCCCTTTGCTTAGTGTCGTGGGGTCTGTGCAGCTGTAGATGTGTGTGTATACGTCCTGCAGTGGTGCAGTGCTGCAGGGACCAACGCTGGGACAAGCAGCACCGTATCCAGAAGAGCAGTGCCCTGGTGGTCACTGTGCTCTGAAATCTGCTTATGGAATAACCCTGGAGGGATGAAAACTCTGTCTGCGTTCCTCTAAAGCAAGCTTAAACAGGAGCTGGTGCTGATCCTCGGCTGACTGAGAAGAGAGGGCGTGACTGCTGTGCTGTACCTGCGCCGATCCGGAGTGTGGCACTGGCATTGCCGGGTAAGCAACGCAGGAACTGCTGCTGGGAGCTCTGCGCTCACCAGGTGTAGGCCAGCAGCTGCTGCTGAGATTGTTCTAAACCTGGTAAAAAAGCAAAGAACGTTACGAATGTCAGGGTAAAAACCAGCTTCTAGAGAGACAGTGAAATGCAGACCAGCCCGTAGGGCATGACTGTCTTCAGTCTGGCCCAGGCAGAGGCTTTGTCAGCAGGCTGCTCCCTTACCTTTTTCCTTCATCTTAGCGTGATTGAGGCACGCTTGAGCAGCCTGCTGGCCTGAGGAGAGATATTTTACACACAGCCATGTCAGCTCCTCTGGACTAGCCTAGGAAGAGATGCTGGATGTAGCCTGCAATGGATGCAGGTACCCCCCTTTTTTTTCCAGATAGTGTTTCTCTGATTTATTAGAAGAGATTATGTGGGCGTGTGTTTGTTGGTTTTCCTCATGGGTTCTGTACCTTTCTTCCATTTTTTTTGTGGCCTTATAACACGTGCAGTCTTACACATCAATTTACCCTTTCCTGTTTGCCGTTAGCCTGCTCTTCCCGGCAAGTGCTTCAGTGACGGCAGGCCCTAAGACGTAGCTCTGGTGGCTGAGATCCTCTGTTTCCTCACTGTCCCCTCGCTGTCGGCCTGGTGCCCCATCTCAGGGCTGCTTCTGCTGCTTTTGTTCCTTTTTTCTTCACGCCTTTTGAAGGGAATCTCTCCTATGTGTTTTGGTTTAGTTACACCCGGTCCCTCTAGTCTCCCGTGCCTGTTCACCAAGCCAGAGCCGTGGCCCACGGTGACGGCTGTTGCGGTGAGCTGCTGGAGAAGGCCGTGGCCCCAGGCACCTCCCAGGGCTGCCATACGCCAAGGTGGGTGGGAGAGGAGGGGACGGTGCTGGCTCTGGCCCCTGCCCGGCTCGCCAAGCGGCGTCCCACCCCACGGAGCATGGGGGGGACGTTTTGAGGCGTCTCTCCAGGGCGTCATCCCGTCGGAGCGTGACAGGGGTTTGTGAAATACCCACGGCACGGACGCTACCATTCCCTGGGGGACGGTGGCTGCCGGCACCGACAAGGAGCTCTGCTAACTGTGCGCGTCCAAGCTGCCTTTTGCAGGAGCTCCTCGGTGCCCTGCGTGGCTTCTCCTCCTCCCAAGGAGCCCCAGGATTTGTCCTGGCCCCGCCAGCCGGCCCCGCTCCGCTCCCCTCCGTGCGTGCGGCCTCCCTCGGCTCGGCCGGGGCGGTTACCGAGGCTGGACCAGCGATCAATCGCCGCTGGGATTTCCAAACTCGCCTTTTAACCTGCTGAGCTGGGCTTCGGAGCAGAGCTCCCCGCCACCATGAAAACGATCATTGCAGCCTGTTCCCAAAATCTGAGCGGTAAGAAACATCCGAAGCGTGTTTGATGGTTCCTGACGCTCCGGCGCTGAATCGGCTCCGGCAATTAGCGTTTGCGGTCGCTATTGTCTATTTGTTTTAGAGTGCTCAGGGAAAGGGAGGTGTTTGGAGCAACCCGGGGTTAGTGGCACCAGAGGAAAACATGAAGTTGCTCAACAGGAGTGGGATTTCTTAAGTTAGCGGCGACCACGCGTTAGGAAACTTTCCTCCTGCAAGATGCTGCAAATCCTCCTCCGGGTCCCCACGGAGGCCGAATTCCTCGGAGGAGGCTCTGGGGGTATCTGGGGACCGGCACAGCCGCTGGGCTTTGCCCATCGTTCGCTTGCTGGTTTTCGTTGTGTGGTCTTGGAGGTTCGTGGAGTACTTGGGCTGGGGGGAGGCGGTATGAAAATGTCTAAAAAAGCTACTTTTGGGTAGGCACAGACCGGCCAGGAGGAGCTGTGTCCTCGCTGTAAACGTCACCGGGCTTGGGAAAGATGAAAGCTGTGGGGCTGGAGGGTTTCTGGATGTGGTGGAGCAGGGGGTGTTCAGAGTGGGGCCAGCGCTTGGGGGCGAGGGGAGTCCATCCTTCCCCCCCGGGGGTGGCTCGGGCCTTTCCTTCGTCCCAGTTGCCCCATTGATGGTTTGGTTTGAGCTGGGATGAGCTGAGCCTGCGCTGCCCGCTCCACCTGGGGGCTGGCGGCCGTCCTGGATGGGGACAGCTCCATGCCCCCTCTCCTGCCCCGCGCATCCCTCCCGCTGCTGATTTTGGGTTGTTTTCCCAAGCCCCGCTGCGTGCCATTGAGGCGGTCTCCAGACCTTTGCTCCAGGACAGGCACCTCGGGCCCGTTTCGGGGAGGAGGGATGGGGCCGTGCGTTGGAGTTTGGATCCTGGCGCCCCGCCGGGGCGGTTAATGGTTCACCAGGGCCAGCTGGAGGGAGCGGGGCCGCGCTGGCCCTGCCGGGGCAAGGCTTGGTGCTGGGGACGGCCACCCCTCCCCTGCCTCACCCCTTGCCCCCGTCCTTGGCACTGCTGGGGGGCGGATGCTGGCCCGGGACTGGGCATCCCCCAGTCCATCCTTCCCGCGCCCCGGTGGACCAGGGCCACCCCCAGCTCGGTGGCTCTGCACTGTGGGGACACGGGGACACTGCTGAGCCTGCCGGTCCCCACAGGCAGCCGCGCCAGCGTCCCGGCCGCCCTGCGCACCCTGCTCGCCGTGCCCTGGCCCTCGCAGCGGGACGTGCGCGCCTGGCTCCAGCTCCTCGCCGTGCTCCAGTGGGTGCTGAGCTTCCTGCTGCTGGGTGAGTGGGGCTGCTGGGGGCGGCGGGGGCGGCCCCGCTCCGGCTCACCCGTCCCCGTCCCGCAGGCACCGTCAGCCTGCTGCTGCTCATCTACCTGGTCTTCACCAACTTCTGGCCCATCTCCGCGCTCTACCTGGCCTGGGTCATCTTCGACTGGGACACGCCGGAGAAAGGTAGGGCACGGTAGATGTGCGGAGAGGTGGGGAACCCCCTTTTCTCAGCAAAAAAATGGCAGAAAGAGGGATGAGGCAGGTCCACGTGAATTATTTAGCGGTCAGCTCGTCGTGATGGGCTTCACTTAGCCCGTCCCTGTGTGGTTCGCAGGTGGCAGGAGGCTGCCGTGCTTGCGGAGATGGCCCGTGTGGAGGCACTTTCGGGATTATTTCCCCGTGAAGGTAGGCAGCGGGGTGCCAGCTGGGGATGCCCACACCCGAAAGGAGGCACCGGGCTGCCCGCGCTGGGCCAGGCTCTTTATTCCCTGTGTCCCCTGCTTGCGGCACGCGGTGCTGCCGTGGGGGGCGGTTTCTCCGTGCCCCCTGCCCCAGCCCGTTTTGTCCCCGCAGCTGGTGAAGACGCACGATCTGTCCCCCAGCCACAACTACATCATCGGCTCCCACCCCCACGGCATCCTCTGCGTCGGCGCCTTCTGCAACTTCATCACCGGCTCCACCGGCTTCGCCGAGATGTTCCCGGGCATCCGGCCCTTCCTCACCACCCTGGCTGGAAATTTCCGCCTGCCCCTCTTCAGGGAGTACCTGATGAGCGGGGGTGAGTGGGGGCAATGCCCGTGGGCAGGGGGGCTCTGTGCCTGTGCCCCCCTCCCCCAGGGTCTCTCCCGCAGCAGGGGGGGACCCTTTGAGCTGTGGGGTCCCTCTCTCGGTCCCCGTCCCCGCGGCGTTGTGCTCACGCAGCGCTGCTGTTCCCGCTGCAGGCCTGTGCCCCGTGACGCGCCGTGCCATCGGGTACCTGCTGTCCAAGAACGGCACCGGCAACGCCGTGGCCATCGTCATCGGCGGCGCGGCCGAGTCGCTCTCCTGCCGCCCCGGCATCACCACGCTCATCCTGAAGAACCGCAAGGGCTTCGTCCGCATGGCCCTGCAGCACGGGTGAGCACGGGCGCCGCCGACGGGGAGCGGGGTCCCGGTGCCCCCTCACCGCCCGCCACCTCCCCTCCGCAGGGCCTACCTCGTCCCCTCCTTCTCCTTCGGGGAGAACGACCTGTTCCGCCAGGTGGTCTTTGAGGAGGGCAGCTGGATGAGGAGCATCCAGCAGCGCTTCCAGAAGATGATGGGCTTTGCCCCCTGCGTCTTCTACGGCAGGGGCCTCACCTCCGTGCGGTCCCGGGGCTTCCTGCCCTACGCCCGGCCCATCACCACCGTGGGTGAGCACCTACAGGGGGTTTGCTGGGCCCTGAGGGCGTGGGGAGGAGGAGAGGAGGAGGAGGAGGATGCCCCGTGCCCCGGGTGATGTTGGAAGGCAAAGCCCAGCTCGTGGCCCCGATGAGCTGAGCGCTGCCCCGCGCCCTCCGATCTGACGGGGTTTCCTCTTCCCGGCAGTGGGGGAGCCGGTGACGGTGCCCAAGATCGAGGACCCGAGCCACGAGACGGTGGACATGTACCACGAGATGTACGTCCGCTCCCTGCTCAAGCTCTTCAACGAGAACAAGACCAAGTACGGGCTGTCGGAGGCGGACGAGCTGCGCATCGTGTGAGCGCGGCGGGCGCCGCCGGGTGGGGGTCTCGGCCCGCCCGGCGCGGGGGACACGCGGGGACGCAGGGCTGGTGCGTGGCCCTGCGGCTCCCCCTCCTCCTCTTCCTCCTGTGGCACCCGAAGGCTGGTGAGGACCCGTGGGGGTGACAGCCAGCAGTGGGCACGGGCCCCCCGCGCTGACCAGGAGGCCGTGAGTGGAGGGAGGGGACGGGGTGTCGTGAGGAAGAGGAAGGAGGTCACAGGGGTGGCATCCCCGTGGTGGGCAGGACCAGGCTGGGGAGATGTCCCCCCGTGGAGTGGGGGATCACCTAGGCTTGGGCACGGGTGACGGTGACCTCGGCACGGCTGGGTGCATTCCCTAATACAAATTTCCACCCCCTCCCTGCGTCCTGCTGGTGCTGGGGGTGCCGGATCGGTCAGGGCAGGGCACCGGGATGTGTGGGCAGTAGGGATAAAGCTTTGTGGCTCCGGAGGTGCCAGGGCCACAGCTGGGGAGCACCCCAATGATGCTCTGGGCTCCCCTTCCCCGTGCTTGGGGAGGACCGGGGAGGCCGTGGGAGGGCAGGGACAGCCCCGTCCCATCCCAGGCTGCCGTGGGAGTCACCAGCCCCGATAACCATCTCCAGCCTGCTCCTCTTTACGCAGGCACCTGGTTAAACAAAGGCTCTGGGTAAACATTTGGAAAGCAAACACCCGTAAAGGCAGATTCCCCAGGAGTCCTTCACCACCTGTCCCTCGTCACGGCCGTGCCACCGCTGCAGCACGCAGAGGGGCCACGCTGCTGTCCCCTCGCCACAGCCACCCCATCCCTCTTCCTTCTGGCACGGGGAGGACCACGGCGCCATGTGGAGAGGGGGAAGGTGCTTTATTGGGGGCCATGAGCAGCTCGTCCCCTCACCGCCACCCTCTCCAGCCTTCCCCAAGGACAGTGCTAAGATGGGGACATCTCCAAGACGCATCTCTGCACCTGTCCCCCACATGTCCCCAGCACAGGGACCATGCAGGACATCAGTAGTGGGAAGCTCGACCCCCGGCCCCATCCACTGGCAGCATTGGATCAAGTGGCAAAGGCTCCAGGAAGACCCCCGACAGGTCCGTGGCCACCACTCTGGCTGTCCATGTGTCACCACCCCATGAGGCAGGGGCACTCCTTCTCTGTCCCCAAAGTCTTCCTGGCCCCTGCACGCTGCTATCAAGCAGACCAGGAGGGCCATGTGTGCCCGGGGAGGGACAGGTGTGCCATCTTCTCGGTGACCTGCCCGCCCTCGTGTGTCCCCAGGACCGCCGTGGGATGGGATGTGTCCACAGCCGCCCACCCTTGGACCTGGGGTCAGTACTCTGGGCAGGTCTGGGGGACCAGGGGTCCCGCGCAGCATTTCCCTGCCTCACCCCTCAGCGCCCGCCTCCGCTCCGCGCCGTCCCCATCCCTCGGGGGTCACTGGTGCAGCAGCTGCCCACCAGGCTGCTCTCCACCGAGGGGGACACCAGGGCCAGCAGGGAGGTGGGCACGGGCCGGGGGCGCTGGGCCGCCCCCCGGCGCAGCCGCCCCCGGTACTTGTCCCCCGCCATGAAGTACAGGATGGGGTCCAGGCAGCTGTTGATGCTGGCCAGGGGCCGCGTGATCTTGTAGGTGAAGTTGATGATGTTGAGGGTCTGGCAATCGGCCTGGAAGTAGCGGGAGGTGTAGTAGAGGGTGCGGGTGATGTGGAAGGGCACGAAGCAAATGGCGAAGACGGTGAGGACGATGATGATCATCTTGATGGAGCGCTGCTTGAAGGAGGGCACGCGGGGGCCGGGGCTGGAGAAGCTGGGCTTGCAGAGGCGCTTGGCCATCAGGCAGTAGCACACGACGATCACCAGGAAGGGGACGCCGAAGAGGAGGGCCATGACGGAGGAGCTGTAGTGCACGTAGTGGTCGAACTCCTCGGGCTTGGTGGTGTCATGGCACAGCGTGCTGTTGTCCTTGGAGCTGGTGGTGACGAAGATGAGGTTGGGGATGAGGCAGATGGTGACGACGAGCCAGGCGCCCACGCAGATGAGGCGCGCGTGCTTGGTCTTCACCCACTTGAGGGAGCGGATGGGGTGGCAGATGCCCATGTAGCGGTGCACGCTGATGCACGTGAGGAAGAGGATGCTGCTGTAGAGGTTGGCGTAGAAGAGGAAGCGCACGATCTTGCAGAGCGCCTTCCCGAAGGGCCAGTTGTTGCGGTCGGCGTAGTAGTAGACCAGGGTGGGGAGGGAGAGGACGTAGAGTGTGTCGGAGACGGCCAGGTTGAACATGTAGGTGGTGGTGGCGTTCCAGGGCCTCATCCTGGAGACGAAAATCCAGATGGCCCAGGTGTTGAGGGGCAGCCCCACCACCAGCACGATGCCGTAGGAGATGGGCAGCAGGATGAACTTGAACTCCTCGTTGAAGACGCACTTCGCCTCCTCCGCGGCCGTGCTGTTCCCTCCCGGCCAGGGAGTCGGAGTCGGTGTCCACAGGGCAACTGGGAACATCCTCGCTGGAGCAGCCATGTTCTCCCGGCCAGATCTGGGGGAGCAGTTAATAACAACGCATTAGCTGTTGATCCCGGCCATTGTCAGGCACAAAGCGGGGAAGGCGGCCAAAGATGCCAGATTTTTCCCCCCCCCTCCAGGAGCTCCGGCCACTTTGATGCCTCTCTGGTTTTTCTCAGCTCCGGGGCTGGAGCTTGACACGTCCTCCCCTTCGGAGCCCCCCCAGTGACACCCGCGGACCATCCCTCGGAGCGGCGCGCCGTGACACCCGCGCCGCGCGGAGCCGGGCAGGGTGCCCGGGCCCGGCCAGCAGACCCGCGGCGCGGCGAACAATGAGACCTTGATGAGCAACAGCAGCCCCGCTCGGTGCCAGCGCAGCCTCTTGGAAGGCGGCTCAGCCTAATTGGCACCATCCTGACAATGCTGCCGGTCCCAGAGGGGTCCTCGCCAGAAGAAAGGCGGGAGGAGAAGAAAGGCCTGTCTGGGGGGGGGGAACCATGGCCCGGAGAAATCCTTGGGGGGCTGTTAGAGGAGCCTTTGGGAGAGAGTGTCCCTGGACAGCGAGGGGCCTCCAGCTGCCGGCTCCTCTCCCTAGGAGAGCGGTGATCTAAGCGGTGCGGAGAGGAGCTGTGCCCGAGCCAAGCCCCAGCCCGAGACAGCACAAGTTCGAAGCCATCGGGGACGTTTCCCCCTCGCGCATTGTTTGGATCAAAGACCGGGATTCTCAGCGGCCCGGCAGATCGCTCCCCGGGGGCGAGAGGCGAGGGCAAGCTGTAAAATGGTCGCGTTCGCCTCCCGAGACGGCTGAAGTTCAGCGCCCCCCCATCTCCCTCGCCCCCCGACCCCTTTACCCCGGTCCTTCGCCCCCACCGAGCCGCGCAGCCTCTTGCAGCAGGCGGGGTTGGCAGGAACGTCCCGCAGGGCGCATCTGCGGCTCAGGTGAGCCGCCGGCCGTCCTGCCCCTGGCCCCGCGGAGACAGCCCCGGCTTTACAGAGATGATCATAAAGCAATCCAAGGCAGGGCGGGCAGGGGACCAGCCCCTCGGCGCCGCACGCACCCCCTGCTCTTTGTTTGAGTTCTGGGCTGAACGCGGCTTTGGGCCCAAACCAAGCGGCCGGGCACTTCCTTCCCCCCGCGGGCAGCCTGGCAGTGGGGTGAGTTCAGAGAGCAACAGGCAGCTCCTGATCAAACATTAACAGCGGGAGCTCGCTCAGCTCCCCTGCCAGCGGGAGGGAAAGCAGGGAGCGGGATCCCTGCCTGGCCGGGACACCCCCCGAGGGGCCGCTGCCGGTCCCGAGCCCGCTGCTGCTTCGCCCCGAGCCGTGATGCTGACGGGGACGGGAGGCACCGAGCGATTTCTTTCCTCTTCCCACCTCTGAGGGCGCGGGAGCTGAAGCAATGCGACGCGGAGCCCTGTCACAGCAGAGCGCCGCAGGTTTCAGCGACCAAAGCCGGTTTCCATGAAGCAGGTCAACAAATGAGTAAGATACGAAGAATCCAGTTAGAAATAAATAGATAAAATAACCTGACGTAAGAAACGCCCAAGGAAAAGGTCTGAGCAGCAGCGTGGTGCTGGATGGCCCTGCGGAGAGGACAGGTGCTCAGCTTCTGGAAGCGAATGTGAAAGGCCCGTGGACAGCCTGCCTGCAGCAGCTCCTGGGCAAAGCACTGAGAAATCACAACGCAAAAGGAGATGGCACTTGACAGTCTTGATCTCGGCAGGCGAGGTTTCCTGCTTCCTCATCTTAGTCACGATCGAAGTCAGCGCTTTAAACTGCTCTGATTGACACCCCCCCACCCGGGGCTGCGTCACTGCTGCTCCTCGATGCCGCGGCTCTCCCCGCCCGTCACTTTCCCCGTGCACTCCTCCAGGAGGGCCCTGGGGCAGAGCAGAGGCTCGGAGCCCGGCGCTGGCTCCCCTCCGGGGCTGGGGGGCAGCCGGAGGCTCGGCACGCAGGGACGTGGAGCCGGAGCGTGGTGCTGGGTCCTGCCCTGCCCGCTTTGCGGATGCCCGAGGCGTGAGGCCTGCCTGCCCCCTGCCCCACGTGCTGCTGGTGGGGACAGCAGGACGGCACGGCAGAGGTGGAAAGGGCTGGGGACACCTGCGGGGGCACACGGCGGGGACACGTGCTGCCTTTGGAGATGGGGCAGAGAGACAGAGCCAAGGGGCTCGGGGCTGCGTGAGGCTGCGGCCTGGCTGCTGCCGGGCCGCGGAACACACACAGGGCTTTTCTTCCCTCTTAAGCCCTTGGAAATTGCAAAACAAGGGGAAATTATGCAAAACGCACTGCAGAAGGACCCTTGTCCCTAATCGCCACGTGGTTTGCCCAGCCAAAGCCCTGGCACCAGGGGAGCGTGACCTGATTTCTTTTCGCTCCTTTTTGGCTCACGGGAGCTGCCTGAACAGGGGCTGTGTCCCCCCCCCCCCGGGGTCCCCAGCAGTGCCGGGGCTGTGCAGGGCCCCGGGCGAAGCCCACCACGTCCCCCACCCACAGGCTCATCCCCTGCCCCGAGGCGTCTCAGCGGGATGGCGGGTGACATGCTCCTCGTCCTGGGGCAGGAGCCGGCAGCATCAGGCAAAGCTGTAGCAGCCCAAGGGGCAGCATTGCCCTCGGGGGAGGCAGCACTTCGGGAGGATGAAGAGCAAGATGAAGAAGAGGAGGTGGCTGCACAGCGGAGATGAAGGCCCCTGGTGATGGAGGAGCAAGGTAGCGCGTTCGGGAGGAGGATGCACGGGGGGATTTAGGCGCGGCAAGAGGCATGGGGAGGACGGGCTGATCCCCCCAACCCTCCACCCCGGGATGCCACCTCCATCCCTGGAGGGGCCAAAGCTGTGCCCACAGAGCCCCCAAAGTTTTGCAGGGCCGTGGTGGGGCCGTCCAGCTGCCCCCCACCACCCCCGGGACCCCCAGCTCACCTGCAGTCCGGGGCTGGGGTGGCTCTCAGCCGCGGGGCACCCCCGGGGAGCGCCTGTGCGCCATGGGGCCGGGGGCCCTGCTGCTGTGCCAGCCCATGCCGTGCCGCGCCGTGCCCTCCCGTGCACGCCCGCTCCTGCTCTCCCACCGCCGGGAGCAAAGTGCCCGGGAGAGGCAGGGCTGGAGGCGGGCGGAGGCGGGGGCAGGAGCCCGCAGCGCACCCGCCACCCGTGCCAGGCGCCCCTGCCAGCCCCACCGCCACCGCTCCCGTCCCATCCATTGCCCCTGCAGGCTTCGGGCTGGCTGTGGTAGCCCTGGGGTTATGGGACACGTGTGCCTCCCCCGTGGGGACACAGCCCTTCACCCATGGGGCGAAGGACCCTTCCTTATGGGGACCCTCTCGTATGGTGACCGTGGTCCATCACCCACGGGGACCTCAGCCCCTCACCCACGGGGACCTCAGCCCTTCTCCCACCGGGACCATGCCCTTCCCCATGCAGAGCACAGTCCCTCACCCCTGGGGACTGCAAACCCCATCCCACGGGGGCCGCAGCAGCCCCCAGCCCCTCGGGCTGCCCCATCCCGCCCCGGCCGTGGGGGTCCCAGCAGCGCCCTTGGCCCGGGGGTGCTGACCCTGCCTGGCACCCCAGACCTGCAGGGCTCTCCTGGGGACAAAGGTGGCCACTGCCACCTTGAGGCCAGCCTGGGCATAGTGTCCCCAAAACTAGGGCCATCTCTGGCCATAGTGTCCCCAAAACTGGGGCCATCTCAGCACCCCAGCAGCGGGGTCCCTGCTCCAGGAGGGCAGCAGCCAGCCGGGTGCCGGCGCTCCCCGTGGTTTGCGGGGAGCAGCGTGTGCCCCCGGCTCACACACAGACGCGCACCCCAGCGTCCTCCGAACCCTGAGACTTTATTGCAGGTGGGAGCAGCGAGGTGCGCCTCGGAAACCGAACGCAGCCCCGGGAGCAGCTGCTGGAGGAGAAATCCTCAGGGAACGCTCAGGGAACGTGGGCCCAGCCAGGCTGGGCAGCGGGACGAGGGAGCGGCCGATGCGGCCAAGGCACAAGGGTGCTCGGGGCATCCAGGTCCAAAGCATCCAGCAGTCCCCACTGCTTGCGCGGCCTCCGTTAGCCCCATGTCCCCTGTCCCCTGTCCTTGCTGGTGGGGCTCAGCAGTGTCCTTCCATTGCTTTGGGGAGGGGAGGGAGGCCGGAGACGTGCGGTGACACCCGGAGAGCATCCATCCCCGTGTCCATGGACACTTCCTGATGCTGTCCAGCGCAGACCCCCCAGGCCTCCACGAGGACCTGGGGACACGGTGGGTGCACCCCCGGTCTCCTGCGCCCTGCCCTGCCCTGTGCCTCACCTCTCATCCCCCCCAGGGCGTGGGGCTCTGCCGGGGACCCTGGGGGCAGCAGTGCTGGTGTGCTCTGAGCTCCCTGCTGCCAGCTGTGGGGCCGGGGGGTACCTGAAGAACTCGGCGCCGTCCCAGCCGTGTGCCCACGGCCCCTCCTCGGACTGCTGTTCGCCGAGCTGGCCCAGCCCCACGCTGCGGGACCTGTCGCAGGGCCACTGGGGAAAAGAGGAACAGGGAAAGGCTTCAACAGCATCACGGCAGGACCAAAAGTGCCCGCCTGCATCTGTCGGTGGCTCGGCAGCCAAAAACACGTCCCCTCCCCGTGGCGGTACCTCTCCAGGGTGGCCGTGCTGGCGAGCATCCGTGGTGCGCCCCGGCAGCCCCGGGGAGCGCCGGGGGGGAGGCTCCAGGGCGCTGTGGGTCTGTCGCAGCAGCATCTTGTGGCTGTCCCCTGCACGCTCGGGGTCCAGCCGGTCCAGCTGGCTCAGGCAGGTGGCCATGTGCAGCGCCGTCAGCGAGCAGTCGCCCGTTGCTGGCGCGTCCCTCTCCAGGATGGCCGATTTGGGTCGCTTCTGCCTGCCCGTGCCAGGGGGGCTGAGCAGGCACCCGCGGGGCGAGGGCGAGGGGACCCGTGCCCTGAGGGGGCTCCGGTGCAGCTGCCCCCCCATCGGGCTCTCCGCCTGCGTGCCGGGGGCTTCTCCGGTGCCCAGCGCCCAGGTGGTGGGGAGCCCCTCGAAGATGAAGTAGGCTGGGTTGGTGTAGCTGCTGGCCTCCGGGAGGCTGTGGGGCCGGCTCCTGCGAGGTGCAGCGGGACAGGGCTCAGCAACGCCTGGGGATGGGGCGCGTGGCGGGGCAGCACCAAGGGGGTACCGGAGAGGTGGCTTGGGGCACGTCGGGGTGTCCGCTGCCGGAGCATCGTCCTCCTCCTCGAAGCTGATCCACTCTGCAGAAGCACCGAAGTGTCACCCCCCCCACCACGAGGGTGCCGGAGAGACGGGCACTGCGTGGCAGCAGCAGGGCGGCACGGGGCCGCCTTACCGTAGAGCCTCTCGCGGGTGCTGTGCCTCTCCTTGGGGACGCGGACCTTCATCCAGCCCCGCATGGAGCCCGTCTCCTCGCCTCGGTGGAAGAGGAAGGTCTCGAACTGCTGGGCCGTGCTGCCGATCATCGACCTCATCGCGATGCAGCACTCGCCTGCGCGCACAGCACACGGCCCCGTTAGCGGGGTGGCTCCAGGGACAGCGAAGCCCCCCGTGCACAGCAGCTCCCTGCCCGTGCCCCCATCCTGCACGCACCGTAGGACTCGCAGCTCTCCACGCCCTTGATGCTGAGCAGCAGGTGCTGGTCCCCCAGGTACTCCAGGTCCGGCAGGATGGGGTTCAGCTGCACGAGGAGAGAGGGGTGCTGGGGGGCTGCTGCGGGGCAGGGCGCACGGCTGGGCTCTGTCCTCGGGGGACGGTGACAGCCCCCTGCGCCCCTCGGGGTTCACCCCGTGCAGGGTGCGGGCACGGCACGGTGAGAGGGACGGGGACGAGGAGGTGGGAGGATGCTCGAGGGCCCTCGGCGGTGCGGTGCGTACCACGGGCAGCTGCTTGGCCGACCAGCCCATCTTGAGGAAGCCGGGGACGTCGCAGCTCTGGGAGCTGTTCTCCCCGCTCCGCTGAGCCTCTGCCAGGAGAGAGCCGGGGAGGGGGGGGCACAGCTCCAGCCCCGTGCCGGCAGCAGAGCGCGCCCGCCCCGCAGCCCCCCGCCCGGCGCTGCGTCCCCCCAGGCCACCTCACCCTCCAGGCAGTAGGAGTGAAACTCGATGTAGCACTTGCTGCGGCTGGCGGTTTTCACGATCACCTCGATGCTCTCCCACTCGATGCAGGCCAGGGGCTCGGGGCTGCTGCCGGGAGCTGCGGGAGGCGCGGGGGCTCGGCGGGTGCCGGATGGGTGCCCAGGTCCCCGCGGGGACAGGCCCCGTCCCCTTGTCCTTACCGGTCTTGGGCACGAACTGCGACGTCACGCCCACCTCGAAGGTGGCGAAGACGGGCGAGTGGTCGCTGGTGACGATGTCGTCGGTGCAGCCTGGAGCAGGAGGGAGAGCCGGTGACTGTCCCCGAGCCCCCCGCAGCTCCGGCTGTGCCGGGCTCAGCCCCGTCCCCGTCCCGCTCACCGTAGGAGTTGCAGACCAGGTGGGTCTCGGGGTGCGACTTCCAGAGGATGCGGTCGCACCACGAGGGGACATTGATCCTCATCTAGGGAGGAGGAAGGCAGCGCATTTAGGTCCCCTCCCTGGGTCGGGCTGCTCTCTCCCGGTGCGATGCTCCGGGAACTCACCCCCGTGGTCTTGAACTTCTGCCACATGTAGCTGTCCCGGGAGCCCCGCTCGTAGCGGTAGGTGGGTGGGAAGGAGATGTCACCCTCTCCTGGGGACGGAGACACACGGGTGACATGGGGACAGCGTCTCCAGCTGTCCCCACAGCCGCATGCTCGCACGGTGCTGCCTCCAGGGACGCTGCCCCGGGGGGCTCATGGTGCACACCCCTGGGTTATGGGCATCTCGCACAGAGCCGGGCAGGCACTGCCACGTGCCGGAGGTGGCACCAGGAGAGCAGGTCCCTGGGTGCCACCACCGTGCCCCCTGCACTCACGGAACTGCAGGAACACCTTGTTCTTCTCCCGCTCCAGGGTGAGCTGGTCGACGGCCAGCAGGACGTCAAACTCCTTCTTGGTGACGTGGGTCAGGATGTCCTGGGCGGGCGGAGGGAGGAGCGGTGAGCGGCGGTCCCCGAGGGCACCCGGGGGGGTCCCGGGGGGCACCCACCTGCACGTCCATGTCGAGGCGGTAGTTGAGGTCCCCGAACCAGAAGAGGTGGGTGAAGCGCAGCGTGAGGTCGAAGGCGCTGAGCCGCTTGTCGCCCAGCGCCAGGGAGCGCAGGATGTCGCTGTAGTTCTGGTTCCGCCTGCGCCACGTGGGGGGGACGGCAGCGGCACATCAACCCCCCCCAAAAACACCGCGGGGCAGCTGGGGCCGGGAGGGGGCCGGGGACAGCGGGGCACCCCACACACCCCCCTGAACCCCCCATCACCTGTGGGTCTTCTCACTGCCGGAGGCCAGGTGGCAGTTGACGAAGCCGAAGGAGGTCCCGTTGAACAGGAAGGAGACGCCCACGGCCCCCTTGTTCCCTGCGGGGACACTGAGCTCAGGGGGGCTCGGAGCCCTGTGGGGCAGCCCCCCAGGCTCCGCGGCGGCCCCGTCCCCCCCGTACCCAGCGTGTTGGCGATGCCGGTTTTGACGCTGGAGGTGTGGACGTGGCTGATGCGCCGCTCGTGCTCGGGCTTCACCAGCACCACCATCTTGATGCTCCACAGGCACTGCAGGGCGACCTGCGGGGCACGGCGGTGAGCTGCCCGCCCCGGAGCCACCCCGCGCCGCCTCGGCGGGGCTGGAGGAGCCCCAGCAGGCGCCCGTTACCACTCGGTAGTCGATGGCCATCAGCGTCTTGAGGGAGGCACGCAGGAACTCGACCCACTCGCGGTCGCCCAGGGAGTTCTCCTGGGTGCCGATGACGTAGATGTCGTGGGGGATGCAGGCGGTGGTCTCGTCCTGCGTGCGCCCCAAGCCCCGCGAGGTCAGCCAGGAGGCGAGGGAGCGCGGCGGCGGGGCGCTGCCTGGGGGACGGGGACAGCGGGTGACTTCCTCGAGCCCCTCGCCACCCCCAGACCTTGCCCCCTGCGTCTCCAGGACCCCCTGGGGACAGGAAGCATCACGGCGGCACCTCGGTCCATCCGCGCACATCTCAGACTTGTGCTGGGATGGGAAACCCTCCAGGCATCCATGCTTCCGTCGGCAGCAGCGCAAGCAAATTGCAACAGGGCAAAGCCCAAATTGGCCAGGCCGGGCTCTTCTCCGTCCTCCCCCACCAAGGAGCAGCTCGGACCTTGCATTTCCCAGCGCAGCTCCCTGCAGGCTCGCAGCAGCGCCCCAGGCTCACAGTGAGTGTCCCCCCCCCGGGACGACGTGACCTTTCTGAGCCCCTTACCCATGTTCCACGTCCCGACGTACACCGAGATGAGGTCGGGCTCGTCCAGCTTGGAGTGCTGGATCTTCATCAGCTGCAGCAGCTGGCAGAAGGCTTCTCGCTTCTGTGGGTGATACGGGGGGCTCAGGGCGCGTTTGGGGGCTCAGGTGTAGGGGAACGCAGCACCCCAAATGTGGCGGGGTCAGGGGGACGTCAGCCCCCAGGTGCTAGAGCCAGCTCACGGGGGTGACCTGCACCTTGAGACCACCAATTCACTGCATGGCTAAATAACGGGTCTGTGTTCCCAAAACGGCCTCTCCGAGGAGGCAAAGGGGGGAAAGGGGCTGGTGGGACACCCCCGGGCGCAGCCAGCGGTGCTCACCCGCGCGCTGGGGAAGACGAAGTCCTTGCTCAGGCTCCTCTGCGCGTCGCGGTCGTACACCAGCCTCACCTTGCTCTGCACGCTCTGGTATTTAATCAGCTGCAGGACTGAACGCCGGCCGTGAGCAGGGGACCCCCCCAGCGCAGGGAGAGCATCTCCCTGCACCCGGCGGGGGGCAGCCCCTCACTTTTGTCCTGCGGGATGGTCTCCTCCGGCGACGCGCTGCCCTTCTTGGTGATGGCCACCGTGCCCAGCTCCACGTCCACCGTCAGGGCCGCCCGCTGCGACTTGCCCACCTTCACCTGCGGCACCAGGAGGGGCTCCCGGGTCGGCCCCGAGCCAGGAGCGATGCCGGCTCCGGGACCACCCCGTGCCCCCCACGCCCTCACCTCGAAGCACTGCACGGCCAGGGGCTTGGTGGCCGGCGGCGGGGCCGCCAGGCTGGGCAGCGCCAGGTTGTGCCGTGACACCGTGTCCTGCAGGGACCTCAGCACCTGGCAGCGAGAGGAGCGAGAGCTGGGGACGGGACGGGTGGCAGGAGATGGCCTGGAGACGGCTGAGGTGTCTCCAGTTTGGGGGAATGGTGGGACTGGGAGCCCACGGCAGGGGACCCTAGCCACGGGAGGAGGCCAGGCACATCACGGGGACGTCTCAGCTGCCCAGCAATTTGCCGGAGGGCTCAATTAGCTGACGAGTTTGCCCAAGCACAGCGAGGCCCCGGCCGTGCCCCCCTTCCCACCCTGCAGGGGCCAGGCACCTTCTTCTCCAGCGACGACAGCAGGTGGTTGACGGCAGAGATCTTGTTGAGGAGCAGCTCCAGGTCGGGATCGCTGGCCAGGAGACCCTGGGGGGAAGGACGGGCGCTCGCTGGGGCCACGTGCACTGGGACCAGCTCCCCCCGTCCTGAACCAGGTGTGGGAACACATCCCTGCTTGTCCCAGCAGGGAGCCACCCCGTGTCCCCACCAGGCACACGGCGCCCAGGGAGCGCGCAGGGCACGCAGCACCCTTGGGTGCACCCAGGCACTGAAAGCACCCCAAAAGCCTTCCCCACGCCCAGGCGGGATCAGCCCCCGGGGCCTCACCTGCTCCCTGGCCGGGCTGCGAGGGGACGCAGGGGGGTCGAACACCCTGGCCAGGGTCTCCAGCCCTGCCAACGTGAAGTCGATCTCACTGCAGAGAGACAGATGAGCGTGGCAGTGGTGATCCTCCAGGCACATGCTGCCCAGGGGATGGGGACGGGGACAGGGATGGGGACGAGGATGGGGATAGGGATGGGGACGAGGATGGGGA
>CM021734.1:1469685-1481319 GCA_011075105.1 Heteronetta atricapilla
AGGGATGGGGACGAGGATGGGGATAGGGATGGGGACGAGGATGGGGATAGGGATGGGGATGGGGCGAGCGTCCCGGCCATGCTGCCCGTGCCCTGTCCCCTCCCCGTCACCCCCATGGCACTCGCCTGTGCAGCGCCCTGCAGGCGGTGACGAGGGCGGTGCTGAGGTGGCGCAGCTGCAGGTGCCCGTTGCGCAGCGCCTCCAGGTCCAGCTGCAGGTGCTGGGTCAGGTACTCGGCCATGAAGCCCATGAAGTCGCTGGCCGGGCTGCCGGGGAGGCAGTGGCTGGCAGCAGAGGTGCCCAGGCTCGGAGCAGTGCTAGCCCTGGGCTCCGAGCAGTGCCAGCCCCGGCACCTCACTCAGGGTTTACGACGTTCCTACTCTTTGGGAAGCGCCGGCACCCCCCTGCTCCCCTCCCCGTGGCCGTGCCCACCCCCGCAGCCCCTCAGGAGGGAAGGGGACGTTACCTGCTGTGGACCTGCTCCTGCAGCCTCAGCTGCAGCTGCTGGGAGATGTGGGGCCGGGCAGGGGGAGCGCCGAGCCCCGTGCTCCCCCCGGGTCCCCCAGCGGGGACCGCGCCGCCTGCAGGGTTCCCTCTGCCGTCCTCCCCGTCTGCAGGCACAGGACACCCGGCTCAGCACGGGCACCTCGCCGCCCCCCGTCCCGCCGCCCCCGTCCCCACTCACCCGAGTCCTCGTCGGCCGCGTCCCGGGGCCGGTGCACGGGGTAGAGCAGGGGCGTCACCAGCCCGTTGTTGGGCTGCTGGTAGGCACCGACCAGGTCGGGGAGCGTGCGGAAGCACTTGGCCTGGATGCCCTGGATGGTCTGGGGAGGCAGAGGGGATGGGGGCTTCATTTGTCCCCCCGTCCATGGGCTCTGCGGGATGGGGGCACCCCCAGGCAGGTTGCTGTGCCGGCTGGGGTCTGTCCCCCAAAACGTGCCCGTGCCGAGCTGTGGGTGCCAGCTGGATGCAGGGCAACAGGAGGACGAGGAGGGAGAGGAGAGAGGGATATCCCCTCGGGAAGCACACGTGGGAGCAGAGCGGGGCTGATTTAGGGACCCAGAAAGGTGATGGCAAAGTCGGGAACCAGCAAAAAAACCATGAAGTGACACCAAAGGGGAACAACGAGGCCAAGCCAGCAGCGAGCGGGGCCACAGGGCTGGTGTGGGTGGGCAGCAGGGGCTGCTCTGGACGGTGACACAGACAGGAAGGGGGAAAATATTTTGCAGAGCTGCCCCAGGTGCAGCAGCAGCAGCAGGCGGCTGCGAGGCCGCCGGAGCGGCACGGTTCCCAGCCGGCCGCGCTGCAGAAAGCTCTGTGCAAAGCTCGCACATCCTGTGGGGCCGCGCTGCAGCCAGCTCGTGCAAAAAGCAAACCGCACCGCTCGCTGGGCGCGGGGAGCTGCAGGCTCCACCTCGCCGGGCGCCGTGCAGCAGGAGCTGGAGGTGGCAGCAAACCTCCCAGCCCCTCCGCACCTGCTTCCTCAGGGTGCACGGCCAGCAGCGTGCGCCCCGGGGGCGGGGGGGGACCCGGCCCCTGCCACCCACCTGGACCGAGAGCAGCCCCTCGTCGTCGGGGAGGATGCGGTAGGTGTGGACGTGCCGCTGGAACCTGGGGGAGAGCCGAGCGTCTGCACCCTGTCCCCTTTGCAGACGGAGGAACTCAGCTCCTAGTTCTGGAAATGAAATCATCGCCCTGCCCGCCCGCCCCCCCGGCGTGCCCTGCACCCCCGCGCTCCCCAGCACCATGTGTTTGCAATTTGGACCTCGCGCCTGGCCAGGAAAGCCACGGGGAGCTGGGGGGCATCCTTCCAAACCCGCAGAGGCACCGCCCCGTGCGACACCACCCCGGCCTCTCCTGTCCCCACGGATGTGTCCCTGGGCCGCAGGAGGGTCCCGGCGGGCACCGCAGCCCCCGGCCCCGCGGTGCCGCTGCCAGGAGCGATGTTTCAGTGCTTGGGCTGCCGAAACCCCAGCATGTGAGAAGTTAACAGCGGGCGCCCTGGTCCGGATGCCGGCACTCCAGAGGCTGGACGGAGAGGGGATGTTTGTGTGCGCCGAGGGAGGGCTGCGCCGGCCGCCGCTCCTGTCCCACGCAGGGGCTGGGCGGGCAGAGAGGGCACCCGAAGGTGGGCAGCACCCGAAGGGCTCAGGGTGCTGCCCCGCGTCCCCTGGGGGTGCTGGGTTTGGGCCGGGAGCCGGGCAGGGCTCCTGGCCGAGGCTTCCGCCAGGATTTTCCCTTGCTCCAAGCTGGGCATCACCCCGACACCCCGGTGTCAGGGCTGAGCGAAGCAGACCCAGCGGCTGCACCCCGCGCGCATCCCGTAGGCTGTCAGATAACTGACCGCCCCCACCCCTAACCCCTGCCCCGCTGCGGGGCCCGCACCACCCCCAGCCCCACCGAGCCCCATGGGGACGGGGCCGGGTCCTTCCTCATCGAGCCACCAGAAGGATGCCAAGAGGAGAACGGAGGCGGGGAACTCACAGGAGGCAAAGGGCGTACGCCCCCGCCACGGACTCGCTGTCCCGCACCAGGAAGCAGCCGTCCCGGCCGGCCTTGGCCAGCAGGTCCTCGGCCACCACCCGGCTGATGTCCCGGTGGTACCAGCTGGCCGCCGCCATCCCCGCGGCTGGCAGGACGCTGGCTGTGCTCCGTCGCGGTCCCAGCCCCACATCAGCTGCCCCACGGGGTGGGTCGGGAAGGCGGGGGCCCGGCCCCCCGGCGAGGCGGCGGCTGGGGGTCCCGAGGGGTGACGTGCAGCCGCTGAGGAGCTGCTCATGGGGACGGGGCGCCCCGTGCCGAGCCCCGCAGCCGGGCGGTGCGGCAGGAGCGGGGAGGCTGCGGGGGGATGCTGGGGGTCCGGCTGCTCCTCATGACGGGGGCTCCAGCCTGCAGGGTGCGGCGGGGCAGAGAGGCGCGCATCAGCGACCCACGGCAGGACCACCCCGTGCCACCACCCCAGCCCCGGGGCCACCAACCCATCCGGGCGCACGGCAAGGCCAGGCCATGCCGGCGTCCCGAACATCACCGGAGGCACTCACCCTCCCTCGCAGACACGGCGCTCCTGCGGCTCTCGCGGGGTGCCGGGGGCAGCCAGCAGAGCTTTTGGGGTGCAGCCCCGAGGTACCTCCGGCTGTGCACGCCGCGGTCCTGCCCCACGGGGCAGCAGCACGGCGGGGGGCACGCAGCACCCGCCCCGGTGGCCCCGCTCCTCGTCCCCAGCCGCCGGGCCCAGCCGTCCCCGCGCCACCCGCTCAGCACCACGGCGCCCGCCCGCGCTCTTCCTCCTTCTCTGCGCTCTGCTCTCCCCGCGGTCAGGACCAGCCTCCTCGCTCCTCCTCCCGCTCCAGCCCCGCTGGCAAGGGGAAGCCGGCGGCCATGCGGGGCCCGGCGCCCCGAGCGCGGCGGGGAGAGGCACGGGGGCTCGTCCCAAGGCGGGGGCTCCACCACCGCCCCGCTCCCCATCTCCTCCGAGCCCCTTCCCTCGGTTGTGCCCCAGGAGAGGGGACAGCTGGCTGCGTGGCGTTGCCCTGAGGTGTGCTCAGGGTGGCAGTGACCGACACGCCTGCTCCTGGGGGCACCGCAGCCCACGTGGGGCGGCTCCAGCCACTTTGGGACGGCGATGCTGCGGGCATCGGGTGCCCGAGGGAGCCGGGCACCCCAAACTGTGTTCAGGGGGATTGGAAACAGGGTGCGGGGGCTCGGGGAGGGCTCAGGGAGGAGGGGGGCTGCGGCGGGGCTGCAGACAGTCCCAGGGGGCTACTGGGGCTCACGGAGAGGCTTCGCTCCTGCCACAGACAGCGAGCGGGCCCCACACGTGCTGGGCAGCTCCGCCCCGGGCTGCGTTGGTGATTAGCGCTGCAGCGCCCCGTTAATTACAGACGAGCCACAGCCACCATCTGCCGCAGGGGACGTGGGGCAGCGGGGGCTGCACCCGCCTGCGTTTCTCCCCGGTCTCATTGCACAGCCCAGGGTGCTGGGAGGAGCTGCGCCCCCAGCAAGGAGCCCCCGGCACGGGGACGCTCCACCGGCACCGTCTGCCCAAGCCTCTCCGAGGCTTCCTCTTGGGCTGGCATCCCCCGGGCTCGCAGGGGAACCTGTGGCCAGGGCCACCGAGAAGTTAGGCAGCCTGGTTTATTCTGGGCTGGTGGCTGTGGGCTGCTGGTGCTCACATCCCTCATCACGTCCCGAGAAAGCCGGGGTGGTGGCAGAGACCCCGTCCCCCCGGGACCCCCTCGCGCCAGCGCTGCTCCCGGCTGTTACTTAACGGTAATTCCCCACGGCCCCGGAGGCGCCTGGCTTTGGTGGCGGGCAGGATTAGCGCCGTCCACGTCGCCTAATCCAGATCAGGGGAGGAAGACACGGAGCGCTCAGGGGCTTTCAGAAATCGTCGCCGTCTGCGCCCGTCAGCCCGCGCTGCCGCAGCGTGTGAGCGGGCTGAGCCGCACGGGGCCCTGGGGGGCAGGCTGGGGCGAGGCAGGCAGCTTTTGGCCAGCGATTGAACGGGAGAAAGGCATCGCCCGGCACAGGAGCACTGCCACCAAGGTCAGGCAGAGGGGTGGCTCCAGTCCTCGGGGTGCCCCAGCCACCGGGGTGAGCACGGGGACGGACGTGGCCACCCAGGACCACGAGCACCGCACTGGGACCAGCATGGACAAGGCTGTCCGGGACCTCTGCCACCAGGAAGGTCACAGTTCACGTGTCCCCTGCCCTTGGCAGAAATAGTGCCCGCTAATCTGCACACTAAGCAGCTCTCCTGCGTGCAATTACAAGGGATCACCAGTCCCGGCCCCGGTCAGCACGTGCCGGCAGCTAAAGCCGGGCTGGGTGCAGGAGGGGAGCTGGCGGCTGCGGCACCGCTCCTTGGGCTCTGCCCTGTCCCCGCTGCCCGCGGAGCACGCCGAGGGCACTGCTGTGGGAGGGCGATCCCCGGCCTGCCGCGAGCTCAGTCCGCTCTGCACTTCCCCAGGTTTCCAATTTGCAGCAGCAAAGCTTGAATTAATAACGTGCTAATGGGGTCAGGCGAGGCCGGCCGCGCTGCTCTGAAACGGCAGCGGGAGCGGAGCTGGCGCGAGGGCTGCCCGTGGGAGCGCACGCCTCGTCATCTCCTAAACCAGCAGCCCTCTGTTCTCACCCACTGGTAGTTTTGGGGGTCTTCCCCGAGCCCCCAGCAAGGTTTAAGACGTGGGGAGCCCCCAGGCCTGGAGGTGCCCACATGGACACGTTGGCCATGGGAGGAATCAACCAGGCAGCTCCTTCTTCTCCTCCGCCACCGAACCCGGGGCGGTCCCGGCTCCACGTGGGGTGGGAGCGGTGCTGGGGTGATCCCGTGGCAGTGGGCAGCCCTGCCCGCCCCCCTGCCCGCCGGCACCGTCCGGCTCAATTAGCATCACCCTGCTCCTAAGCTGCGCCAAGCTCCATAATCCGCTTTCTGGGGGCTCCAGCAGCAGCCGTATTTATAGCCCACTCTTACTCGCGGAGCGTCTCCCCGGTTAATCAATTAATAGGATTCGAGCCCCAAAATACCTCTCCCCCCCCCCCCCCACACGACTCATCTCCAGCTGGGAGCCGGGGGAGGGCCGGGGCAGGTATAAGAGGCCGCAGGACGGGGAGCAGCCCGCGGAGCCGGGCAGCAGGGGACGGCGGGGAGACGAGGAGGAGACCAGCACCCAGCCCAGGTGAGTGCCTCCTGCATGGCCCCGGCTGCTTCGGGGGGTGCTGTGGGGCAGGGACATCGGTGTCGGACTCGGGGTTGGAAGGAGGAAGGCTTGGGGCTAAAAAATCTGCCCAGATGGATTTCAGCATGGGCAGAGGCATCCCTAGCGGCGCAGGAGAGCTCAGCCAAGCCAGGAGGAGCCCCAGTGCCCCCTCTGTGAGCCTTGGCACACACAGAGGAGGCTTCAGCTCTCCTCTCCCCTACCTTTCACCGCCCATTCCCCAGTTCCTGGGCCCCAAAGAGGGCTGAGCCCTCAGCACCACTCTGCTCCCAGGCCCTCGGCACCTCCTCGTGCTGCTGCCCAAGGATCCCCACAGACAAGGATGCCCGAGCTTCGCAGCCCCGCAGTGCCTGAGGGAATCACAGCCCCTCTGTTTGGGACTGATCCCTTGTTTTCCCGCGGGGAAGGGGATCAGCATCTCCCCCTGCTCCCTCCGTAGGGGTTTCTTCTTTCTCTCCAGCATCACCGCTTACGTAACGGAGCGCCTCTGCCCACACAGCCCTGGGGCGTCAAATCCCGCCCGGGCTTAAGCCCCGCTCATGTCAGAGCAGCCTAAGTTTAAGAAGCTGAGCTCATCCCTTCTAATCTCCCCACAAATCAGCCGGCGATCAGCGAGATATCTGCAGTTTAATTCTGGACGCTGGGCTTGAGCAAGCAAACTGCAGGCAGCGCCAGCCCGGGAGGTCCCACGCCGGCGGTGTGCCGGGGCTGAGCAGGGGATGGATGTGGCAGGGTCCGGGCGGTGGGTCGGGGCCTGGGGGGCGGCTGAAGGGCTCCCAGCTGCTCTATCTGCGGCTTCCTCAGCCTCCTGCGAGCAATGGGACAAACCGAGCACGTTCCTCCTGTTAAAGTCGTGGTGGCAAATTTCCTGCGGACAAGAAAATTTATAAAATCGGAGCACCTTAAAGCCTGCCTTTCATTTTCTTTGCTTTTCCCAGCCTCAGACTCGCTCCCCTGGGAGCCGCCCTGTGCTTTCCCCCCTGTGTTTAATAAAGCCCGCCCTGCGTGGGGCATCAGCCTTGCATGTTCACCTCCTCCTTGTTGCCTTTGAGCCTGGGAGATGGGGCTTGCTCGCTCAGCTGGTCCCGATGGGTCTCCAGGAGCTTCACCGCTCACGTGCAGCCCCCAGACCCTTGCAGTCCTGGGGGAACGGGGCAGCCCCAGCTGCAACCGCAGCACCTGAGCACAATTCTGTCCCCGTTGCTGGCACGGCTGCTGGCTCCCCCCTCCTCACCTCCAGCACTTTCCCCTTTCTCTCCCTGCAGGTCCAAGCCGCGTGGCACCTGACTTAAAATGGCAGATGGAGCAAAGTAAGTGTCTCTGCAAGAGCTGGGACACCCCGGGGGATGCGTGGCCGTCCCTCCCCGCCTGGGGAGCGGGCAGGGCTGTCCCCAGCCTCGCCGTGGCCATTCCAACCGCTCCGTGTGTGTTTTCTCCGCAGGGTGTTCAAGAAGACGAGCCCCAACGGGAAGGTGAGTCCCTGCAGGACCTACAGGGCTGCCCCCGGAGTGGGCGGGCAGAGCGGACACGGCCTGGGTTTCCATTCCCTTTGGAATCTCCTGATTTATCTCTACCTGTTACGATGCCACCACTGGGCTCGCTTTTCAAAAGGAATATTTTAAAAACCCTGCGTGACCCCTTAAATGCGGTGCCTGGTCTAAAACCCTGAATGCCTGCAGGGTCAGGGAGCTCTGCAAGGCAACCCAGGGCGTGAAAATTCAGCGCAGTTCGATGGCAATCACTAACCCGTTCCCGTTCCACTGTTTCCTTTCACCATGTGCTCCCCTAGCTGTCCATCTACCTGGGGAAGAGGGACTTTGTGGACCACGTGGAGTCGGTGGATTCTGTGGGTGAGTGGGGTCCCCCCAGGTGCTGGAAATCCCAGCATTTTCCTACCAAATACCTTAAAAGAAATACCTTGAAAGATAACATCCCTTCGCAAACAAGCCCTGCTGCACTGCTGGGAGAGATGCTCGAGGCAGTGAGGCCATCCCCACGACAAGCAGCTCCCCTCGGCCACTTTCCAGCCGATGAGCAGGCTATTTTCACTTTAAAAGCACAATATTTTGACACGGATCTCTCTCGTGCTGGCATGCCGAGCTCTCTGCCCCTTCTTTTCCTGCTTATTTGCAGATGGCGTCTGCCTGATCGACCCGGAGTACCTGAAGGACAGAAAAGGTATTGAGGCACGAGAATCCACGTTACAAGGGGCAGGGGCAAAAGCTCTGAAGTTGTCCATGCCTTGAAGACGGATGTGATGAATCTAGTTAACTTTATACTTAACAGTCATATTTCTGCTAATGACTTGCTTTTAATGCCAACGAGATATAAACACAGCTTCTCTTTCTTTCCTCCTTTCTCAACCCTCTCCCCCTGCGCCTTGCCTTCCTGGCACCCCCGTGGCGGCCCCAGTGTATGTGACGTTGACTTGCGCGTTCCGCTACGGCCGAGACGACCTCGACGTTATCGGGCTGACCTTCAGGAAGGACCTCTACGTCCTGACCACGCAGATCTTCCCGCCGGTGCCCGACCAGGTGCCCAAAACCCTCACCCCTCTGCAGGAGAAGCTGATGAAGAAGCTCGGCGAGAACGCGTACCCCTTCACCTTTGAGGTAGGGGCTGCTCTTCCCCATCGCCACGGCTCTGTGGCACGCACCGGGGCTCATCTTCGGGCACGCTCTTTATCTGCTCCTTCCCTCTCCTGCCCAGGTTGCCACCAACTTGCCCTGCTCGGTCACCCTCCAGCCGGGACCAGACGACGTGGGGAAGGTCAGATGCTGTCCCCAACCCGTGTCCCCATGGCCAAGTCTCTCGTGGGGAGGTGGCCATGAGGCGGGGCGAGGGTTGGAGGGAACTGGAAGGTGGATCCGGGGCTGGGATCTCCCGGGATGTGATGGAGGAAGGAGGGAACAAGCCTGAACCTCGGGCAGCTCGGAGCCCCCCCGCTTTGTAACCCAACGTGTGCCCCCAGGCCTGCGGCGTGGACTTCGAGGTGAAAGGGTTTTGTGCTGAAAACCTGGAGGAGAAGATCCACAAGAGGTATTTGCGGGGGAACCCCTTACTTCCCCATGGCCTAAAACTGAACAACCAGACCGTTTTGGGGTGGCCAGCTCAGGGCCGGGCCAAGGCCGAGCCGTGTCACACTTGGACTGGGGACTTTGCCTGTAGGATAGGTGCTGGTCCCCATGTCTGCACCCTCCCCACCCTAAGAGCAGGCTGCAGACTGCATGGTTTCCCTAGGGGAACTGAGGTGCCCCCAAAGACAAGCCCTGTGTCTGTCCCCCTGTGCGCGGGGCTGCCCGGCAGCGACAGCTTCTCGCCCCGCAGGAACTCGGTGCGCCTCATCATCCGAAAGATCCAGTTTGCACCCATGAAAACGGGCCCCGCGCCCAAGTCGGAGACCACCCGGCAGTTCATGATGTCCGACAAGCCCCTGCACCTCGAGGCCTCCCTGGACAAGGAGGTCAGCACGGGGGCTGTCCCCTGCCTCGTGCCACCACGTGAATCCCCAGAAATGGGGACCGGGACATCTCTGTCCCCAGTCCCGCTCACCGGCCACTAACCGAGTCTCTTCTGACTGCAGATCTACTACCACGGAGACCCCATCAACGTGACCGTCAACATCAACAACACCACCAACAAGATTGTGAAAAAAATTAAGATCTCAGGTGAGAGCGAGTGCAAGGGGCACGTCCTGGTGCCCGCTGTGTTGGGGATGGGCATGGGGAATGCGTGCCCGGGCCCCTGCCACCGCACCAACGCTGCTCCCTCTCGTCTGCCCCCAGTTGATCAGATCACGGATGTGGTTCTCTACTCGCTGGATAAATACACGAAGACTGTGTGCATGGAGGAGATAAAGTGAGCAGAAATATCTGGCAGGCAGCGTGGCATGGGGGAGAAGAGGGAGGAAGTGAAGGCGGAGTGGGTGGTGATGATGGTTTTAAACTGGGCAGCAAAAAAAAAAAAAAATCAGTGTTAGAAGAGCAGGTGCTGAGGAAGCAGAGGAGAGGGAAGGCTGTGGACATCGAGCCCCCCAGCACAACTTGGGGGTGTCCCTGGGGGAAGGAGCGCAGCTGTCCCCAGGCTGCTTCCTTTCCCCATTTTGCATCTTGAGGCCAGCTGCAGTCAGGCAAGGCCCCTGTGCCCCTGAAAAAGAGGAGGGACAGAGCAAAGGTGGGGGGGTAAAAAAAAAAAAAAGAAGTGGTTGTAGAAAGGAACAAAAGGAGGAAATGAGCCCAGACAGCTGTATCGGGGAGGATGGGGCAGGAAGGGGGCCCTGCCCTGCCCTGGTGTGGTGCTGAGCACCCTTCAGGGTGGTGCTGGCCCTGAGCTCTCCTCTCCTGCCCCTTCAAGCGAGAACGTGGCGGCCAACTCCACCTTCTCCAAAACGTACTCCGTCACTCCCACGCTCTCGGCCAACCGCGAGAAGCGAGGCCTGGCTCTGGACGGCAAGCTCAAGCATGAGGACACCAACCTGGCCTCCACCACCATGTAAGAGCCGGGCTTGTGTCAGGAGAAAGACCCCGCTCAGGCAGCTCAAGTGGCCTCCAGAAGCTGTGGTTTCGGCCGTCCCTCCCCTCTCTTTGACTGCCACGTTGTGTTGTCCCTCTCCACTAACCCTTGGTGCACCCCGCGTCAATCGGGGCATGGAGGCAGCCCCAGGATCTCTCACAGGGATGGAAAGGATGGTGGCATCTCACTGCTCCACTCTGCCTCTCTCCTAGCCTGAGGCCCGGCATGGACAAGGAGGTGCTGGGGATCCTGGTGTCCTACAAAGTGAAGGTCAACCTGGTGGTGTCCCGAGGAGGGTGAGGCTCGCGGGCATGGGCGGCAGGGACATCCCTTGCTCCCCGTGGCTGTGAGGCAGCCAGTTCCCCTTGGTCCCCTCTGGCCCCATTACCACTGCCCTTCATCCATGCTAAAACATCTTCTTGCTGATCTCAAACCAAACTCTAACACCTCCCCTCCTTTCCTTGGCTGATTTCTGTCCCTTCTCTCTGTGGTGCAGCATCCTGGGGGATCTCACTTCCAGGTAAGCAGGGAGGTGCCTGTGGGGCCAAGCGCTCAGCGCCGGCACGGTGTGGTGCTCAGGACCCATGCGGTGTGGTGCTGGCTGCATTCACTGAAAGAAGAGCTTTCCCTTCCAGCGACGTTGGTGTTGAACTGCCCATCATCCTGATGCACCCGAAGCCTGCGGACGGTAAGTGGCGCCTGGGACGCAGCGAGACACCCAGGAGGAAAAGGCAGCTCCCGTTCAGATGGGAACTGGTAGGAGTGATGGCACTGGGCAGCCCCAAAGGTTAGGCAAAGTGCTCCATAAAATGAGCCAGCGGGCCTTCGCTTGAACCACACCACAGTGAACAGTCCCTATTCTTCCCTCTTCCTCCCCAAACTCCTCCATGCTTCCCATGGGCACCAGCACCGCATCCAGCTGGTGCTGGGTTTCACACAGCAGTCACCTCGGTGTCCTGAGCACGGGGGGAACAGCTCTGCCCCCACTGCTACCCACACGAGTGTCTAGAAAAGCATCCGAGCATTGAGAGATGTCTCCTAAGGGCCACTGCTGTATGAACCTGTGTGTTTGTCTCTTTCCATCCCTGCCTCGCCGTGCTGTGCGCTCATAAACGGACTACAGATAAACCAAGGTAAGCGGGGGGTCCTTACACCTCTGGGACACAAACCGCATGCAGCCACCACAGACCAGTGTGCTGCCCCTCCAGTGTGGGACTACAGAGGTGTGCTTGGATAAACCACACGGATCTGTGTCGGTATCACAGTGTGCTGGGACAAATCACCCAGATTTGTGCCGGTGTCACAGTGTGTTGGGACAAAACACACAGATTTGTGCCGGTGTCACAGTGTGTTGGACAAAACACCCAGATTTGTGCCGGTGTCACAGTGGGCTGGGACAAAACAC
>CM021734.1:1481329-1720517 GCA_011075105.1 Heteronetta atricapilla
AAACACCCAGATTTGTGCCGGTGTCACAGTGGGCTGGGACAAAACACACAGATTTGTGCTGGTGTCACAGTGTGCTTGGACAAAACCCCCACATTTGTGCCGGTGTCGTAGCGGTGTGACACACCCAGCAGCGTGACACCTCCTGCAGCAGTACAGGTGGCAGGAGCAGGGTCACGAGCCCGTTCTTGGCAGCCCCATGCCCGACGTTGCCACCCAGATTCCCGGAGTGTGGCTGTGTGTGTTTAACACCCTGTGACAGGACCTGATTGTGGGGGCTCGGGGTCTGGCAGCCCGGGGGTGCCCGGTGGAGGGTGGCTTCGCGGGGGGCACCCCCTCGCTTCGCCTTCCCCGTGGAGTCTCCCCGTTCCCCCGGCCCCATTTTGGCTGACTCCTTTCTTTTTGCTCCTTCCCCGTCGCGGCCCGGCCCCGCTGCGTGCTGACAGGAGGTAACCGAGCCCCGCCGCCCTCCCCTTATCCCCCACCCCCCGGGGCCGGGCACGGCGGGGCTGAGCGTGCCGTGCCCGTGCCTTGCAGCGAGGAGGACATCGTCATCGAGGAGTTCGCCCGGCAGCGCCTCAAGGGGGAGCGGGACGACGACGAGGACAAGGAGGATGCGGACAAGGAGGAGAGCTGAGCGCCCCCCCGCCGCCATGTTGGACCCCCCTCCCCACCGCCATTTTGGGACCCCCCCCCATCCCCCCGTGCCGAGCCCCCCCCTCGCCATGGCCACGCCCCCCGCCGCCATGTCTGACCCCAGCAGTGGCCACGCCCCCTCCTGCCGTAACCACGCCCCCTCCCTTCATGGCCACACCCTCCGCCGCCATGCCCGCCCCTCTGCCCGCCGCCGTGACGTCAGCGCGGCGGCGGCGGAAGTGACGCGAGCGGGGCGGCGGTGCCGGCGAGCGTTCGGCGGCGGCGGCTGCGGCTCCGGCTCCTCCTCGCTCACGGCCTGGCTCCGGCCCCTCCTTCCGCCGCCATGTCCGGCCCCGGCAGCGGCGGCGACTTCGGGAACCCGCTGCGGAAGTTCAAGCTCGTCTTCCTGGGCGAGCAGAGCGGTGAGCGAGGCGGCGGGCGGGGCGCGGCCTTGGGGGCCGTTAACCGGGCCGTTACCTGTGGGGAGGCGCCGCCGGGCTGCGGCGGCCCCGTCGTGCAGCCATCCCCCTCCCCCCCCCCGCTGCCTGCTTCGGCCCACGGGCGGGCCGCGGCTCCGGGCGGCCGCGTTCCGATCCCGCCCCGTGCTGTCCTCACCCGTTAGCGGCCGGCCGCAGGTCCCGGAGGGGTTTCCAGGACTTGTCCGGCCCCATCAGCCGTAGCGAGGCGCCGCCGGCGCTGCTGCTGGCAGGCGTTTGCCCAGCCCGTTTGTAGCAGCTCGGCGTGCGCAGTGTGACAGCTTCCAGTCAGCCTGCGGTTCATTCCCTTCCCCTTTTTCTCTAGCCGTGCCCTTTGTATTTTCCTTGGCCTCCTCCCCCTCCCTGAGAGAGAATCCGAGATCCTATCTTTGGTGCCCACTCCCCTCTAGACTGTATTTGAATACGTAAATTTAAACTTTTTAAGCGAGCTGTCGAAGTTGACTGTGTATCAAAAACCTCATTACAAATAAAGTTTGTAACGTCTAAAATCCAAGCGGTAAATGTTGCTCTTCTGTGGAGCCAGAGGCAGCCGGAGAGCGTTGAACGCCGTGCGGGATTCTGCTGTTTGCCTCTAGAAACCCTGGGCTCGGTGATTACATAAGTAGGAAAACATGAATACCAAAGCAGGTTTGCTGCTGGCTCAGAGCAAGCAGGTAACTCCTTGTCGCACGCATCGCAGTGCACCGAAGCTGTGGACCGAGTTTTCATCACCGTCATTAATTTTTTACTTTCCTGGATTCATTTGGCCTGGCGCTCTCGTGCAGAATAAGCAGCTGGGAAATTATTCACACGATGACAGGAGCCAGTGCCCGGGGAACGGCCTTCTGCTGGCAGCGTGCTTCTGGTGACCGGTGCTCCCCGCGCGCCGCTCCCCAGCAGCGGTTATTTTTTTCCTCTGCTGCTTGGAAGTAATTTTTCCCTCTTCTTTTGTAGTTGGGAAGACCTCTCTGATCACCAGGTTTATGTATGACAGTTTCGACAACACTTACCAGGTACGTGGTGCAGCCGCTCCCGCGTGAGCGCGTCTCCTCCCCGCTCCTCAGCCTGCTCCTGTGGGAGCCGGTAGGGCAGAGGCGTCTCCGCAGGAGCTGTCGGCTCGGTGTCGTTTGTGAGGTGCCTCGGAATGTGGATGAGACCTCGCGGTTAAGCCCAAGGATCTCGTGCGTTATCAGGAAGTGCAGCAGGGTTTAAATCCTGTCTGGCTATTTGAGAAACCTGAGGGAAATGGGGGAGAAACGGAGGTTGGTGGGGTCGGTGAGCAGAGAAGGCTGAGGGTGGACGTGAAGCATCAGGAAATGGAGAGAGGCAGTAAGACAAAAACGTGCTTACGATAGTTTTTGGTCTCTTTCATCACTGGAGACCTTTCCATTTCAACAGGAACAGTCGAGTCCAGAGCGCGTGGCTGGATCCACGAGATGTCAGCACGGCGTATTCTCTCTCTCGATTTTTTTTCAGCTAAAAGGCTATAGATAGAAAAAGCCAGGGGAATCTTGGCAGGGAGAGAGCAGGGTAGGGCTGAAGAGGCTTCAGGCTGAAAAGCTGAGGATGTGTAGGAGGCCTGAAGATCTGGGGAGAGGGAGCTGCATCAGAAGCACTTAGTGGTATTTAAGGGAGCAGCAAGTGCCTTTCAGGAAGACGAGGCTGTGGTGTTCTAGCGCAGGCCAGGAAGGGCTGCTGGTTCAAGACAGGAGTAATTTGAAGCTGGACCAGAAAAGAGAAGGTGGTTTTCTTGAGGACAAGTCACTGATGCTGGATCCTCTTGTGCTTTCTGCACGGCTCTTTTATTCCTGACTCGTGTACGGCGCTGTACGGGGTTTGTCTTGGTGCCGTGGTTGTCGTGCGCTGTGTCTGGGCTGCAGAAAAGAGGGCACCTAGAAATAAGCGCTAACGACAGGAAATGATGGCTCTGCTCCGCTCTGTCGGGTGGCTCGCGCTCTAGTGGAGTCCTTCCAGGACACACCGTGCCTGTGCTTGGGTCTGGGCATGGCCTAAAATACCGCAATCAGTAAGCTGCTTCCTGGGGCTGGGATGGGCCGGGCCACCTGCTTGGTTTAAATGCCCGGGAATGTTCAATTCCCCTGGCTTCGTACGTTTCTGAGCATCTTTCTGAACGGGAATTGCCGTACTGCAATGGAAACATGAATGGAAGGAGGCTGGCAGGAAGCGCTGCCTGGGGAACGAAGCGTCTGATTGCCGCTGAAAAGGGAGCGCGCTCCCGACTGGAAAGCCCTGAATCACCGCCAGTTGTTAGGTTTCAGTGCGTGGCTCACGATTTATGTAACTTGCTCTACCTTCTGGGTATTTCTAATAAGAGAAGTCGTAGCAGGCTGTACTGCTGGGAGCCAGAGGGAGATGACAGGACAGATACGATCTGAGTTAAGATGCCTGGGTGTCTGAGAGGTAAAATTAGGCTCGGAGGATCTGGCGTGGTTCGGAGGTGTTGGGAGAATAACGGGAGATGAAGACGGGGGAGATACCTCGATGGCTTTGTTTGCATCGACCCTATCGAACGCAAATGACTTGAGCAGCTTAGTTACAAGTTAGCGGGTGTTTTTTAGAGATCGGATAGAAGGAGCTGATCTGCAGGTGCTGGGAGGCGAGTTGCAGTTCCTGATGCTTTTCTTCTTTCCAGGCAACCATCGGAATTGATTTCCTGTCCAAAACAATGTATCTTGAAGATCGCACGGTAAGTGAGGCGTCCGTGTGATGGCGTGGCAACTGCAGTCGGGGGAACGGCCGCTGCTGCGCGTGCTGCTCTGCCCGCCCGTGCCTCCAGTGGCTGCTGAAATCCCCCGGCAGCCTTCCGAGGGACAGCCTTTGTTCAATCGAGGCGCTGACCCAGTCTCCCATTTCTGGTGCTTACCAATAGGTAAAACCTCCAGAAAGAAGTCGAATCCCTTCATGCAAAACTGGGGCAAGCTAACGGCCGCGGGCTGTCTGCTGCACGTGCCCACCAGAGGCATGGCTTCCTCTCAGAATTCGCAGCTCTGCCTCTGGGGCTGCCAATAGAAATGGGCGTGAGCACCCCCCCGGGTGGTTCCAAGTCCTGAAGTCACTCAGGATAAGCAGCGGTGGCGCGGTTCCTCCTCGTAGAAAGGCTCCGTTTACCACGGTTTTGCCTTACCGTTAATAAAGCAATTCTGGGGTTAGCGTGCATCAGCAGGCCCCTCACGTCCCTCTCCTGTCTCTCAGTACTTGTCTTTTTGCTAGCTCAAGTTTTGCTCGTTCTTGCCTTGTTGCTGATTTTATTACTGGCTGAGAAGAAGGAAGCTGTTGGGAGGAGGGAAGGGTGGGTGCAGTGGGTGTCCTCTGCAGTGGGTGTCCTCTGCGTTGCTTTGGGTCTGTTGCTTCTGAAGAAGTCTCATCCCTGTGCGTAGCGAGGTTGGAGAGCGCTTCTGTCCCACCTTACCACTGATGCCCTGTTAGCAGAGACCTCGTTTAGCCTTCGTTTGAGAGAAACTACTTGGGTAACATTCTTCAGCATTGGTAGCAGGGGTAGGAGATGGGGCTGCAGCTTGCCACGTGTGGAAGCAAGGCGGAGTGTCTGGGCACTGTTTGCAGCAGCCCCCAGTCCTCACTCTTGGTTTCTTGGAGTCGTGTGGGTCGCGACGCCTCTCACCCACAGGCCTGCTCTCCAGAACGTGTCTGCCGTGCTTCGGCGTCCTCCATAATGTGGGTGGCCTGCAGAGCCCGTAAAGCCCGTCAGAGTAACAGCTGCTGAACGTGTACACATACGCCAGCACCGAGCCCGGGAAATTCAGGCATCCAAAGAGTTTCTCAGCTGGGGCTCGTGGTGGATTGTGCAATAGGCTTTGACTGCTGTGCTCGAGATGAAGAATGCGAAGCCTCCAAGTGCAGCAGATGCTTTGAGATAAGTCTTTACACGCAATAATACATCATGAAATTATACCTGGGCTGGATCACCCAGCTCTCGGGATGGCCTGGGCAGCGTGCGCTGGTCAGCAGAAGGAACAAACATTAGAGCTGGGTTCTATAAAGCTCTCCGAATGGCTTCCCCCAGAGTGTAAGCGTGGTGTGGTGTTCCTGGCGTGTAGTTGGTGCCCAGGGAACTGCGGTGCCGAGTGAAGCGGGGCCATGAGGAGCCCCATCCCCGCGCCTGACCGCCAGGCTGGCGGCCCCACGTCACAGCTACAGCTTCCTCCTCTCCCACTTTATTCCCAGACTGGTGGATTTAAGCAGAGGATAAACCAGTCTAGAGGGTGGTTGCTGGCCTGGTTTATACCCGCTGCCATCTTTGAGCTCTTCACGTCAGGCTTTCCAGCGCAGTAAGCACGCTGGCAGCTGGCTGATGCACTGCTGGCAGTTAGGAGTGCCCACAGCAGCGGGCTGCCTGTGAGCCGCTCTAGCTGGGGTCCCGACACGGCAGGATGCAGCACGCTACGTACGCCTATCTCCCTCGTTAACAGATGGTGCAGGAAGGTATTTCAGGGATATCTTGGTTTCCTGATGGAATGGAAGGAGGTGTTCGTGCCTGCCAGTTATTAATGGGCTCGTGGAGGGGGGAGGTTCCTCTGGTGCATTAGGCTGAGGTGACCGTGGGAGCAGTCAGAGGTATCGGTGGCTCTTTTCACTTCTGTTCCGTTTTAACTTTCCTTTTGTTACGTTATGTTTGCCTTGCAGTTTTTTTCTTTCTGTTCTTATTTCACTTGAGTTTTGGTTTTGTTTTCCATTTTCCTGCTCCTCCCTTTCCCTCTTCCCCTGCACTTTTCCATTTCCCAGATCAGGCTGCAGCTGTGGGACACAGCCGGCCAGGAGAGGTTCCGCAGCCTCATTCCCAGCTACATCCGTGACTCTGCTGTGGCTGTCATTGTCTTTGACGTTACAAGTAGGTATTGAGCCCGAGTGTCTGCAGGGGCCGTGCTCCTAACGGGTGCCTTGTATGCGGTGCTGCTGTCTGAAAGGAGTTAAGCCAGGCGTCAGCACCAGCACTGTAGGTGTTCTGTGGGCTGAGGGGGAAGTATGGGAGCATCTTCCCCCACAACCACTGGTAGGTAACTCCATCTCCTCATACCAAAACTAGGGAATTGTTTAACTCTGGTCTGGTCAAAGATCAAGCTCCGGGAGACAGAGGACTAGCAGGTAGGTGAACAGGGATTATGAGCTGTCTTTAACAGCTGGAGTAGAAGGTGATTAGGAGAACTTGGAAAGCTTTTTACTTTTACTCTTTTGGTCTTTTTAAACCTCAAAAGTCCTCTCCACCCTGGGTAACTAGAGAGGTAGCACAAGTAACATCAGCTGGGAAACAAATGAAATGCTGTCAGACTGGGTGAGACAGCCGTTGCAACATCCCCTGGAATAGAAGCTGTGCTGTGACTTCTGAGGGTGCCAGGCTCCCGGCTCGTTGAAGAATAGAGCTGACAATTCACACAAGTCACCAGAGGGCTTTTGAGAGAGACATTGCCACCATCCATCACTTCTAAAGAATAAACCTTAAAGGGGAACTGTGTCTAACTCTTGGCATGAGTATTTAAGTGTTAGATATAAATATAATTATTTCATTACGACTTTGTTGCTGATTCCACTTGATCTGTCTTTCTCAATTAAGCTACAGTCTCAGCATAAAGAGCTAGGCTGGGTTCATAGCAGTGAACAAAGTCAAAGGAAAGAAAAAACTGAAGATTTAAAAACAAAAACCCCACAGGCGTCTGGCCCACCTCCATTCTGCCCCAAATGTAGGTTGTAGCAAGTCTTTATGGATCGGGGGGGTTGTTTCACTTCGGCCAACAAACGCTTAACGTACTAACAAACCGCCCTCGCTGCGTGACATTAACCATAGCACAAAGGAATCGCATGCGCTCCGCTCCAGTCCTAGAGCTTAACTGCTTGACTCCAGGAGGATTTGTGGCATGGTGCAAAATAACGTAAAACCGATCTTTTTAGACGGGCACGGGATGATTTCTGTGCTGGGAACAGATCTGGGTGAGACAGAGCAGCGGGCTGCATAGGTCGGCAGCATTTCCTCCCTGCTGGTGCGACGGGTACAGGATGCTGTTTATCCAGGCAGGTGGAAGAATTTAGCCGCAGTCTCGGCTATTCTTAATGGCTTCCAGCCATGTCAAAAATAATTAAGTGCTAGCTGGTCTCATTGTGCCTCAGTAATGGTCTGATCTTTTAGATAATTTCATTTTTTCTTGTTACTGCTTTTGTTCTGATCTTAGCGACTAAGAGGCTTTTAGTTTTCTTGTGTCAGCGAGGGACCGTGCTCGTGCTTCTGAGGGCATGGTAATGGTGGCTGGCGGGTTAGGAAAGCAGTTTCCTTCCCCTCTGTAGAGCTGTGCACGTGCATTGTCTTCAATATAACTGTATTTTGGAGCCTCAAATACTCCTCTGTAACTCAGTGCACAGCAGGGGCAGTCCTACGTGGCATGCTCAGGTACCTGCCGAGATGCTCTTAACTAGAGAGAAGCTGCTGGCTAGCGTGTGGTGAGCTGGGAAGAAAGAGAAAATTTGCTTAGGTATTGTTAGTGTCTGGGCATCCTGAAGTGCGGGTGGCCTCTGGAACGGTCGGCGGTGGAAACCCCGCGCTGCAGCTTGGGCCGCTCAGCGAAGAAGTGACCTCGTTCCTTAGACGACGTTAATGCTTGGCTGGGGACCTCTCATCCTTCCAGACAGCAGTGTGTTCGTGCCCGCTGTCGTGTGAGAGGGGGTTACTTACGTTTTCTTTTTTCCTCCAAAACGGGCACACGCAACCTTTGACTTCTAGAAATGACAGGCTGCAGGAACGTTGCAGGTAATTTCTCGGTTCCCTTCAGGGGAGCCTGCGTGGTACCCGCATGCTGGCTGGAGGGCTTCCCTCACGTCATTTTTCTTTCACTACAAGATTGCCAGGGCCAGTTCTTCACCGGCGCTGTGGTGCTGCCTCAGGTTGCCTTTCTGATTGTGAATCTGAAGGCTGGAGCGTTTAAATCACCACCAGGGTGAATTTTCTGGGTGATCAGGCTGCTGTAGCAGTAGTGTCTTGGGGATTCCACAGGGAACCTCATTGCGAAATCTGCAGGCAAGAGCCTGAAGCAGTCATTAGCATCAATCTGTTCTGCCAGCACTGCTGTAATGCTGTCTGAGCGCTTGGGGTTCGTGGCCCTGAGTTTCCAGGGGTAGTGAAGAGCCCTGACTTCGCTACTGTAATCAGTGCTGCCTTCAGGACCGGGAGCTAATTGCTTCACCGGTAAGCCCTCGTCTTCCTGAAGTCCCAGGGCAGCCATGGGGCTGCTTGATGTAGGTATGACCTTGCTTTGAATCTGCTTGCAGCCAGAAGTTTTGCAGACACGTGCTCTGCCCAGCATCTATTTAAATTTCTCTTAAAAACAAACTAATCATCGGTCCTCCTGAAGCCGTTTTCTCCCCCGCAGCCAGGGTCGTGCAGGCTCCTTGGTAAGCAGTGTCCTGTGCATGAACAGCCGCTGCCCCGCGTCGCTGCACAAGCGGCTGTGTGGGGCACAGTCCCTGAGACGCAGCTCAGTACCTGCCCGCCTGCAAGGCTCAGGGCTGCCGGCAATGCCGACGGCTTTCTGCTGGCTTCCCGGCCGTGTGGCGCTGCTCGTACAGCCGGCTGCGCGGGGTTGTACCTCCGGAGGAAATGGCATCGCTGCCAAGCGCTGAAAGCTGTTGTTGGCCATTCAGTGTGGGGTACTTGGGCATTTTGGGGCTGTTGGTGCTTCAGGTAGGCAGGGCCCAGCACCACGTGGGCACAGTGAGGGTTATTGCTGTCCTGTAGGTGCACCAGACGCTCGCAGAGACTAGAAGATGAAAAGGGTGAAAGAAGAGAAATAAACCAGGCATCAGTGCTAGCAGCAACAGCTCAGTCTGTGTTTGGGCGTAGCTGTGGCTCTGAAGATCAACCTGTCAGAGCGTTTGGTACTTGGTTCTTAATCTTGCCCCTGTCAGAAAGGGAAAACCCCGTGTCTTTTGTGCTGTATGACGCCTGCACTGTAGCGTTGCTTCTGCTGGAACTGAAGTTACTGATTGCCTGAACCTTGCATGAAAATGGGCGCTACCATGGACACCTCCATCTTCTGGATACTCGGTGCTGTGAGAATGGATGCTGTTGCGCTGCTGGGTGTCAGAGTTGAGGAAGTTGCATGTCTGCCATGCAGGAATTACCCAGAGAGCTTCAATCTCAGACTTGGTGTTGTGGTAGGCTAGGAGTTCCAGGGAGACTCTGTACCTACCCCATAATAATCCTGGGGAGACTGGGAAGATCAGCTCCGTGTTGCATGCCTGCTACCGCTGGCAGCAGCGGCTGGAGGTGGTAGCCACAGCCTTGAGCTCTTCCGAATGCCGTGGCTGGGGGAGTGGGAGAACCTGTAGGCAAGCAAAGGAGGTAATGAAAGCACGTTACCTACAAACAGATCCAGAAAAGCCAAGTTCTGTGCTGTTTGCCTATTTGGAGACGGGTTGCAGGGTCAGTCTCAGCTTCTGAGCCTGAGCTGCATGCAGTTAATTGTAGAAATGGCCTTTTCTCTAAAGGACAGTTTCCTCCTTTCTTTTCTCTCCTGCGCTCTCTCTCTGCTCTCCCTGGCCTGGTACCAGCAGGTTCGGCTGCAGCTTTGGGACACAGCAGGCCAGGAGCGGTTCCGCAGTCTCATTCCCAGCTACATCCGCGACTCCACTATTGCTGTGGTAGTGTATGACATTACAAGTGAGTGATGCTTCGGTGTCTCCTTATTTGAAGTACCGCGTGTGAGCAGTAGTATGTTACCCCCAGAAGCTCTGCCAAAAGTTGATTTGGTTTTCTGTCCAGGCAGAAAACAATTTGTGGGTCACCTAGACGTGGTGTGGGGACACCTGGAGAGCACCTGAATGCAGGGGTAGTTAGTTTCAGAACTGTTCTCCCTTGCTTGAAAGAAGCTTTATCCTTAGCATTGCCATCTGTTTCTTCCCCGCAGACCTGAACTCTTTCCAGCAGACCTCCAAGTGGATCGATGACGTTCGGACGGAGAGGGGCAGCGATGTCATCATCATGTTGGTGGGGAACAAAACCGACCTGGCAGACAAGAGGTAATGGAGGGGAGCTGGCGGCCTTGCTGCCCTGACCAGGCAAAGCAAGGAACTGGCCACCCGCTTTTTCTTTTTGTGCGGAGATAAAACTTAGCTCAGATCACAAAGATGTCTTGCAAAAGCAAGGAACCTGCCTTTTTTCCCTGGTGATGTGTGTATGACTTCCTGTGTGTGCAGCTCTGAGATCATAGTGAAGTTTCTTCATGTTACAAGATGTAGCATGAAATATTTCCTCTGTCAGTCTGAAAGGTTCCTCTCTGAACATAAATCCCGTGCCATAACGTAACACAAACTGGGATGTTGGAGGTGTGAGAGGAAACTGGATTAGCAAAAGGAGACTTCCCCAAGAGACATCAAAAGTTAATTGGACTCTTAAAATCACATGGATTTCATGTTTTAGGACACATTGTAAAGCATTTCGCTTTTACAATCCATCCTGGAATGCTCCTTCAGCTAACAGAACCAAAGAAATAGATTCTTAGAGGGCTAAATTAACTGATTGCTGAATTAACAAAACTTGATCAATGTTTTCAGAGACTTTCCTTCTTTATGAAGCCATCAGAAACACTGTAGATAAGGAAGGTTTTTCATTTCAGCAGCCAACTTCCCGAGTAGTTGGCAAAGGGAAGTTGGTGTAAGCTGCACAGTTCCTTACAGTGCCGATCCTTTAACCTGAAATGCTTTGACACGCGCCAGCTACTCCTGGAGGTGTGGTTTGTGTGTCATGGGACATACGAAGGACTGAAGGGGTGAGGAATTTTTTTATCTGGTGCAAAAGAGAGCACGTCAGAAAAGCACACCTGGGAAATGCGTGGGCCTCATAGCAACGTGGAGTCTTTTCACATCAAAACCTTGTTCTTTGCCTGTTCATGAGACGCTCCTGAACACCCTGAAGAGCTGTTCTCTTAAAAATCCTGCACTAATATCTCTGCCTGTTTGTTCGCTCTTTTTTGCGTGAGGGGCGTAACAGGAGTCGGATTGTTTCACTGTTGGATGCTGTCACATTTCTAATTCTAAACCTTCTTTTACTCGCTCCCGATGTGTAAATGCTGCTTCAGAACGTACTGCGATTTGTTTTTCTGTGTGCTTTTGGTGTGATGCTTGTGTGAGACAATAGGCAGCATCCCTGGCTGCACAAAATGGTGCTGGGAGATGCTTTTTGCCCTTTGTCTCTGTGCAAGTCATGCTGTCAGTTTTCAGTTTGCAAAGCCTAGCAGGAAAAGCACAGGCAGTACTAAAACGGGCAGGTGGTTCCAGACCGTGGGGAAAAAGATGAAGGTAAGCTTTTACTGAGTGTCGTGCAGGCTCTGTGCTGATGACACGCAGTGAAACGTGTCCTGTGTGCGCTACACAGACCTCCGTAGTCTTGACATCTATTTTGCTTTTCCCAGCTCCAGTGGAGGTCGTTCTAAGTAACCTGTGCCTTGCTCCCCAGAAATGCTGGGGGAAGCCTGGTGCCTCCGAGCTTCAGGAATACAATAAATGGATGTAGCTGGGTTGGATTAGGAGATGCAGGTAGGAAGAACTCCGAGCAGTCTGGTCTCTTCAGTCAGCTCACGAAAGCGACTGAACAGCATCTGGGATTTTGTTGTGCCTCAGACAGCTGTTTGGTGGCCAGGTAGTGTCTCTAATGCTGCCCTGGGAGCTGGAAATAACTGCAGCTCCCTAACCGAATGATCTGGAGGTTAGATTTGAGGCTTTCTGATTTACATCGCTCTCCAATTTCTTGTGGAACTGGAAAACGCAGTGGGATAATTCCTGCCTTGATGCGTTTCCCGATGGGTCAGAGGTGGTGTGTACCTGCAGGACAGCTGGCCCAGCACTGCCGCGCAGATAAAAATACCAGGAACGTGTGTGAAAAATAGTCACAGCTGGAGTTCACGTACCACAAAAATTCCTATTTTAGGAGTTTGGTGTAAGTCAGTAGTCCTGGTCCAGGCGTGAGTGTGGAATTAGGGTGTACATCCAGCTACTGCTGAAAGAAACCACTTTGCTTTGACCAGAGAGAAAGTTAGATCTGTGGTAGGCTGAAATGCTGGGCCTCTAAAAGCTGGACAAAGCCTCGGGATCAGCTTGAGCCTGAGGGCGCTTCTTGGAGAAGAAAAAAAAAAAGAGCATATTGGAAACCATTCACCCTGTGGTAATAACCAAGGGATGATGCAAGTTAAGTTCTGGTGCCAAAAAGCTGAACTCAGAACAGGGCTGTTTGCATTCGGAGCAGCCTCTTCAGTTTTTCTCTCCTGCTAACGTTTCTTCAGTTGGTGGCTGCTTTTTCTGCAGTTTTTTATCATTTTTGGTCTATCGTTTTTTGGTGCGGTTTGGTTTTTCTTTTCTGTGATTTGTTCTCGTTGCCGTAGACAGGTTTCTGTAGAGGAGGGTGAGAGAAAAGCCCAAGAACTGACTATGATGTATGTTGAAACCAGTGCTCAAGCAGGCTGTAATGCGAAGCAGGTATGTGCAGGGTATTGAGCAGAGACGCATTTCCAGGTGCTTGCTCGGAGCAGCAGCACAGCACTTGCCCTTGCACTCCCTGCTGGAGCCTTTCTGATGTCGTTCTGTAATCTCGTGGAGTTCCCTTCCCGAGATTTTTGGGAAACCACATTTTGCATCAGGTGCAGCCAATGGGGATTCTTCCTTCCCCTGAGGATGCTGTGAGTGAGACAGAGCGTGCCACACAAACTTCACCCCGTGCTGAACCTTCATTAATGCTCCTAAGTCCAGGTGTTCCCCGAGTAACTGACCTGAGGTTGTTTCTGTCTTAGCTGGAGAACCCGGGGGGCTTAAAGAGGTCCTGAGGTCTCCGTCTGTGGGCTGTGCTCTGTTGTAAGGGGTGAAGAGGCCCTCCGCTGACAGCATTTCGGTCACATGTCTCTAATGCTTCCTGTCTGTTTTTCCTTTCTTTCTGCTTCTGTTTGCACCTTTGTCCAGGCAAATCACTACAGAAGAAGGTGAACAGAGAGCCAAAGAGCTGAATGTGATGTTTATTGAGACCAGTGCAAAGACTGGATACAATGTGAAACAGGTAGATCACTGTTCTGTTTTAAAGACAGGAAATCTGTGCTTCCCTTTGTGCTCCATGGGAGGATGAAGCTTCTGCCTAGGGTTCATATTCCATCAGATGCTCGTGTTCTCTATTGCCAGGCCCTGAAATGCTTCGTGCCCGGTGGTCAGCGCTGCTGCTTTAAATAGGGGAAGCTTCCTGCCTGTTGTCAACAATCCCCTGTTAAAGCAAAGGAAACGTAACTTACCTTGAAAGGAAGGAGAATCTAAAGCCAGAACATGCTGAGGAATAGGAATGTCACTAGGTAGCGCAGTCTGTCAAATGTGATTGTGTGCATTTCCTTCCCTTTGTTAACCGTTAATGCACTGCTGAACAAAAGTGCCGTTGACATCAGTCAGGGTAGTAGCGCCTGCTGATGCACCGGAGTGGAAGTTCCTGGCTCTGCCGGCAAGCTGCAGAGAAAAATCTTAGAAGGATCGAGGTTGGAAGGGGTCTCTGGAGCTCATCTAGGCCGGTCCTCATGCTCCTAGTGGAGTCAGCTAAAGCAGGCTGCCCAGAGCTCACTCCACTTGGGTTTGGAGTATCTCAAGAGATGGTGACTCCATCTCTCCTGGCAACCTGTCGCAGTCGTCAACTACCCTTACATTAACACAATGAGCTCACATTTTTATATGCTCAAACAACATTTCTTTTCTTTTGATTTGTGCACAAAGCCTCTTGCTGTGAACTCGTGAGGCCATTCGCCCCTAGTTCAGAAACCGCCCTGAAGCATGACAGAACTGGAAGAATGAGGCAGCTGTAAGGTCTGGGTATCGTCAGGAAGCTACCGGCTGGGATACGTACTTCCCAGTTTGCTGCACACCAGCTGCCTGGGAGAACCTGACAGTGGGGTTAGGAGCCTTTGGTTTTGTTTCTTGTAGCTGTTCTGGATCCACTTCAAGCTTTGGTTCTAATTTACTGTTGCTTTATTTGCTTAGCGGGTGTTTGCAATGAGAATTTTTGTGGCTAAAACTGTTAAGGGCAGGTCCTAGCGGCAGCACCTTGTTCGTACCTCAGAGGCTTGATTTTTCCAAGTAATGCAATTTGGAGATGTGGACGTAAAGCCCCTGGCAAGCTCCTGTGAGGAGAAATGATCACCATCAGATGATTCCTCTAGTTCTTAAGTAAAAGATCTTTGCAGTATTTTTCACCAGCTGTCTGGTGGCTGTGCTGTTTGCTGCTTCGTTCATGTCAGCAGGAGGAGCTCTAAGCATTGACTAGAAAAATTATGCCAAACCATTTTCTGGTTTTTATGGGGCTATGCTAGGCATTCCCAGCTCTAACATATCCTCGGTAGCCTATATGCTACTTGAGCCAGGCATCCTGCTCGCACACGGCTGTTCTGCAGCAGGGCTGAACGGAAAGGGTTGCCTGTAAAACCGTAGTTATTCCATGGAGCAACATCTCAACAGACCCAAGGTTTGTCAGCAGCCCAGGTCTAGCACTGTAAGGTTGCTGTGTGCAAAAGCAGTTGAGTCTGGAAATGGGAAACTGTAGCCTCTGAGTTGCTTACCGAGTGCAGGAGGGAGTTCTGTGCCCCCCCAGAAGAACTGCTTCTAGTGAAAAAGAGCTCCATGTTCACCTCAGTTAGGAACAGAAGAACATAAGCCACCTGCTTTGCAGGCATGCCGTAACTTCATTTCTTTAACCAAGCCTGTTAAGTTTCTTGTGGAAAAACACATCTGTTCAGTTCTAAGATCTGCTGTAGAGCAATGTTTTGCTTGTCAGAAGGAAATGCGTGTTCGAGCTTTTAGCTTACCTGTTGCTATTTTTCAGCTTTTCCGTCGCGTGGCTGCTGCCTTACCTGGGATGGACAGCACACCAGAGAAGAGCAAAGAAGACAGTATCCTTGTTTTCTCATCAGCGGTTCTCCTGCTGTCACAGGGTTTGGCGATTGCCTCTTGGCACATGGGGCTTACTGACCTTTAGTGCACGTTGTGGGGCTGGCTCTTGCTGGGGTTTTGCAGACACACGGCTGAAACAGCGTAGTGTGGTGCTTACCTGTGCCATAAATGGTGGCCCCTGCTTGTGGTCTCCGTATAAATACACATAAATAGAGAAGCGTGAGCACTCCACTTAAACTGGGAGCAAAGCTTGCACAGTCTTAAAACACCGTCATATTTTCCTGGCTTTGCACGGGGCTGCTTGGTGTGCAGACACATCAGTTGGGCTCTGCCCTCTAAATGGCCTGACACGGCCAGTCCCCTGGTATTGCGCCTAGCGCTGTGCAGGCAGGGTATGTCCTGCTCTGCAGCAGCTGACAGCCTTTTCAGCCAACGATGTTCTCTGTTCTCTAGCTCCTGGTTTTGTTTTATTTCCCTCGAGACGGGTGATTTCCTTAACTCGTCCCCTTCAGTGATTGACATCAAACTAGAGAAACCTCCTGAGCAGCCCGTAACGGAGAGCGGTTGCTCCTGCTAACAGGCCCGATCTGTAGCAGCACGTTCCCCAACCGGCCAGTCTCACTGAAGAACATCACTGCTCATTGGCTAGGCAACCCTACTGGGGGCTGAAAAAACAATCTACTAAGCGAGCGAACTCCCTGTTTTCTGGTGGGGAGCAGCCCCGGCCGCCCCTCTTACTGCATGGTATGAGCCTTGAGTGCAGAATGAGTGTCCTGTCTTTTATTTTGGTTTCTTTTTTTATGTTGGTGCACTTTGGCACTGTGGTGCCCTTTACACTCTCTCTTTCTCTCTCTTCCTCTCCCTCCCTCCTCCACGTTGAGCCCGTCTGCTCAGATGTATCTTGTGAATGCAATGGAAAAGCCAAGTTAGGGAAAAAAAAAAGTTAGGGAAAACAGAAACAAAACAAAGCTTGGGGGTGGGTTGTCCACCTTCCTTTACTGCCTTGCATCTTAACTAGCTCCCTGTCCACTCCAGCCACAGTCCTGCATCCCCACTTCCTCTGTTTCAAGGCTGCTCCTTTGAAACCAGTCAGTCTGACTTGGCCTTGCCTTTCTGGACAGCCCAGGTTATCTGGTTCTAGGCTTTCGCTTCCCACAGGGCGCACACAGTGCTAGCTCCTCGGTTTCTCCTTTCTGTGGGTGATCTTGGCTAACTCTTGCTCACGACTTCTGAGTTTTGCCCTACGCCCAGCCCCTCACGTGACACAGAACACTGGAAACCCCCAGACTGATAGCTGTGACCTTGTTGCTCCCGTTCTCGTAGCAGAGACATCCCACAGGCCGCCCCTTCGGTGTGAACATCTTCCCATCTGGAGGATGTTGGTGCTTGGGGAGTGCTGGCTGTCAGATCTGGGGAAGGAAGTGGGGACGGGGGCTTTGCAGCGTGAGGCCGGGTGGGGAGATGCTCAGGGTGGTTTGTAGGCTCCTGTCTGTCAACAGCAAAAGCAGGCAGCTCTGTGGGGTCCATCGCTGCAGGAGCAACACCTGCCCTGGGACTCACGGATGCCTTTCAGGTTCCTTTCCTCCTCTCCGTCCTGTTCATAGTCACGTAACCTGAGAGCTCCTTCACGGAGCCTGGGAGAGCCACAGCAAATCGAAGGCCAGTGGCAGCTTTTCTGCTCTTGTACCTAGGTTGCTGCTTGATGAAATCACACGTAGCTGCTTCTGCTTTTGTGGTAGACTTACAGGGGGGGCGGGGGGCTAATAGACACGTCACTTTTGGAACAATGGTAAGCTGTAACATTGCCAGAACAGAGCAGTGGTAGCAGGGATTTATTATCAGACACGGCTAGAGGAATGTACGCTGCTGAAGTGCGTTTTGTTGTCACTTCTGGACCCCCAGGGTTGGGAAATACCTCGCTCTTCCCCCAGCTCTCTACCCCTGGATTTGAACAAAGTTGGTAGAGCTCTTCTGAAACTTTTATTGCGGGTTTTTGTGTTTGTTTTTTATCCTCCCGGTTCTGTCTGCTCCAGAAGTCAGGAGGTTTGTCTGTTGACAGAGAGGAGAACAAAACAGCCAGATGGTTGTAAGCCATTCACTGTTCCTTTTCTCAGCCGGCCTGTGTCACGCTGCCAGGGGATGCTGGTGGGCAGGAGCACGAGGTACTGGGCGGGCAGGGTACGAGCGGGCTCGGTGTTGTTTGGTGGGTTAGTGACACTCCCCCAGCAGGATGCCTTGTCGGTCACTGACACAGCGTGTGCACTTTGAAACCTGCGGGCTGGGGATGGAGGGGAAGGGGCAGCCTTGGGCCGGGAGCTGGCGCCCGTGCTGGAGGAGCAGCGGGTCACGTAGGGCCAGGGCTGCGCTCCGGCTGCGTCGGCTCGCTGCCGGTAAGTCAGCGCGCTGCAGGTGCTTGCCCTTGTGCTCCGAGAGCCGTGTCCCTTCCCCTCCACATGAGCCGGCCGCAGGAGGAAGCTGGGATGTTTCCCATTTCACTCTGGAGTGTTCCCCCCTTCTCCCCTCCTTACCCGCCGTCCCAGCTGGCACAGCCGGGTCCTCGGTGCCCCAGGGGGGGGCTGAGCCCCCTCTCTGTACATACTCCTGTCGTGTGGGAATTGCTGATGTTTGTCGCTGTGTCCGTGTCTGCCGTAGAACAGGTTTTGCTGTCCCCTTCTTTCTCACGGGCAGGCGTGCGCGGCCCCTGCTCTCGTATTGTTCTGAGTCACGGACCTGGGGGGAGGGAGGGGGGGACCGTAAGTAACGGGGGGGTAACTAGTGAAATAAAATAGTTCACTTCCCGCTGTCTTCTCTATGGGTGTGTATAATATTGAGTGTGTGTCCGGCCCTGCTGTCTCCTAGCTGTTAGCCAAGTAAGTGTGACTATTACTCTGAGTATGGACTGTCTGACCACAGCCGTGTATCACACTAAATAAAGTTATTTCACCAACACCTCCTCTCTGCTCCTTCCCAAAGCAAACCGAGGCTCTGGGCGGCCGCTGGGGGCGGGCACAGCGGGGGCCAGCCCGGGGGTGGAGGCCGGGGCTCCGCGCTCGGTCCCGGCACAAGGAGCGGGTGCCCCGCATGGAGCAGGTGCCGGTGCCCGACGCCGATGCCTTCCGCGCCTTCCGGCAGCGCTGCCAGGACGGCGGCTGGCAACGGGACTGCGGCAGCCTCGCCGTCTGCCTGGAGCCACCGCCGCCGGGCTGCGCCGTGCACCAGCTGAAGGTGGGTGCTGCGGGTGGCAGAGGTGCTGGGGTGGGTGGGCAGAGCCCGGGCTGAGCTCCCGGTGCTCCCCGCAGTGCCGCATCGACATCCCGGACGTGCCGGCGGGGACGGTGTACGACGTGCTGCACGACAGCGAGTATCGCCGCGAGTGGGACACCAACGTCATCGACAGCCACGACATCGCCCGTGTGGCTGCCAACGCCAACGTGGGCTACTACGCCTGTGAGTGGGGCTGAGGGGCAGGGTGGCACTGGGCCTGTAGTGCTGAAGCCTCTACTGGGCTCTGATCGGGCCCATCCTGCCTGCGTTTGGGGACATTTGGGGTGTGGGGCCTGGCTCAGGACTGCTGCCACAAGAGTTGGGCTGGTGAGGGGCAGGGGCAGCGCTGGGCAGAGGAGGCGTTGGGATCACAACACGAGCTCCGCACGCTGCTCGGGCACGGGAAGCAGCTTTCTTCCCTCCTTGTCTAGGGCGATGTCCAAAGCCCTTAAAGAACAGGGACGTGGTGACACTGCGAGCCTGGCAGGTGGAGGACGGGTATCACACCATTATCAACTTCTCGGTCAAGCACCCGGTGAGTGCGGGGGAGGCCGGGCTAGCAGGCTGTCCTCTTACAGGGCCCTGAGATCCTGCTGGGGATAAACTGGGACCCCCAGAGCCCCTCACAGGTTAGGGGCTAATTCCTAGCTGAGTCCTCAGCTTGAGGCAGCTCCTCCAGCCTTGTTGCTTGGTATATTCAGAGCCAGACCCAAAAGAGGGAGAGGGCCAGGGGGGTGGAGGATGGCGCCTGACAGCCTGCCGTGTCTGCACAGAAATACCCTCCGCGCAAGGACCTGGTCAGGGCGGTCGCGCTCCTCATGGGGTACCTGGTGCGTTCCACAGGGCCCAGCAGCTGCAGTCTCACCTACCTGGCTCAGATGGATCCGAAAGGTAACCGCTGCTGCTGGCTTTGGGGCGTGCTGACGCCAGTTCTGCTCACAACAGAAATCCTCCTCGTAATTCAGGGGGCAGCTACGTGGCATGGTTCTCCTCTGCTCCAGCCCCCCAGCAGTGTTGGTGCTAACGCCGCAGCTCGCTCTGAGGGCTGCTGGAGGGCTGGGAGGAGCACAGCCCTTTCCTGGCACGCTAACTTCTGTTTTTTCCCCTCCAATCCATTAGGGTCGTTGCCAAAGTGGGTCGTGAATAAAGTTTCGCAGTACCTGGTGCCACAGGTAAGCGGAGCGTTTCCAAGGGTGTGCGCACAGGGCTGCGGCGTGGGGGCACCCCTGGGTGCTGGGGCTGTGCTGGGGACGTGCTCCCTGAACCGAGGGGCAGAGCAGGACAGGCGTGGAGCAGTTCTGTCCCCTGCTGAGGGCGGATAGGAGGTTTTAATTTTGCTCTGCTAAAGCAACTGGCATCGTCAGGGGATCTGAGCAAGGAGGTGGTGCCACCAGGGAGTTAAAGCGGCCTTCTGCCTTTCCCTGAGCCCCTCTTGGGCAGCCAGAAAAGAAATGGAGTAGGGGTTAGTGGTGGCTAGGTGGGAAACACGCCAGGAGCTCTTCTAAGCTTCCACGGTCTTCCCCCCTGTGCTCCCTGCTTCTGAGCAGATGTTGAAGAGACTGCACAAGGCCTGCGTGCAGTACCCTGCCTGGAAGCAGCAGCACGGCGTGCACGTGAAGCCCTGGCTGTACCCCGAGCAGAACAAGCTTCCCGTGCTGGCGCTGGCGGAGCTGGCGCTGCAGCACGCTGCCTCACTGGAGAACATCGACGAGAGCGGCCTGGCCGAAGCCAAGGACGAGAGCAGCGACCACGGTGCCGCAGAGAACTGACGGTGCTCGTGGTGCTGCAGGCAGGGACACCGCAGTGTGCTGCTCAGGCTCATCTAGTGGGTTTTACAGTAAGAAGGGGGGGGGGGGGGGGTGACAGGGAGCTTTTTACAGAAAAATCCCCATGTTTGTAGCCTTTTCTGCCATGAACGGGCCGCACTGACCTGGCTGTCAGCTCTGCTCAGGGAGGAGTGCCGTCGGTTTCTCAGGTGCAGTCTGCTGTGCCTTAGCAGAACACAGCTCGTCCTGGGACCGTCCCTGCTGCTCCAAGAGGTCGAGCTGTGTGCTGTACCTCTGCTCGGCTGCTGTACCAGCTGCGGAGTTACTCATTGACAAGCCGAGGCTGCTCTTTGCCTCTCTTGTGTGAGCGGCTGAAATACCCGGCGGTGCCTGAGCTCTTCTCCCAGCAGGAATCAGCGGGCTGCCCCACTTCATCCCTCTGGAGGACGAAACGGACTGTGGTGACGTGTACAACCCATTCTGCTCTGTCAATTAAAGATCCTTAAGCCATGGATGGTCCTGGAAAAGAATCTGCTCCTTCCAGTCGGGGCCACGTGGTGGCTGCTGCAGAAGCACCGAGCGATTACCGGGGTGGTGCCACCAGGCAGGGCCAGTCTGCCTGCAGCTCCCCCGGGCGAGGCCCTAACGCTGTAGGCCTGCCCTTCCTTTTCCCCAAGAAACGTGTAAATGCTGCAAAACTGGTGTGAGCCAGGAGACAGACGGATCTCATGGAAGATCTCTCAGTTCACGTGCTCAGGCTGTTATAGGGGGTGGTCCTGGCTGCTTCTTTCCCTGGCAGAAAGACTGTTGGTTTTATTTTTCTTATATTTTTTTTCCTAGCATATCTAGTTCTAGTGGCCCCACTTTATCCCCCCGTGTTTGAGCTAAGGCAAATGCGGCTGGCAGAGCTGGAGTTGGGTTAGGGCTGGGGCTCCTGCCTCAGCTGAGGTGCTTTAGTGCCACCACAGCCAAAACCCTGCGTTGCAGCGCTTCCTCCTCCTGGCAGTGCTGAAATGCCACTCGAGTAACCACGGGCCGACTTCCATCGCAGTCGGTGCAAAAACACCCTTGTGATTGAATTGCACCTGGCACAGGTCCCACGCCTTCCTCCTGCAGGCTGCAAGGCCAACTGGAGCCAAGCCTCGTCTCCGCCGACCCGGGCATTTCCTCAGGGTTGTGCTGAGGGTGGCAACAAATCCTCCCCAGACTTCCCCAGTAGGAATAAGGCAAGTCTGGTTGCTGTACTAGTTTTATTATTTGTTATTACATGTAAGTGGAAAACACCGTGCAGAAGGCCAGAGCGAGGGCTGTCCCGATACCATTTACAAGGTGATACTACCCCAATTTCCACCCAGCTTTGCTGATAACCCCCGAAGTTTTCCCCTGTGCTCTCCCAGCACAGGGCACAGCAGGCTTCCTCCCCTTTCTCGGTAGAACAGCTGCCACCCCCCCATCTCAACAGCAGGAGGGTGGATTGTCCCAGCAGGAGAAGAGATGCCTGAGGAAGAGGGAGAAGTTTACCTCAAAGTAGCAGAAAATTCTGATGGGAGCACCTGGAAGGGACAGGGCTGTGCCAAGAGAAGGAAGCGAGTCCGGCAAGTGAAACCCTTAACAACGCAAGCACCACGTGTGAGGGAACCTGGCTATGTGTCACTGCAGCTTAGGAACGTGCTCCAAGTGTCCTGCTCCTGACTCACACGGGTCGTTAAGCAGCAACAAGGTACACACATGCCTTGGCAGACTAGTGCAGCTAGAGATGTGCATCGAGTTTGCCTGGATTTCACTCCTGTTCGCATCCCAAGCAAACCCAGTAGTGTAGAGCAGAGGTAGGACAGTGGAGAGGGAAAGGATTTCATGTCACCAGAGAAGGGAACAGGCTGATCTCTTGGAGGACTAAGGCCACGCTCTGCTCTAGCGCACTCAGACCCGGCTTTACATCCTAGCAATAAAAGCTGGATCCAGAACGGGCCGAGCGCTCCTTTAAGTTACACCCTCCTAGAACAGAAGCACAGATCTTGCTGGACAAGCAGTCCTCGGGTACCCGCTTCCACACCGGCACCAGCAGCTTGTTTCATCACCCAGTTCAAGGCGTATGGACTGAAGCCCTGTCCGTCTTCCAGCTAAACAGGCTCTGCGGTGCCCTCCAAGCAGGAAGCAGAGCCGAAGCCTGTGCAGTTGTGCCTCCAGTGACAGCTGAAATTTGACACGTCATCTCAGGTGTTGAGGAAAGGTAGTGTAGAGTTTCTTGCAGGACAGCCGCTCTGGAGAGGACCCAGCAGACGGCTGCCTACTAGTGAACAGTTCTTTCCTTCTGTCTCTGGTAGTCTGGAAGGGAAAGAGAAAGCAAGGCTGAAAGGGCAGGAGAGGTGGCTGTCGACGGTGAGGGGGAATTAGCTAAGATGAGCTGGTTTTAAAATAGCACATTTGCATCCCAGCCATTGCTTGAATTTATTCTAGGGCACATAGAACAAAAATTTGTTTTGAAGTCCTCCCTTCCCTTGCTCCTTATTTTAATTCACTTTCATTTAAGGATCAGTTTCCATTTTATGAAGAATCCTTGTCTGACTTCCCTTGACTTTCTTCCCTCCTTCCCCCCAGTATCTCTGGGTATTATGGGTTCAGCAACCAAGAGTTAAAAATGTGGCAGTTTTTCCCCCTTGACAATACTTAAACATCCTTAGAGACAGAGCTCAGGTAGACTGGCAAGGACGCATGGTAATCTGCTTCCCTTGGAGGAATGCTGCAAGGTGAGCAGGCTCAGAGCTGGCAGGCACTTACTGTAGGGGAAGTAACGCACTCGCATGGTGATTTCACGGGCTGTCTTCAGGATCTCCACAGCCTGAAAACGAAAAGGGTTGATCAGTGACCAGGGGGGCTGAGGATAGGAAAGAGCAGTGCATCGGTTATGTGGTGCCACCAGCTGAGTTGGCTGAGAGGCAGAGAGATGGGGTGTGCACTGCTTCCCCTTGTCCTGCTGGGATGACAAGAGCATGCTAGGGAGCAGGAGTGCTCACCTTGCTGTGCTCGATGTCCTGGAAATCCACGTCGTTCACAGACAGCACCTGGTCCCCTTCCTGCAGCCCAGCTCTGTGCGCGTCCGAGTCTGGGATCACCTGTGAAGGGCAGCGCAGGGGCAGCAGCACTGGCTCAGTGCATGGTCAGCACCACAGGTCCCTTCCCCTGGGGGAGAAGCAGCCTGTCCCCTGCGACCCTTCCGAGTGCCCGTGCACAAGGGGCAGGGGGCCTGGGGAGAGCAGGGACTGCAGCACCCCAGCAGCACAGGCTGGGCAGAGGCGAAGCAGTGGCTCGGGACTCTCTGATTGCTACCTGGCGAGCTCCAGATTACAGCTCTGAGCCCGGAGACGCGCACAGGGCGTGTGACGGTCCCCACACACACCCGGCCGGCCCTGCAGCACCTAGGGGACCCGAGGGGGCGCGGGAAAGGGCGGACACACCTTGGAGATGAAGATGCCCAGCTGCGAGGCCTTTCCTCCGCGGATGTTGAAGCCCAGCTGCAAGATAAGGAACGTTGGCCCTGGGACACAGCCCCCCGGAGAAATGCTCCCTGGTGTGTGTCAGGGCACGGCACAGTCACACCCAGCCGCTCTTTGCCTTCCTCGTCCACCTCCCCCCGAGGTCCCGGGGGAGCCGCGAGGAGGGCGGGGGGGGGGTCCCGGCCGTGCCCTACCTGCGCCCCGGGCGGCTTCTTGAGGACGACGGTGCGGGGCAGGAACTGCGTGAGCTCGTTGTTGTAGTCGGGGTGGTACAGCCGCTGGGAGGGAGAGGAGGGAGAGAGGAGAGGCGGGCGCTGAGGCGGCGGGGCCGGCAGCAGCCCCCCGGTGCCCCCCCCCCCGCCCCCGTGTTCCCCGTGTCCCCCCGTCCCCGTGTCCCCCCCGTCCCGTCCCCACCTCGTGCGGCGGCACCCAGGCGGGCGGGCTCTCGTACGGCGGCAGGAACACCACCGGGAAGTCGTCGTAGGGCAGCCGGGCCTCCATGGCTCCCCGGGGCGGCCCGGCCCGCCCCGCCGTGACGCGCCGTGACGCGCCGCCATGCCGTTGGCCGCCCCGCCGCGCCGCGCCGGTTTGAACGCAACGGCCCCGGGCGCCGCCATCTCAGCGGGGCCGGCGCCCTCCCGGCTGGGCTCCGCCATCCCGGGCTCGGCCGCGCCTCGTCTTCGCCCGAGATGGTGCGGGAGGAGGAGAAGGGCATCCCCGTGCGGGTGGCGCTGCGCTGCCGGCCCCTGGTGCCGAAGGAGACGAGCGAGGGCTGCCAGAGCTGCCTGTCCTTCGTGCCCGGCGAGCCGCAGGTGGTGGTGGGCAGCGACAAGGCCTTCACCTACGACTACGTGTTCGACCCGGCCGTGGAGCAGGAGGAGGTCTTCAACACCGCCGTCGCCCCCCTCATACGGGGCATCTTCAAAGGTCGGTGCCAGCCGGAGCCGGGAGGAGGCCCCGTGTGGTGCTCCGTGCTCATAAAGCGCCTCTCGGGGCTCTGAGGAAGCTAAAAGGGTCCAGGAGCTAAGGTCGAAAAAGATCCAGGAGCTAAGATAGATAAAAAAAGACCCAGGAGCTAAGATAAAAAAAAAAGGCTAAAAAAAAAGGCAAAAAAAGCAGGTTCCAAATGATCCAGAAGCTGATCTGAAAGATCCAGAAGCTAGGCTAAAAAATCCGGGAAATAAAAGATCTAGGAGCTAAGATAGGTTAAAAAAAAGATCCAGAAATCCAGAAGCTAAGATTTTTTTTTTTTTTTTTAAAGATGCAGGTTCCAAAAGATCCAGGAGCTAAGCTAAAAGGTCCAGAAACGAAAAGGTCCAGAAACTAGTGCAAAACGCCCAGCCTTGCCCGTATACAGCCCCCTGAACTCCGTACTGCCATCAGCATGACCTGCGTGTGGTCACTGGATTATTTTTTGTACCCGAATATGTATTTTTATAAAGCAAGAGGATTTTATTAAGAACAATGCCATGATTTAACAAGCATCCTGCACCAGCAGCTGTTACGGTTGCTGAAGGGCAGCTGGAATGACAGAAAATTTACATTGTGTTTCTCTGATCTCTCTCTTGCTGTATTAGTTAGTCTTCTGAAAAAGAAAAAAAAATACGAAAAAAAAGCTGGTATACTAATTTTATTTGTGTTTATTATTTTTTTTTTCTCCCTTAATGTTCCTAACTGACCAGTGCATAAAGGTTTTAAGAACTGCCAGTGAGTGATGTGTTTGGAAGGATGCTTTTCCTGGAATGCTGCTTTGCTCCTCAGTTTCTTCTGGTTTCTCTTTGGCTCTCTGATTTGGGTGTTCTTTGTTCCCCTAGGGTACAATGCTACTGTCCTGGCCTATGGACAGACAGGATCTGGAAAGACGTATTCTATGGGAGGTGCCTACACTGCCAGTCAAGAGCACGAGCCAAGCGTGGGGGTCATCCCTCGCGTAATCAAGCTGCTATTTCAGGAGAAGGAGCAGAGGCAGGACTGGGAATTTGTCCTCAAAGTCTCCTATTTGGAGGTAAACGTGTTGATTTTCAAACTATTATAAACTTAGGAGCTGCAGGTAAAGAGAGCTTTAATGAGGCCACCTCCTTCAAGTAATAGGTACTTAGGAAATCAAAACCTAAGACTATCTAATGTCTTATCAGAAACAGGATTCTGGGTCCTAGGTGTCTTTCTCTGAAAGTAAGATGGGTATGGCACCGTGTGAAATTATCCCTGATTTCAGGGTAGTTGTACATCCTTTTTATGCGAGTTGTTCTCTTGAAAAGCTGCTGATTCTGAACTGCCGTTTTGACGTTTTCAGATCTACAATGAGGATATCCTAGACCTGCTCTGCCCATCAAGGGAACGGTCTTCTCAAATCAGTATACGGGAAGATCCTAAAGAAGGCATAAAGGTCTGTTGCCCTGTTAGAAAGGGGTCGATAAGGGGGCAGTATTGCTGGGGATAAATGTTTTACTGAAACAACTCGAGCACTGCTTTTTATTTGTATGCATGAAATCACAAAAACTGCTCCTTCCTTTCAAAATTGAGCTATCGATGATCTTTAAATTTACTCCAAGTGTAACGCTAATAGGGTTAGACCCTCATGACAAAGTCACTTGCAAGTCATAATCTGACTTCTTGTTTGAAGGCTAATTGAGGTGAATACCTGAAAACGTTGTAATTCAGGTCCCTTCATCAATCTTCAAACCCTGTTGCAATTTTACTTGCTAAAGTCACATGCAACAAAGGGATCCTGACAGAAGCCGTTCAATTGCTGACGTTACTTTCTTAGCAATTTCCTGTAGGTGCATGTTTATAGTGTAGAGCAGGAAAAAACCTTGTGCTACTGCATGCTCTATGTACTTAACCTGTAGTTAAACCTGTGTCCATCAGTTTTGCTTCGTTCGTGTGGGTTGTTTGTAGTGGTGGGGAGGCTGTTGGTTGTCACAGCCAGCAGGTAGGTGTACAAGACGCCTGGCGCTTTGATCTGCCTGTACTTCGTGTGACCTTGTGCTGCTCACTGTCATCTCTAAAGAGCAGCGATGCAGCTCCTCCGCCAAGTGAGGCTGATGCTTGTGCGTGCATACGTACACAGACTTCACTTTGCTGTTGGCTAAGGCAGGAGATAACTTTCCTGATGTAGAAAGTCAAAGCTGAAGAAGGAGAGAATAATTGATGCCTGCTTCCTGGATATAGATCGTAGGATTGACAGAAAGAAATGTCGCCTGTGCGCAAGATACTGTATCCTGCCTAGAGCAAGGGAACAACTCCAGAACGGTGGCCTCCACGGCAATGAACTCCCAGTCTTCACGGTCCCATGCCATCTTCACCATTTGCATCGATCAGAAAAAGAAAAATGACAAGTAAGTGGTGCCACAGCTACTCCTAGCAGCTGTTAGAGGCAGATTTGCTCAGGATTTCATTCTCTTGGATTAATGCAGCTGAGCTCCTCTTGAGAGCTTTATTTAGTGGTTTCTGATATCAGGTATTCTTTGAGCACTGGAGCTCAGCTGTAGTAACTCCTAGACTGTTCCTTTCCTAACTTTGTATTTATTTGAGAGAGTACAATAGTCTGTTTCTGCCATAGGAACAGCAGTTTTCACTCCAAGCTACACCTGGTTGATCTTGCCGGCTCTGAGAGACAAAAGAAGACCAAGGCTGAGGGAGACCGACTAAAAGAAGGTCTGTAGGAAAAGGACTGGTGTAGCTTGGGTTTCTTTTGAGTTCATAAATCAAGTCCTTATCAAGAAAAGCCATGTGGTTCTTTAATATTTAAAAAGAGAACTTTTTTAAAAATTAAAAACGTTGTTTTGTAGAAAGGGCAGGAATTGACCAATTCCTAGCCGCTGGGGTAGCTCTGCTCACCATCGTCTGTTTATGTGCAGGTATCAACATTAACAGAGGTCTCCTTTGCCTGGGGAATGTAATCAGTGCTCTAGGTGATGAAAATAAAAAGGGTGGTTTTGTCCCCTACAGAGACTCAAAGTTAACGAGGCTGCTGCAAGGTAAGAGACGGGTCATGACAAAGCCTAAATCTACTGATGCACTTAATTAAAAAAATATATCAAAAAAACTAACAGCCATGCAACTGCAGCCCAGAGTGGGAACTGCCGTTGACTGATTGCGTTTGTTGGTTTGGTTCCTCTTCTCACTGTTGCTAGACCTCTTCTGTGCTTTTCCTTTTAGGTTACAAATGATTTGAGACAGGGGCTCATAAGTCTTGTTCTTTCACAGTTACTCTGTGATGGGAGGAAACATGATAAATTCAGTGCAGTTCTGGTGGGGAAAAGAAGGATGGGAATTTTAAATCCGGAAGCATCAGAGATCTGGTTTTATATCCTGATTAAAATTACTTACTGGAGAATATCACTACCAAAATGAAACTCATGCTGTCTGTGCCTTCAGTGTGCACTTCAAATGTGCTTGTTTTTTTCCCTCTTCCTTGATATCTTCATGGTGCTTATTTTTTAATAGTTGCTATGATCTTTTCATACATATTATTCAAGATAACCTTTAATGTGGGTGTAGCTAGAATAATACAATTTACTGGGAATTTTTGGATAGTTGAGTGATTTTTGTACAAAAAGATAGGCTTTTCCAGTATTTTTGCATCGAAAGATATCTAATGCAAGGCAAGTGGATTATGCAGAGCTGGATGTGGGGCCTTCTCTGGCTGAAAGCTTTAAGTAGCCAATATGCATTAGTGTGAAACCTGAGGAGAAGATGCTGTGCAGCTTGATGATCTGAACAAGCGTGCTAGTCAGTGCTTCCTTGGGTTGGAGAACAGTGTGAATTGTGATGTCTGGATATCCATGGAGGTCTTGAGTCATACTGTGTGGGAGAAGGGAGGGGGAAAACCTGGAAGAACTATACCAGAAATTACATATAGAAATTACAGTAGTTACCAAAATTATTCAACAGGACAGCAATATCCCTGGAGCTTCTGATGTGAAAACATTGATGCTCAGAGTTGAGGGACTTCGGTATTCAGAAAATGCTCCCAAAACAAAACCATACAGAGATGTCATCTAGCTGTAGTACGGAGATGTGCTATGTAGTATGGAGATGTGCTATTAAGGCACTATTAAGTGTCTTAATAGTGATGTCTGGCTAATTATTTTTGCTCTCTGTCAGAGCACTGACGGTGTCCTGTTTTCCTTCTCAGATTCTCTGGGTGGTAACAGCCACACTCTCATGATTGCCTGCGTAAGCCCAGCAGATTCCAACCTAGAAGAAACTCTAAATACTCTGCGTTACGCCGACAGGGCAAGGAAAATAAAAAACAAACCAATTGTCAACGTTGATCCCCAGGCGGCTGAGTTGCATCATCTAAAGCAGCAGGTACTGGATGCTTCCTTCATGTGGTAAAACCAAATTTAGCCTTTTGGTAGCGAGCTCAGTGAACACCAAGCAAAGAAACAGGACACCTACACAACATACGGGGAAATATTCACTGTGTGTTTCTCCATCTCTTGAGATGCTGTGTAAGTGCTGGACAGGGAATACGTGAGTGCTTCTTGTAATTCTATAACAACTGTTCCCTGTTACAGAAAAATCATATCATTCATGTGATTTACATTTGCCTTCCACTGGACAAAACTTTGCTTGCCTGTTAGCCTACAGGCAAAGATAGAAATACAGGGATGGTTGCCATGCTGCCCTCACCTGCCTACATGCAGCAGAGGGATGTGAAGAGCAGCTTGTGGTCAGCTTTGGAGGAGATAAGTTGCATAAACTGGAATTGGTTAAATCCAAAGCTAGAAGTGCCAGAGGGCTTATCTGCTAGAGACAGCTAAACCAGGCTCTCTGTGCTTACTTGGCAGCAAGTGTATGATACAGCTTTCTTAGCTCTCCATAGGAACGGTCAATAGTCTGGTTTTGAAATTGAGCCAGTAAAGTGGTTTTGATTTTGCATATGAGCATTTGCTAGGGTCTAGTGAACGCTTATTAATGAAATGTAAATTCAAACCCTGTATTCAAGTAGCTTAGGAAGGCAAAGGGTCTGACTAGCTCATATGAAATGCATCAACAGAGCATTGTCCAGTAAAGTGTGAGGCAGACCTCTTTGACTCAGTGGGATTTCTGTCACCCCGCACAGAATGGTGTATTGGCTGCCTGCAGGTGACTTAGCATGCTGAGCATGCTGTGACCTGAGCACTCTTGCTGAAGAGAAAGTCTTTTTTTTAATGAACAAATTACTCCAAATACAGTAGAGACAAGATCCCTTCCCACAGGAAACAGCAAAATGCAGTCTTGGAGCAGGTGACTCATAAAGACTAAGGGTCTGAATTGTGTTCTTTCAGCCATCTAGTTACTGTATGAGACAAACTTACAAGCAGTAATTGTTTGTGTTTATAGGTACAACAGCTACAGGTGTTGCTGCTGCAGGCCCATGGAGGGACCCTCCCAGTGTCTATCAAGTAAGCTTTGTTGATTATGCTCAATGTAGCTAACAAACAACCATCACACACCAGTGAAGGCTTTAGATCCCTTTTGTTTCAGACAGTACTGTAGAGTGAGGCTAGAGCAAAGCTATTGCCTTCTAAGAGGTTCTCAAGATTTTTTTCTCCTTCTGTACATTTTGCCATGCTAATTGAAATTCCATGTATGTATGGGTCACATTGTGTTGTAGTAAACCCCTTAGGATTGCAGAAATCAATTGTAGGAAATAAAAAAGGAACTAGGTAATGAATTCTAATTAAGTATGTGTTTGTCAATCTTTTCATCCCTCTTTTCTTCCTCACCCTTCTACCTCTAAATATTTGGCACCTGTGTGTCTGTCTATCTTAAAAGAACAAAGCAAATGGAAGAGGTTGAACTGTGTGGATGTTGTCTAAGGTTGTTTCAGAATCCATGTCAATGTAGTTTACAGGCTTAGCGTTGGTTAAACAGCATTATTTTTAAAAAGGGGTCTGTTTTCTTTTCTTGCAAATGTCTTCTTTCAGTATACTGTATTCTTCAGAGATTTTCAATTCAGATTAGACTTCCTCCAGTCTTTCTATTCATCAGCTACAACCTGTATATGCTGTAAGTTATTTAGGAAACTTGGAGGTAATTTCAGTGCTATTACAAACCCCTGCAGTCATGCTCACAAGCAAACTGGTCCTTGATATTTCAGTAGTATGGCACCTTCAGAGAATCTGCAGTCCCTGATGGAGAAGAACCAGTCACTAATGGAGGAGAATGAAAAGCTGAGCAGAGGGCTGAGTGAAGCTGCTGGTCAGACAGCACAGATGTTGGAAAGGATCATTCTGGTAAGGCTCAATTACCTGAGAGGAGCCTTAAGTTGCATGACTTTCCCTCTTAGCTGAAGATTGATAGCAGCTCTTGTACTAATGGCATGCTAAGAGTGTATATTCCTGCCAAAACTGGTGTTAGGACTTCCAAATTAGTGGAAGAAATTGTAGAAGATGTTTTAGTGCATTGATTTGCAACAGGCTGACTTTTGCTACAAATAAATTAGCTGTCTCTTATCTCATGCTTCCTATAATTCATTATAATTCTGGCTTATCTTAGACAGAACAAGAAAATGAGAAGATGAATGCCAAACTAGAGCAACTTCAGCAACATGCTGTGTAAGTCTCTTCCCATACCCTACTTGTCCTGAGGAAATGCCTTTCAGCATTAAATGTTCTTGTTGGGATAAACTGGATACTGTCTACTTAGGTTTGTTCATCCAGAACTCCTTTGTGTGTTCTGTGGGGAAGTTTAGTTTATTGTCGCGTGTGACACAAACCTGCCAATAAGACTCATGGACTTATTCCTATGTCTGCATTGCAGATGCAAGCTTGATCTCCAGAAGCTGGTAGAGACTGTGGAAGATGAGGAACTAAAAGAAAATGTAGAGGTGATTCGCAATCTGCAGGAAGTGTTGGTTCAGCTGCAGGTAAAACTGAATTTGAGGAGATGAATGTGTGCCAAATGAGTTTACTAATGGAATTCAGTGCTCTTACACTGATGTGCTGAGCAGTGGATTTCACTCATCAGAAGCTTTCTTTGAGGAGCCCAGGAATGAAAAGTATTAAATGATTCTTAACATCCTCTTCCAAACAAGCTGCACTTTTAATGCAACAGAAAGGCTACTTGTGGCTGCACGTGTTGGTGGGATGGCAGGGGGATGGAGGGAGAGGAGAGTTTCCATAAAATAATCTGATGGTCGGAAAGTAGTGTGGATTTACAATCCACAGACTGGAAGCTGAGTTAGAAACTTGGTAGTTTTATCGAGCAACCCTAATTACAGAAGTATGGAACTGTTGCATAGAAGTTACCAGATCTTTGTCTGATTGGGAACTTCTCTGTTCTACCGCACTAGAAGTTTCCCCCCCAGCTGCCTGTCTTGTCCAGGCAGCCTGGGAGGAGTCTGCTCACTGTACAAAGGAAGTCAGTGATATCCTCTTTTCCGGGACAGCTTTCTGGACAGAGGAAAACAACCTACGTTGTCATTATAGACCAACAGGCTGCTATTAACTTTGTATTTTCTCCTTTTATACCAATATATTTTTTTCCTCTATCCTATATAGAGTGAAAGCGCTGCCACAGTGGAAGCTGTTGCAGAGACGGCAAGCTCTGAACAGGATGCTCTAACTGTAAGTGAGTCCTTAGTCTGCAGTGCAGACCCAACCAAGGCATGTCTTTATCCCATTACTCCTCTTTTATTTATGTCTATGCTGTTTTTTTAATTCAAGTGACTGGTAAATAATGCATCGCATTTGTATGTGCTGCTTTTCTACACCCTTGTTTGCTCAGTTAGTTCAAGATCAAGAACCTGTTCTCATTTCTGAATATCTTTTTTTTTATATAAAATTAATCTGAAGTGATGTGCAGAAACTAATCATGTAGTCAAAGAGCTTTAGATTGGCCTCTGCAGCTCATTGCTGTGTCTCCTACAGAAAGCAGAAACAGGACAGGATACCAAGAGATCGTCAGATGACTTCAGCACGCAACATGCCCTCCGTCAAGCACAGATGTCCAAAGAGCTGATTGAACTGAATAAAGCCCTGGCTCTGAAAGAAGCACTTGCCAAAAAAATGACACAGAATGATAGTCAGCTGGAGCCTATTCAGTCCCAGTACCAGGTAAACTCTTACAGACCCCAACGAGCTATTTCTTGAAGTTTCTTCTTCCCCAATTCACGGGTTCACTTTGTGTTGAGGAAGGAAGGGAGAAGATCTGTCCTTCCACGAGCATGTTGTTGGGTCTTTTTCCTTAAGTTATGGTCACTGCCCCCCTTGGGCATGGGTGAGAAGCTGACGACAGGTGTCAGCAGAGAATAAGGAGAAACCATGTCTGATTATCTACATATTGTCCTACCAGCTGAGGACATTGTTTTTTTCCCTGAAATAAGTTATAAGCCACTGCCTGTTCTATGGGAAATGGGTTTCTCAACTTTTTACTGAGAGATTAACTTGGCCACACTGAGCCAAAATGCAGGTACTTTATTGTTAGATTTCATAGTGCAGCCAGCTGATCTGGCTTCCCTTATTCACCAGTTGTGATGGGATCTCTCAGCTTGTTTGTAACTTTTAGTTTATATTAGGATGGTTCTATGAACCACGATTTCAGTGTATTGAGGACTAACCCTTTTGACATGTGCTGTTTTTAAAAAAAATGTTTTACAACCTCTTGGAAAGAAACATGGTTCCTTAAAGTCTTCTGTCTTAAAGCTTTGTCTCTGAGGTTGGGGTTTGGAGTTTTTTCTTGTGAGGCTTACCACTCCTGTCCTTTCTAGACTAATATCAAGGATCTGGAATTAGAAGTCAGCAATTTGCAAAAAGAAAAGGAGGAGCTGATCCTTGCTCTGCACATGGCAAAGAAGGATGTCAACCAAGCCAAGTAAGACTGACTACACAAACTGCATGGCTTTTGACACTGAAAATTGTGTTAATGCACCTGAAAAAAATCACTGTCTTGGCCTTAATTCAGCTATATGGAAAAGCTCTTATTTTGGTGTAAGCACAGGATTAAGAACAGTGCACCCCTGATCCATGGTAGCGTGACATACCAGGGAATACTTGTATAGACTAAAGATGTCTTTGGTAGAGTACGTTCTAAGGCTTTGAAGGAGCTGGTGCTTAACTTTAAGAGAGTAATTGGTGCTGGAAACTTACCTTAAACTAGCATAAAAATCTGCGTTTGTTCGTAGAGTTCAGAGAAGCAGCTACACATTTCTTGCATACATGTTAAAAAGCAAGCAACACGAACAAACAACAAACCATGTATATATCAGGGGAGTTATTCTGCCCACCATTCTTTTCTGTGGAATTGAAAAGAAGGTCTTTATAATTCAGTTGTGAGGTGGGAAACTTGGAGAAGCAGACAGAATAGGAAGAAAAACTGGATTCATCTAATGTGGACAACTCAGGCCCTTGGTGCCCTCGCATCTCTTTTGGTAGCACTGTAGTGAGCTTTCTGTTGTGAGTCCTGACTGTGAAAGGTACTGGTTTTTGTAACACGATGAGGGGTCAGCGTGAGATTTTTCTGTGCTTCAACTCCTTAGTGCTGAGTCACTTGTAAGGAACTGGCCTTTTGCCCGAGACATTCTTAGTTTACAGAAGACCGTTCCCCCGCCACCTGGTAAGTAGTCATTGAACCATGAGGTACAGTAGGCTTTTAGGGCCTAATCTTCCCTTTCATATGCCATGCGAGTTGTGTGAATTGCAAAGAAGCCTGAAAGGATCAGTGGGAAAGATGATACAGAATTGCTTCCTTTTTCATAAAGTATCGCTTTATGCGATACTTTAAGCGGAGAACGCTTGTTTGAGAGTAACAGTAATTAGGGGCCTGTTCTTAAAGTGTGGTTTCTTTACAGGCTGAGCGAACGGCGTCGGAAAAGACTTCAGGAGTTGGAAGGGCAAATTAATGAGCTGAAGAAAAAGCTGAATGAACAATCAAAGCTCTTAAAGCTGAAGGAATCTACGGAACGCACTGTCTCCAAACTGAACCAGGAGATCAGGGTAACTAACGCTAGCAGTTCCCCAATGTAGACAAAGTGGTTTCCAGACAGAAAACATTCACAATTTCTGTTTGTTAGACTGAGGACACCAGTCTTTTGGCGAGATGCTTTTGGCTACATGAGCATCATTGCTAGTGTGATGCAGTAGGGAGATGACTACTATGACTTGGAGGAAAAGATGTCTGAAGTGTCTTATGACTATCCTGATAATTTGTTGCCTTAGTCAAGTCACTTCATTTTGAGTCCCGTGAGTGTGTCACGCGTATGTGTGTTTTCCTTTTACAGCTTAAAAATGAAGTGCTGGATTTTAGTGCTTTGAAAGCATCCTTAGGCAGATACTCCAAGGGGGCAGCATATTGTGCTACTTCCTGTCCACCACCACCCCTGACACCCATATCCGCAAACCCATGGCAGGGAAATGTAGGTCAAAGCATTAGACAATTTTTCCAGCCATTTCTATCTTCCAGGAAATGAAAACCCAAAGGGTACAGTTGATGCGCCAAATGAAGGATGATGCTGAAAAATTTAGGCAGTGGAAACAACAAAAGGACAAGGAAGTGATCCAGCTGAAAGAACGGGTGAGCAAACAATAAGCCCTCAAACAGTACCTCCCTCTTCAGAGAGAAACAAATCATTAATGTCTTTGCTGCAAGGCTTTGTTTAATTTTGCAAGTATCTGGAAAAACATCTGGGGAATGCTTTGAAGATAACAAAACGTTAGCTCATACGGTTACCACCTTTCACCACTTGTAAAAGGACTTGCTTGTTAATGTCTGGAGCACTTAAAACTATCAAAAGTTATCATCGTTCAACTCTAAAGTAAAAGCCAAAAATATTTAATGCTTTTACATATTTAAAGTTATAGGGTTGGGCCACAAACTGGGAGGTATTCAACCTTTCAAAGGAATATTGAATCTCCAGGTAAACAGCGAGTTAATTAAATACATCTGGCTTGTAGCATTCATGTGTAATGTAGAGCATACATCTGTACATCTTTATTTCTGGTCTCACAGGAATTCTTGCTGTAAAAATCTTACTCTCAAATATTTTGGAAGATACATTTTAAGCTCATGATTTGTAGTCTCTTACAACCTTCAGGCTCCTAAACCTTTTTTGGTGGAAATTGTGGAGCCTCTTCTCTAGTCGTTTTAAGCCTAAGAGCCAGTTGTTCCCAATGGCGCTGCATGGCTTAAGCCTGTAATGATCAGTGAAATCATTGTCATGAGGCTCTTACATTACTGTTCTGTAATGCATCTCTTCTGTTTCAAGAAGTGTGAAACTGGCCGTTGGTATTAAGGTGACAGGTAATTTTCCATCCGACATATTTCTGTGCAGGATCGCAAGAGGCAGTACGAGCTACTTAAGCTGGAACGAGACTTTCAGAAGCAGGCCAATGTCCTTCGGCGCAAAACAGAAGAGGTAGGGAGTTAATACCTGCTACAGACTCCTGACCGGTTCCTAAACGTCTGCAAAATGTGGTTGGAGGTTGCAATCTGAATACCTCGTGTTTTCAGTCGATAGATACTAAGTGAAGTAACTACCGTACCATTTTTTGTGTAAACTATTTTGCAGGCTGCAGCTGCTAACAAGCGCCTAAAAGATGCTTTGCAGAAACAGCGGGAGGCTGCGGATAAACGGAAGGAGAGTCAAAATCGGGGAATGGAAGGAGTTGCTGCACGAGTAAAGGTGTGTAACAACTTTTTGTGCATCCCAATAAGCAGGAGGCAAACTTAGCTTTGTTAACTCATGAAGTGCAGCAGGGGTTGATGGCTGGAGAGCAAGGCTGTTGGAATACGGAGTTACTTATTAAGGGAAGCAACTTGATTATGCAGTTCAGCTGTGAAGGCATTTCAGAGAAGGAGCCAGTCCTGAAGCTGAGACTGCAATGAACCACTGTACTGTTTTTCCTGCAGGGCTGGCTGGCAAATGAAGTAGAGGTTCTCGTTAGCACTGAAGAGGCTCGACGGCACCTTGCAGACCTTCTGGAGGACAGAAAGATCTTGGCACAGGAGCTCCTTCAGCTTAAAGAGAAAAAAGACGCTGGGGAAAACCCACCTCCAAAGCTCCGGGTAAGAGGGAAATGTCATGTTACCTGTCCCACATCAACGATTGCTTGGCAAGTACTGTAGCTTACCCTTAATCCTATTTGACCCTTTCCCTCAGAAGGGAGATAGTGATGGTTCCTTTTCTGGAAGAAAGGATTTAATGTTCTTACTGTCCTGTGACATGTCAGGGAACAGCTGCTGAAGTAACCTGTTACTTAATGCAATGAATCTGATGGATGTGGGTGGGTCACAGCTGTTATCAGCTGTGGAAGGAACAATGGGATTTAAACTGAAGAAATACTTGAAGGCTTTTTATAATACTACTACTTCTTTTTGCTGAAATGCCTATAAACGAAAGATCTGCTCATGTGCATTGCTTCAGATAGTGCTCACTTCTGTCTATTGCTGTCATTCTTTAGAGGCGCACCTACTCCATCGCAGATTTGCAGGCATCAGAGGCAGACCTTTCTCTGTCAAAGCAGATAGAAAGCCTGGAAACTGAGATGGAGCTCAGGTAAGATATTACTATAAAACTGATTTGCAGAGCTTGCACCTTAAACTGTTGGCTTTTTTTTAACCTCGTCTTTATCTGTAGCTGTACTGTGAAACAGAAGAGAAATTGTAATAATTCATTCAATGACAATGAAAATTATAAAATAAGACCATATAAGGTTTTCCTGGTTTTATTTATTTATTTTTAATGCAGGGATTTAAGGACGCAACTCAGTCACTAAAATTGTTTTATTCTTAGCTGTTTACAAACATTTGTGAGTGAGGGAAACACTTCTCTTTTAATTGGAGGCATGGAGGGGAGGAAAGACTGACGTAGTGTGACAGCTGGAGTCTACATTTCTACACAGTCACAATATTAACTTGAACTATTTTGCCTAATATTCTGATAACAACAGTTTTAGCCCAAGTTTTCTCCTGTGTTGACTTGATATATGTGTATTCTTCCAAAGGAGCGCCCAGATAGCAGACCTACAGCAGAAACTGTTAGATGCAGACAATGGAGATCGTGTGAAACAGCGCTGGGACAATATTGCAACAATTCTCGAGGCTAAATGTGCTTTGAAGTATCTCCTTGCAGAGGTAAACCGAGTCTACCTATTATAGAACTTTAATTTTTAGTAATGAAGTCTGCTTAGCCAGGAATGAAAGAAGTGAATAACAGGCTGACTGCAGAGACGATGAATTCAAGTGAAGTGTTTTTTTCTGAATGAGGTTTATTTCCCTCACAACTTCTGATTAAAATATTCTTCTCTACTGCAGATCATTTTGGGGAGTGAAAAAGATGAGGGAAGAGGGAAACAGTATAAACATGGGGCTGGAGGTACCAGTTAAAGCTGTGCTTGCAGAACGCTTACATGATAATAGTAAAAGGGAAGAGACAAATCTCAGATGTGGAAGATAAGAGAATAAAGTACCTAAAAAGTAACTCCTGAATAAATAGGCAACCTGCAGGAAAAAACAGGGCAGTACTGTGAGATCAGAATGGATGTTGGGAGGGGAGAAGATTGAACAAGATTGTCATTCAGTTGATTCACCATTGGTCCGATTCTTACCCTCTTCTACTGCCAATCACGTGGCAGTCCCTGGCACCTGGAAACTAATGGAAGAGAATAATGGAAATTATACGGAAGAGCATTTGTCGTGCTCAGATGTAACATGCTGCAGGAAAGGAAATTAGGAACTGTTTACAAGGCCTCCTGTTGCACTTCTGTACTGGCTGCCAGATGTCTAGCTCTGGATGTCTCACTTATTCCCCTTGTTGAAGTGGCTGTTCCACTTCTTAGGGTGGTTGGCAGTTAAGCAGAAGTGCTACACCTTCAGCCTGCGTTATTTCTGTCCCAGTGCACGCTATGAAATGTGGAACCAAGCAGTCACCTTGCTTTTGTCTTTCAGCTGGTCTCCTCCAAAGTGCAGGAAAGCAAGCTGGAGAGCAGCCTTCAGCAGAGTAAAGCTAGCTGTTCAGACATACAGAAGATGCTGATTGAAGAGCGAAACCACATAACAGAAATGGAGGCTGAATTCCAAAATCAGCTTTTGGTACAGGAACAACAACACCAGGAGAAGGTAAAATGGGGTGCTCTCCAGATTTCTGTCACTTGCATCTTAGAACTCTGATTCCCAGATCTGCTTATAGGTAAAGGCAGTGGAGACATGCTGAAACTGATCTGTTGCTTTGTGGTTGATGGAGATTTGTTGGACTCTTGCAGGATGGGTAACAAAAGCCAAAGAAATCTCCCTATTCATCTTTTGTCCCTTGCAGGTTATCTTATTCAGTAACTTTTCACAGCGTTTTAAGTGTGAGTGTTACATCTCAGCATAAGAGATGATCTCCTTTTAAAGGAGATCAGGGCAAAATAATGCTAGAAACAGCAGAAAGCATCTTCTTTCTGAAAGTGTCAAGGCCTTTCATGTCTGAGCTGCCAGATATCTCTTTAGGAACTCACACCTCTTCGTCTGTTATATGAACTTGCTTTTAGGTTCTGTACCTGCTTAGCCAATTTCAGCAAAAAGAAGCAGCGGAGAAGAAACTGGAAGATTCGTTAAATGAGCAGGAGAAACAGCTGCAAGAGCGACTTAAGTTTCAGGTAATGTCTGGATGTGTGTTTTTTTCCAGAGGCTACTCGTTATGGCTGCATGTTAATTGGAATAGTCGCTTTACAGTGAGGAACATGCAGAGGAGTTTGAGGGTTTTTCCATTCGTAGCTAAGATTAATACATTTACAGTTATTTAAAGGAAGAAGAGACATTCTTATGTGAGCATGAAGAGCAACCGTTCTCCAAGACCTACAGAACCTAACTGGCTCATGCAGGCCTCTATGCTCAGGATACCTTTAGTTAAGATGGTCAACATGTTATTACTAATCTGCTGAGTGCAGCTCCACTGTGGTATCGGCAGTACAATAGCTTTAGCTAGACCATATTAGCATGGTACAAACTGTACCTTGCCTTGTCACTTCCTGCACAAGGGCATATTCAGTAATGCATTAGGGAAACATCAGTCCTAGGTGCACCTGATTTGCCGGTAAGCCTTGGCAATAGAGGAGATTTTAGATCCTAAGTTGTCAGCACAACTGAAAGGATCCAATATTATGCATAAAACTGGGTAGTAGCACTAATGATTCTCCTGATCCAGAAGTCAGACCTGATGTCTTATTGTAAAATATAGAGAAACCCCTCTGATGTTACAAGAAAGATCCAAACATAAAAATCTGTCCCAAACGACTATTGTCCTACCCCCATGTAAACCTGTAGATTTCATTTTGTATTGTGAACAGGAGGAGGAGCTGGAGAAAATGAGGGAGATCTGCGAGAAGAACCAAGAACTTCTCCAGGAAAATGACACTCTTAAACAGGTAGAGATCTGTACAGACATAAGTCACATGGGAGCATCTTGGCACTTGGGTTAGTATGCTTTACAAAGCTAACTTTTGTCCCTCCTAACAGAAATTGCTGCTTCTCCAAGTTGCCAGTGGACAGAAGCTCCGTCGCATTCAGCAAGGGCCGCCTGAGTCTCCAGATTCTTCTTTTGATTACATTCCACCCAAAGTAAAGTTGCTGCATTCCAATTTTCATTCTTGTATTGTACCTAGGTTTTTTCTGGATGTTAATGCTAGCCACTAATAATCTTGGTGTCTTTCACCCATGCTTTTACAAAGCATCTTGTTATGCTTATTGCGGTAGGCCTGTTCTCTACATCAGGTGGTCCCTAAGGTTTCTGTTTTCAAAATAATTCTGAAAGTAGTTTGCATTTTTTTCCATCTTAAAAACAAACAAACAAACTCAACAGTGACAAAAAAGCCATATTTTCTCAGTTTAATTATGTCTGACTCTGCATGCTTCTTCGTAATCCAGGTGTCCAGGTGTTTTCTCTGTAGCATTTCTAGTCTTTGAATCCTGGAGCAAGGTACCTGTTACAGCACACTTAATCGTGGCTCTGCAAAAGATCCAGAGCTTAGTGCTGAGATGAATAAATGATATGTGTTATAGTCTTGGCAAAATAATTTTATACGAATTTTTCAAGGATTTGTCAACTATATTTTTATGGACTCTAGCATTTCAAACTGACTGCTTAATTGAACTTTTAATCCTTGCCAGTTTGATCATTTGTCTCTTCCCTTCCTTAACCTTCTTGGCTGTCTGAGAGGAACGGGGATATGGTGGTGGGACTCAGAAGTGCCTTAATAAAATGTAAATCCACTGTTGTTTCTTCCGGGGCCTCAATCCTTGTAATTTCTCTGTGTGTAGCCAAAGACCCGCCGGCAAACAGTAACAAAACCCCGCGCCCCAACCCCAGAAATGGATGTAGAAGAGCTTTTTTCTGACTCTGCGGAGTCTGGAGAGGAGAAGGAGGATGCAGAATGGGTTCCAATAAAAGCAGTCAAAGGAGCAAAGAAGAGCATCATGGGGGTAAGATCTAGTTACTCTTTGTCTCTTTACTGCTAAGGGAATCACCTGCATCCCTGAGCATCTAGCATGTGTACACCACAACAGTGAGACTGTAGTGTCTCCACCAACTGTTTACTGTAGTAGTATTATTATAGTAGAACTGCTGGTATTGGTTATTTGTGGTCTGTCAAAAGGGATGGTCTGTCACCGATCTCTATATACTGTGCCCACAGTGGTGTGTTGTGGCTCCTTATTCCTATTGCCAGAAGGTTCAGCTTCTGTATTCTGTTTCCATCAGCCTGCTGGGCTTGGAAGCTTCAGCTTGCTGCTCAGTTAATTCCTCGCAGCGTGGAAGAGGTGACTTGATGATGTGATCTTGGTGAACATAAGTCACTGAACCAATGGGCATCTCTGGGTTTGAACTGCTATAAAGCTGGACCTCCGTCATGAGATGTCTTTGTCCCATTTTACAAAGGGTGAATTACTGCATAGTTTACTGTCATGTGACTGACCTTGTCAGCAGTTACTACAGAAAAGCTTAGGAATTTGAAGGGCTAGCTTTAGTTTCTTTCACTGGTGCTTGTCACCCTGATAAATTCTGAATTTACTCCGAGTGGTTTGGGTTTTGGTGTGTTCTTTTCTTCCGCATTGCAAGAACAAGGGTGTGCATTTGGCACCCGGCTCTTCTAAGTTCATGCACACAGCCCTGTGGAACTCCAGGGTTTTTCCTAGTGCTTCAATGTTAGCTTGTTCAGCTGGCACCGAAGCTGGGTTCCTTTCGGATAACTTGAAATCAGGCACCAGATAATCAAAGATTCTTATTTTGGGGATACCGAAGCAAGAGGTGGCTCTGTAGGTGGAAAGACCTTACTGCTTTTCCTGAGATGTGGGACTAGCAATGAAATAAAAGGTTTGTGATAGCTTGGAATAGTACTGTCCTTCAGGCTGCTTCAAGCATCGACAACTATAGCAATCTACATGAAATCTATAAAACGCCAAAGCTCTTTCTGCACAGAACTCTTCTCTTGCTTAGTGCTCCTGCAAGGGCCGATGTGGAAACAAACAGTGCGGCTGCAGGAAGCACAAGGTGGGCTGCACGGGAGGCTGTAACTGTGACTCAACAAAATGCAGAAATAGAGACCCCGGCTTTCCGGTGAGTAGCGCTAGTAACCCACCATCCAGAATGCACAGTATGTGTGAGCAAGTTTGGATGAATGGATAATCAGCTCCAGTGCTGGCACACGTGCATGCTTTAGTTTGACAAAGCGTGCACACCTTTCTGAAACCTTTGTAAATGTCCCTGTAATTCACTGTTTTATCCACGGTAATTGAGTCCAAAATTTTCTACTGCAGTTCCAGGCTCTCACGCTAAAGTAAAGAAATTTGGGCAACGTCCAAAGTCATGCATATTCACCTAGTGCTAGTTGTTAGCCACCAATCTGAAAACAAGTAATTTGTCCTTTCTTAATCCCACTCAGTAAATTAAACTTGTGTGTTGTCATTAAGCATGAAAGCTTAATCTATTTAGATATTTATATTTGTTCCTTTTTTAAAAAAAGGAGTAGAAGGGATAATTAAGGGAGGTGGGTTGTAGCATCAGGGTGGTTTGTGACCAACTGATGTTCATTAGACCTCTTGCTTGAAATGTATGCTGTGTTCTTGGATCTTAAAGATTTGATGCAGAAACCTCCACAGTAATTCTTTAATTCTTTGCTATTTCATGGAAGTGGTTGCCTGACAGAGGCACCTAGCACCCTGAAACATGAATTAGTTTGGAACTAGAGAGAAAGCGGCTCAGAGATCCTTAGAATTTCTTCAGCTATTGGTGGGAAAAGAAGGGCTAGATAGTGTAAAGTGCTTAAAAAGAGCTCTGTCCCTCAGGATGCCACGGTGTGCGAGGACCAAACAAGGGAGTCTGAAGGTTCCTTCAAACTAGAAGACCCTACTGAAGTGACTGCAGGAGAGACCTTCTTCCAGCCTGTGTGTATCACCCCAACTACAAAGGTACTTGCTAAAGCTTTTTTTGTTAAAAAACAAATAAAACACCATGGTATATACACGTTCGGAACCACTCGGTATGTTTAGTGATTGGATCTAAAGGGTGGTGGTTAAGAAGAAAGTAAACTGTGCTAGAAAACTCTGAACAGAATGCAGCTGTTAAGTCAGCTTGTGTTCCAGTTTTGAGCCTGCTGAATTCTTAAGTTTTCATACCAAAACTGCCACGTAGGCTTTCTGTGAAAGGAATGGGAGCCAATATGCTGACTTCACCCATATTGACTCCTGTATTGCCGTACAGTCCTGCTGCACCTCCCAGCAGTGAAAAGAGGCTGGGAACTGAGGAACTAGGATAAAACCATATCCACATCCAAGCTGGTCTTATGCCAGTGTGCAGTCTGACTTGGCAGATGTAGTTTTGCCTCAGGTAAACCGCATGACTTCCCTCGGACGTACCCTCTGCACCCTGTTCCTAATGCCGTCTCATCCTGCCCAGCCCGTGAAGACCGTGACAGGCCTTCAGAACTTTGACACGAGTTGAGAAATTTAGCAATTCTTGATGCTGGCCAGACAACTTCTGTATGCGCTGTCTCCGTGCTCCAGTGCACGCTGGTTGGCTTCAGGGTGGTGACCGACTCCGAAATTGTCTTCCTCAATTTCCTGATAGGTCCTGAAAGATATCACAGACCAAGAAGTGTTCATGAAGAAGCCCAGCACTGCTGCTTGTGTGCTTGTGACGGATGAGGAGTCCCAAGAGAACCAGCTGCCGTTTATGAAGAGAAAGAAGAGAATGCTAAGTAGCAACACCAGCTTTTTCTCAGGTTGTACCCCTATCAAAGAGGAAGCTGACTGAGCCACGACGGACAACTGGGTCATGCTGCACTTCTTTACACCACAGATGAGGGTGACTTTTTTAAAGGAAAAATAGTGTTGGAAACTCTTGCTGCAGCGTAGACTTGTCCATTGTCTGGCCTGACAGCTGCAGGCAGCACCAAGGGAGTTGAGCACTAGTTGTTGCTAGAGTGTGTCAGTTCTTTGTAAATATTTGTATGTGTGGCGCTTGGGCAGATGTCTTCTACAAGGATGATGGTGAGACTTTCCTCTTCGGAATTTCTGGCGTGAGTGCAGATGATTTATCCAGGTTGTTCATTACAGCTGCCTTCCTCACCCTGTGCTGTGAATGTGTTGGGTACAGACAATTCATGATCTTGAAAGAACTTTGCAATTGCACTGGAAATCTTGGCTCCGTCTCTTCCAATACGATATGAGGAACTGTTCTAAACTGCCACGTGGGATCCGCTGGTGCTTGATTCTGAGGAGGCACTGTCTGTAGTCTTAAACTAGCTAGCAGATATGAAACGCCGGTGTTCTTGTCCCGTTTAGGGCACTGGTCTATTGTTCAATGAAGTTAGAAACTTGCTAGCCCTATGTGAACGTTTTAGTCATTTTAATTTGTTTTTGTAGCTTTAATAAAGGAAATACTTTAGAAAAAAAAGGCCAAACAACAAAAAACAAAATGACCCTGTCTTTCTTTATTGCCTGTGTGGTTCTTAGTATCCACTCCAGGATCTCTGTGATTAGTCTCTCATTAAAACCGGTCTCAGAACTGTTTTGTTGGCTGCTGTGTTCAGCTTTAGAATTTTTCTGTTATATCTTAAGAAGTAGGCAGCCCACCTTGTGTAATGCTGCTCTCTTTTCCTTTACAGCATCAAGAAAAGTGTAACTGCCTTTTCCTATGCTCATTTCTTTTTCTCCAGTGGAAGCAGTGGAGAGAATTGGTAATATTGGCGAGAATTACTGTTGGTAATGGTAACAACTGAGCTCTACCCCGTGTCTTGTGGATGAGTGGTGCATTAGCACTGTACCTACCTTGAGCTTTGTGTGCTTTAGGTTTATTTTTTGGGCTTGGTGCTGTATTAACCATGGCTACGTGGCTTCTGGTCCGGTGCAAGCTGAGCAGTCTTCTCAGCCCAGGAGCTGTTCAGACATGCCTTTAATAAACATCAAAGGGTAAGAGGAAGGTTTCTCCTCAATGAGGTTAGTATCACGGTGAGTGAGCGCCATGCCCTTTGCTCTATCTGTTGAAGATGGGTCGGAGCAGAGCTGGGATTTGTGCAGGCCCTTGGGTGTTTGCAGCACAAGTGGGGTGATGCAGGCCCTGCAAGTGTTCCTGGCATCAAAACTGCTTGGGTTCGGGGTGTAGGCATGTGCTGTCTGTGAAAACTGCCCACATGTGGCCTGCTCACCAGAGAGCTGTTAGGTGACATCTCTGCTAGACTCTTTACTTTCCAGGTAGAAAGTCCTGGAGAGTTGAAGATGCTTGTTTCAAAGTGATTTAAACAAGCTTGTGAGTAAGTTGTGAGCCCTTGTGCGAGGGGAAAGGTGTTCCTCTCACCCCACAAGCCTCCTTCCCATCCTTGGTGCAGGGATGTCGAGTGACTCACGACTGGCTCAGAGCTGGAACAAAGACGGGACAAAGGAAACCAACGTGTGCAGGTAAAAAGGTACCAAATGCCTGTGGCTTCAATAGACTTGTCCTGCCTGTTGAGAGGAGTGCACTGCTCCACCCGCATGCTTGTGAGCTGTGTGTGCAGGAGCCTGGGGGGTGGCTGAGGTCCCTCTCCTGCCCCAGCCCTTGCAGCTCTGGGGGCACTGCCTGCCTGGAGGGCACACGGGGCAGGGCTGTGCTTGGGGTGTTCCCTGGGCAGCCTGGTGCTGCCCTGCTCTGTGTCTGTGTGTCAGCTCTATAGGTACAAGCACAGCTGTAACTAGGTGCAGGTACCTAGGTATGCAGCCTGGGGGGAACTAATATACAGCTACGCTTATAATATACATTATATTATGATTTTAATTATTATATTATACATTTATATCTGCATATAAAAGCATAGGTGTCTGTGAGAGAGTGTGTACATACATCAGCATTACCATCAATATTAATAATACATATTACATTATACTATGTATAGTATGTATGGTATAGAGTATGGTATACTATATATAATATACTACATAAAATGTTTTAATATGTTACATACAATTCTGTATATCAAATAGTATTGTAATATATGTTCTATATGCTATGTAGATGTGAATATACACTATATATAATATAAAAGGGTGTCTGGGCGTAGGTGTGAGGAGAGTGAGAGCAAGATGTGAGTATAAAACTACACACATATATACACACACATTTAAGTATATTAAAAAGGTAGCTGTAGGTGTATGTAGGAGAATATAATTTTATTTCTATGTATATGTTTTAGAGTGCTTCACGTATAGCTATGAATGGGTGCCTGGCAGTGATGATGGCTCTATGCTCTATAGTCTTATTCTGTGTTAAGTTATAAAGAAATATATAAAAAAGATGTCGCTGTAGCGAGAATCTATACATGTATGTATGTTGAGTAGGTGTCTGAGAGTGTGTTCTTTATCAAATATAAATATGTATTTATTACATGTGTAATATACAGGTTATGTCTATGTATGTTACATATATTAAGAAGGGTCAGAGTAAAACTGCAAGTAGCTATATAATAAATATGCATATTACACAGATAAAGAAAAGGGTGTGTGCGTGAAGAAAGCAAGAGAGTCTAAATATGTACGTGTAGAAGAGGAGCTTTGTGAGAGAGGTGCTTTGTATGCATATATTCAGATAATCTAATTTCATATAGGCATGTATTACAATACCTGCAAGACTGAGGCAGTTGTGGGTATGGCTGCGTATGTGTGTATCTCATTATATATGTATCCAGACATACAATTGCTGTACAGCTAATACGTTATGTTATACATTCTATTGTAGGTATGAAAAATGGTGTATGAGACTGCAGAGAGTATAAAAATACTCATGTATGCACGTGAAGACCAGGTGAGTGTGTTTTTATGTAAGTTATACATATATTACACAATGGGTATAGAATACGCATAATATGTAATATATAATTCATAATTATACAACGAACTATCATGTAGGTGTGTTATATTATTATTTTATTCAAAAATATAAAGATGAAAGGGTGTCTGAGATGGGGTGTGTATATAGAGTATAAATGTATGCCTCACTGCATTAGTGAGTGTGTGTGGAATAGAGCTACAGCTGTAGTTGTGTAAAATAGGTGTAAACAAAGTTATATTAAAAAGTAGGTGTATATGAGAATATATAATTTTGTCTACATAGACATAATATTTTATTATACACTATTTTTGTAAGAATAGTGTCTGTGAAGGAGTACGAGTTGTGTATAATGCATCTATTTAATACATTATGTTGTATAGCTTTATAAAAAGATACAAATACAGATTAGGTACATGTGAGATGTCTGCATGAGTGTGTGTATAACACAATGACGTGTATATACATACCTATTCCTAATATATTTAAAAGGTGCCCTAGAATGTGCTTATGTGCCTGGATAAGTCACTATTCCCTCTCGGCTGCATGTAACATTACTGTCCATGCACGTCTAAATTGGGGTGGGAGTCTGACACACTTTTGTCTTCAATCCTTCTGTAAAGTCTCACAGTGAAAACTCCACCCGTCTACTCTTCCTTTTTTCCACAGGGAAAAGAAAGCTTTATTCAGCACTTTTTCAAGCAAAAACGACTGAAAAATCATGCCGTAATTATGAAGGATACATTCAGCAGCCTCAACAACTGTAAGGAGTTAGCTGGTGGGAAGGGGTGGGGGGGTTGTCATTGACTCATGAGAAAGTAGTGGTGCAAAGAGGCGGCATTCTTTTTTGTATCCTTTTAAACACCAGTACATTCACTTACTTGTGACCCTCTAAGGGTTTTATTAGAAAAACTGGTTTTGTGTTTGCAAGCTGATGAGAATTCTCCCACCAGCTCTTCAAGCCCAAGTCACGTCAAGAAAAGAGGCACTACAAATTAAAGCATTTATCGAGACATCATTACAAAAGCACACCACTTTACTATATATAAAACCAAATAATTTTGTACATTTTTTGTTTAGCACAGCATACCTGGGATCTTTACGCACAACAGAAGCATCTTCAAGTACCCACAGCACCAAATCAGACACCTGAAGTCAAGTTGGGAACACTTTGCCCTTCACCAGCTCCCCCCTTCATGCCCTGACAGTGAGTTTACTCAATTCACGTGTAAAAAGGGAAGCTTAACCCAAAGACATCTGAAAGATAAAACTCTTTGGAAATAAATAAAAACCAGACGAGTCGGGGTGGGCTTTTACCTCTTACACCAACTTCAGGAAGAGCTGGGGGTATTTTAGTAGGTGTTAAGGCCAGCAGAATTAATGTATTAATGAATACAGGCCATCAGGCTACGTATTCAGACAAATCCTCCTTACCTCTCATCTGTGTTTCTGTTGGTAAGAGACCATCGAGAGCCGCGATGGAGAACATGCATACAGCTAAACGCCAGAAGCTGTAAGTGTGTTTCGGGAAGAAAAAACCAGCACCCCTGGATCCTTCCCTCCTCACACAGGACTCTTTTTTTAAATTTAATTTGAAGTTTAGCATCTATGTCACATTTCACACTACCTAGCGTTTCCTAAAGGTTAGTTTTGTTTGGCACAGAGGAGTGCTCCAAGCAACTGCCTCGCCAGTCTTCAGGAGCTGAGACTCTGCTGTCTGAGGCAAGGCAACAGAAGAGAGGTGAGGACTGCACGCCTCTGTAACAGCGCCCAGTGCTCAGCCCTGCTGTTCATGTCCAAAAGCCCTTAAAGACCTGAAGATTGCTTGCTTTTTCGTCTTCCCACAGGATGACGAGCTCTCTCACACGCTATACCCAGCTGCATCCTACCTACCAGTTTATGTACAAGCTATCATACAGCTTACACCACCACCAGAAACAAACCCTACCAGACTCAATATGAATCACTGAAGAACAGGAGGGGAGGGGACAGTCTCTTCACAAATTGTCATAGTCGTCATCGTCTTCATGCTTCCTCTTCAGGGGATTTGTTTCATTAGATGCATTCTGCGATGAGACCATGTTTGTAGTAATAAGAATGTTCTTTGGTCCAATTAACGAAGGATTAATTAGGACATTCTGAACTGTCGGTGTAGTTGGTGTGGCTGTGAAAGAAAAAAGTAATTAAATAAATGGTTTGAAAAATGATCTTCCCACACTGAAACCAAACTTCCAATCTCCTAAATACTCTGCTAAAAAGAACACACAAAGCGGTGCTGATCTGCGAAGGCAGTGGTCTGCAGCGGGCATTGTACCTGCTTTGACCGTTGTCTGAGAAGACGGGATCTGCACGGTGAACCGCTGACCAGTCAGCGACACGGGGGTGCCGACTTTTGTTGAGACAGACACGGTCTGTGCCGAAGGTGTACCTGAAATTTAAAACAACTCAGTCAAAATGTAAGAAAACACACATTTCTAAGTCTGCTTTCAGAACAGAACTTAAAGTTTTCACAGCAATGAGAACACACAGAACGCATTGATCCTGCGTATTCAGGAGTCAGGTTTTCAGGCAAAGCTCCTGTTTACCACAGCCGCTGATTGTCTGGGCTAGCTACAAACGCATGCGTTAACAGCGAAGCGCCCATGCTCGGTCGCAGTTCTGTGAACCTTTTAGCAATGGATTTTATTTACTGCCCTTTGTAGCTCTGTGTAGCATTTACATTGAAGAAAAAAACCTCATTTGTTTCTTGAACAGTCTCTTCACACACAGAAATTACCAGAAATACAGGAATAAAAACAGAGGCCAGCTATGTGTACAAATACCAGATTACAATCCTCCTCTTGAAATGAACTTAGGCTGTTAGTTAAGGTGACGCATACCACCAAGTTCAGGTGGCACCCAACACTACCAGTGCTTGAAGCAGGCTTTAAAAACAGCCCCCGAGACATTTTCCTTCTCAAAATCAACATAAGAAACCCCCAGGGATCTGTTTCTTACCTAAAGTAGGCGTGCTGGGCCTGCTGCTCACAGCACCGACGCTCAGGCGAGGGACCGTTATTCTTCCTGCAGAGGACGACACCTGGCAAGTGAGAGTATTTAGTTAACATCACATTAGGAAGTAAGTTCTTAACATGACAGTAAGAAGCGGGTCCTCCCGCAAGACCACGGACAGCTTGACAGCAATAATTTGTTAGATCACAATTGGGATTTGAACACAAAGTTCTAAAAGTCTCTGTGGTGTGAACACCACAGATGTGAGCTGGAGAGCTGGGGGGCTCAGGGCTCTACACCAATGCCTTTCATTACTTTTGCCTTTTCCAAGCTGATGGATGACTTGAAAATGTTTCTCTAAGACTAAGAAGACTCACTGAGGCACTTCTTACAGACTTTGAAGTTAAACAGCAGCAAGAATACTTGCTACTTGCAAATCCCTACAGACAAAGGCCACTAACTTAGTTTCAAGCACCATTTGCATACACCTGTCCTACTGAGGTGTGAGAAACCCCAGCCCGGTATCTCTCCCGACACCCCACGTGCACATTTGGTGCACGCAGCCCTGCCGACCCCTCACCTTCTTCTGCAGGGACTTAAGCCTGTAGTTGGGAGCCGTCAGGCAGTATCTGTCCGGCGGCAGCCTGGGCCCGGAGTACGGCTTTATCAGCGGCAGCGGCGTCTGGTTCTTCTGCCTGGCGATGTCTAGGAGGAACTGAGGGCACGCGGTGAGCTCCGGGCCGCCGGCGGGGCCCCGCGCCGTGCCCGCCCGCCGCACTTACATCGCGGGGCGGCGGCGAGGTGAAGGACTGGTCGGTGCGGCACTGGATGGCCAGCCGCACGTCCTCGGCGTCCACGCTCGGCTTCTTGGCGTGGCTCGAGTACACCTTGGCGTCCTCCAGGATGGTGGTCACGTACCCTGCGGGCACACGGCCGCTCGCTGCCGCCCCCCCGGCCCCCGCCCGCCGCCCCCAGCCCCGCCCGGCCCCGCCGCTCACGGTACGCGAACTCCAGCATCTGGTTGATGACGCGCGGCTCGTACTCCGTGATGCCCATGTCCTTCAGGATCTGCGCCATCACCTGCGGGACAGAGGCACGGCTCGGCACGGCTCAGCGCTCAGCCTTCGGCCCGGCCCGGCCCGGCGCGGCCCCGCGGTACCTGCGCGTCTTTGGGCGCACTCTTGGGAGACGCCATCTTGGCCGGCTCCATGGCTTCCACCCCCTCCCCCGCAGCCCGCTTCCGGCCACGTGACCGGGAGCCGGGCGGGCGGCGGGAGTTGCCATGGAGACGCGGCCTGGCTGGGAGGGGCCCTCGGCGCTCGCTGCCGTGCAGCCTTTATTTATTTTTCTTTATTAAAGCGGTGCGGAAATTAACTGTAGTTTGTAAATAAAGATACCAGTGACAACAAAGTGATGCACCAAAGCATGACCAGCTCGGGGAACTGCCCCCCAAGCTTCATTAATGCCCCCTTCGGCCCAGCGATGAAGCAGCAGGGCTGTTACCTCACCCGGGACAACTCACAGCTCGTTACAGTGTCGGCATCCCCAGGATTAAAGAGAACCGAGAGTTCTGGCAGCACAGCTTTTAAAGCTTGTTTTCATAGCTTAGAAGCTCCAGAGGATCTTTATATAAATTCCATGCAAGTCTCGTCAGAAGTTCCTCTCTCACTGTCTAAGGGAAAACAGAACAACAACAACAAAAATTGGTTTCATGTGATTTCAGCCAACACGGGGATTAGCAGCATACCAGAGCTTGCAACAGCGTTGTCATTGGGTGCCATGATCCAAATGAATCAAGGTCTGGAGAGAGAACAGCATCCACGTCAGGCCAACTGCTGTAGTGGGGAAGGGAGGCCAACCCCTTGACAGAGCAAGGAGAAATAAACAGCTGTTAACTGGGTTCACGCCTATCACACACTGCGAAACAGTCCAGCAGCAGACTCTTTCTCTGTTTCCCATCCACACGGAGGATGACATTTAACACCTGGAAGCAGTGAACTCAACCTACACGGCTGTCAACGCAACGTTCAAACCCGCCCTGGGCTCCCTCAGTATTTAAGGAAATGGTGGCTGGCAGCCAACCCCAGACGTGGGACCTGAGGGCTGGGTTCAGCAGGGCAGGAGTCCCCGTGCTGGGTTCAGCAGGGCAGGAGTCCCCGTGCTGGCACCGGCGAGGGGCCGAGCTGCGGCCATGCGCTGGGTGTGGGGAGCAGCTTGCCAGCGCAGCCCCACGGGGACCCCAGAAGCGCAACGCCCCACACGGTTGCTTGGACACAGCCTGGACTTTGGCACAAGGCCCTTCGGAAAGAGCCTGGATGCAGCCCAAGCAGCCGCCTGTCAGCCCCGAGCTGTTTGCAGGCTGCGGCAGCGTTGCCGTGGCGGTGGGTGCGGGTGCTTCAGGCGTGGCGTGGCCCTCTGCGAGCAGGACGGGCTCCGCATGGGTTTGCTGTGGAGGAGATGGGCCTGGCACGGGTCCCTTTGCTCTCAGGAGGGCAGAGGCAGCCCCACAGCAGCCGTGGTGGCTTGAGGAGCTGTAAGCCCACATCTAGCATGTGCCAGCACCAGTGCTGGACGTGCAAACGGCCAGAATGCTGCTGCTGCTGCGGTGCTTTGGCTGGAAGTACCGTAGCATTGTAGTCCAAGTCATTTGACTTTCATGAGTCATAGTATATTACACAAAAACATCCTGCTAGAAGGGAATGGAGGATGAATTCCAGACACTGACCTTAGACAACAAACAAAACCCACTTTTTCCCCTCATTTTAGGGAAGAGGCGGAGGGGAGCTTTTCCACCACAGACAAGACGCAGGCTGGGGATTAGGTTGAACTCAGCATCATCAGGCCATCTGCTGTCCCTGCCTTTTATTCCCAATGCATTAGAAAAGCAAGGTACTTCATATTGCCAATGGGCCCTGGGTTTACCTCAGAGAGCATCCGGAGGCCCTTCTGGACCCAAGGGGCTCCCCTCCCGGCTGTCACCGGCAGCCCTGCTACAAGAGGCAACTTCTCAGGCTGAGCATCATGATTGAGAGCTGTGGCCACTCACAGCATGGAGAGCTGTGGCCAGGAGAAGATGCAGAGAGCCGGATTCCCCAAGGGAGACATTTGTCCCTGAGGCCACAAATACCTTCTGTGTGGGCAGCCGAGCAGCCACTGCCTGCAACAGATCTGCTGCTGAGCTGGACCGGGGCTGCTTGGCCACGAAAGCTTCCTCCTCACCACCAGTCCTCTGGGGCACGCGGGCCCCGGCACTGCTATGAATGCCTGTGTTCAGCTCGCTGTGGGCGCTCCACATGCTGGCCGAATAAAAGAGCAGTCACCGTTCATCTCGGCCCAGACACTGAGGTTTCTTTCAGCATTACAAAACAGGAAACTGGGTCACGGCGTGGCCAGGCCGAGCGCTGGCTCCTCCGTCTGTCACGGCTGAACTGGGGACATTCATCTGAGGTGACCGTCTCCCAGCTGGGAGCGATCTGCTCAAGTAAAAGGGGCCGACAGCCGCCCGTTGTTTAGCCCGTGCACTGCCCGTAGCTCTGCCCAGGGTGTGCTGTTTAAATCCCCACCAACAGAGTCAGGTGGTGGGGATTTCTCTACAGGTTTTCCAGAGGTGTTTAAGGTGCAGCAAAGCACAGCCTTTGCACACAGACAGCTTTTTTTTTTTTTTTTTTTTTTTTTTTTTTTTTTTTTTTTTTTTTTTAGGTATTGGGGTGCCTAAATGTCTTGAAAAACAAAAACAAAAAACAAAAACCAGCCAGTGCTTCTGCCTCTTGGAAATGGCAGCAGAAATCCTGCTAGCGTTCAAACCAAAGCTCTGTCAGCATAATGCAGTGACTGTGTTCAGCACTGACCTTTTAAGCTCAAATCCCACAGCATTTGGCTCCGCAATATGCTGGCTTTTGAATAGTTCTTCAGACAAGAAAAACTGCAAAGAGTAGAAGTCCAAGAAAGAGGGAAGAGAAGAGGCTTATTTTGTACTGGGTACCCAACTCACTTCATCCAGCGGCCAAGTTCCTGAGCTATGGAAGAATTTCCAAGGAGTGTGGCGGGACGCATCCTGCTGTCAAACCAAGCAATGCCTGCAGTGTCTCTGATGCCAAGCATTGCTGCGCTCTCCTGCCACAAGCAGATAACCTCCAGCTTCCTGCAGTCTTTCCTTATTTTCTCTAGCACTGGCCCCATTTCCCCTTGCCGCCCCCACACTGGTGCTTCCAGCTTGTAATCTCTGATTTCTTCTGAAGTGGAAAGTAAATTAAGGCTAAACGTCAGATGCTCTCATTTTGAAGACGTATGCTCAAATAAAGGCTTTCCCATCCTGACTTAACAAGCTCATCACAGCAGTCAATAATTTCTCACTCTGTGGCATCTGCTGAGGCGGAGCTCAAGTGGGAAGGGCCCTGAGTAAACACAGAGAGTTGTGGAACTGGCCCCAAAAGGGCTGATTAAATTTCCCCTATCGAAGAACAGTTTTAACCCACCTGGTAAGTACAGGCACCTTCTTGCAGGTTAAGGAGAAAAGTGGAGTGAGGGGTGCAGCATCGTGAGCAGCCGGGGTGTAGATGGGGCAGATGGATTACAGCATGACGGGCAGCATGGGAAGCAGCCACAAGAAATCAAACAGCTCCAACTGACGTCCTCAGAAATTGTGCTGCATGCCAGGGAGCTCCAGCAGAACCCATACTGGCTCAATTCTAGCAACCTAAGCATTCTGCCACCTCTTGTGGGTTAAAATCTGGGTAGATGCTGGACATGGTGACAGGAAGGCTATAAGGCTATCCTTTTGGCTTCTCACCATGTTTTCTGAGAAATGTTTGTAATATTTTAGGAGATCTGGGAGAGTGCAAGGGCAGGCAGCAGTGGACAGAAGGCATTCACCTTCTCCCTTGCTTGTAGAACAGGCAAACAGATTCTAGATCACCAGGGGCTGTCCCAAGCCCTGCCTGACCTCACAAAAACCGTTCAGGAAATGGCAGTTTGGTGTGCAGACATCTCTTAGAAACAAGAGGATAATGTTGTGCTAAAATGCAAGCCCCGTCCCTGCCAGTCCTCTGATCAACTATTCCTGTGCTGCACCTGCTGATGTTCGCCTCACCTGCTTTTAAACAACTGCAGAGATGGAGTTCACATTGTTCCCTATTCCTCCCCCTTCATTCTAAAGGGGAGTAAAACTTCATTGTGCTGACTCGGGTGGAAAATGTTGAGAGTCTGCTGGGAAAGTCGTTTCCTTCCAAAGGCAGCTCCTGTAACCCACTGCAAGTGCTGAATTTCAGCCTGTTTTCAACCACCTGCTGTTCAGCACGGCCTCCAGTCAGTGTCCCCGCAGTAGTCTCAGAGGAAGAACAACCTGCAAGGGACTGAACTCGTAATTTGGACAGGACTTAGTGCTGCAGGCTCACAGAAGCAGGAGAGCAGCACTGGCTGCAATCATGTCACTGCGAGGCCAGGTTCTGCAGTCTGCAAGCACCACTGCACCCTCTCTCGCTGAGTCCTGAAGGCAGAATGAAGCCATTCGTTAAGGAATAAAAGGCCATGCACCCTTCATGGTATGAGACAAAATCTAAGCGGTGATAAATCCACTGCAGTTTGGACAAAAATAGTTGGCAGAAAGAAGTAAATCTGCATGTTCCTGCTCGGCATGGACATGCCTGCCTGGCTGGAACCTGGTGTCCTCTTCCTCGTCCAATATAGAGGAAAAACAAAACAAAAACAAAACAAAACAAAAAAAAAAAACAAAAAAACCAATGGTTTGAGAAATAGCAGCCAGTTTTGTTCCCCCTATGTGCAGCAGACTGGGAACACGGGTGGTGAGGGGTAAGGGTGTGCATCTTTCCCTGATTTTCAAGTCGTCAAAACCCTCTGGGACACCTGCCCGGCACAGCTTCCTCATCCACAGGCAACCAGACAGGTTTAAGTTGTGCACTTCAAACAACTTTTCATCCAGAAGGATTGCTTTAAAGACAGCTATTCGTGATACTCAGCAACCACACTAAACACGTTTCTTCAGCTTAAATCACATGCTTTATGAATGACTGGTCCTGAATAAAGTTAAAATCCACAAAAACACGCAAGCCGGTAGTCAAATTTGAATACATTTGTATTATTTATTGGCTGTATTAAATATATTATCTATTTGATAGTTACAATTTAGTAATACAATGCATGGCAGCTTTAACATAAGTTTGAGATACCTCAAAATTACAATACAAGAAAAATGAAGATACCTAATACATTAATGCCACGAGGGTATATCGTTCTGGAATGGATAACAGCTGATGGAGAATCGGTATTACGGCAGGTTTCCCGGTATACTTCCTGGAAACACAAATATTCTGTGGCAAGTACAGAGGAACTTTATTTTACTTTTTAGGAGTCATGACTTGTTAGTATTTACTTTGCAATTCTAATTTATCTTTTAAAATTATCAGAAAAAGCATTGCCAAATCAATCTCTACAAACTTTGTTCTAAGAGTTAAAGAAGTAACCCTTTGGCAATAGAGATTTGCTGGAGGCAGTCTTATTTACTAAAAGTAGACTACGAAGGGAAAGACAGATTGTAAACCCTTCTGCAAACTAAAGACACTAATATCTGTATAAAACTCTTTCGAACAGTGGAGGGAGAGATTTCTATGATATAATAAATGATTAACTTAAAGTTCTGCTACAAGTAGAACAATACATTCAAACATACATTTTCCAGGACTTTTAATCAAAATAAATAGAGTACAAAATGAAGAGTACATTTTGAAAAGATTAATTTCAGATTGCACCATAAATCTACTTTTAAGAGTATTAAGCGATACTATGTCATAATTTAGGTTTTCCACATCTGAAATACAACACAATGCCTCAAACTATAACGCAACATTATTCATCAACTGCCATAGGAGAAAGACCCTTAAAGTGATTAATTACTGGAAATACTTAGCCTGTAGCACTAGCACATCCAACATCCCACGTACAGGTGCATCGCTCTGATGGATATAGTGTAGCCGTAGTCTTTGCAAATAGAACGCTAAATCTGCCTTGCTAGGGCACATTTCAATGCTATCGGGAAGACCCATTCTGAAACATTTCCTAAACTTGCGAGTTCCAGCTTTCAAAATCTTTGATAAAAAGAAGAGAGCCGTCAGGCTCGCCTTTAGACACTCGTAAGCAGATTTAACGAGAACAGTCATATGTAGTGCACAGTGTCCACAAAAAAATCCCCCCCTGACAACCAGGACGCGTTTCAGAAAAGTTCATAGCAGGCTGAACATTCCCATCTAGAAAACAATGGAATGTGAAGCTGCTACCACTGGGATAGCAAGTCATTTAAAACATTGTATAAATGTTATCTAAAAAGAGTTCTTTCATGTACAATTTGATAATTCAGATTAAGATAGAAGGGCATCCAAAAGCAGTTTGAACTTTTATTTTTAGGTTAATAATAGTACAAAAACATTTGCTCAGTTTGAGCCAAATAGTGTAACATTTATCATAAATGCACTCTTTCTCCTTAAAGACAATACCTGTGCTTTTCTGAAAACACTGCAAAGATTTAATCAGAAGCACAGGAAATTACTTTTCTCTCAGGCACTGAGAGTGAAATGTGGATTGGGCCAACAACTGCTCACCAACAGCAGAAAGCATTTCATTCAGAAATGTACAATACAAAAGGGGCCTTTCTGCACCGTTACATACGAATGCAATCGCAGTATGTACATCACATCCTGCTAACATTTTGTCTAGCATTTTGATTAAAATTCTAAAAATGCTGGCACCCTCTACTTTAACGCTTGAAATGATTATTACTGAATCCAAAATATTAAAATAACTGTAAAGTAGTAATATCGCTAAGTCAAAGTCAATATTCTGCTTTCCTTCTACAGTATATTAAATGTGGTATGCTCTAGTAATGTCTTGCAATACAGTACTGCTCTAAGCTTAAGCATTTGTGCTGCTGTATTTCATGTATACCAAACTACGATACCTGATTAAACATTGCTGATCGACTACCACTGGTCTAGTTGTACTTGAAAAGGACTCGCTCTACCAACGCCATCTCTCTCTAACTGGCCAAAGGCCCCGCTTGAATTCGGAGAGAGGAAGAATGTGCACACACACCCGTGTGCATGATAAGGCAGTTTTTGCTGTTTTATTAACAGCTAACCCTGATTACAGAGGACCCAGGATTACCCTTTCTACAAGAAATCTGTGTTCAGTATTTGGAAAGGATCTGCCAACCCAGCCTCACTGTTAGCCAGCAGCAAAAGTGGAAATGCACGTATCTATACATCCCCACCTAGGATTTTAATTAGAACTAACCATAAATACCCGAAATAGCTTCTGTACAAAAAGCTGAGTACTGAATAGGCTCTCGTCTACTTGATTACAAAGTACTGAATAACAACAGCAAATAAAATAGCAACCACTGCAAACCCACAAAGAAGAACGATAGCAATGAAGCGCTCTTCACGCAACGTCTTCTTACTCTCTGCCAGCTCTGTTGTCAAATCAGCACACTGCGGAACCAGCTCCTGTTTCTGAGATGAGAATACTGTACTGGGACTGTAAGGTCCATACAGTTCTTGGGATCCAGTAGAGTCTTGGGACTGACGGCCAGCGCAGACTCTGATCCGATATTCACAGTTTGTCTGCAGGCTCGTCAGACGGAAGGAAGTCTCTGGTCCCTTGTATACCTAGGCAGAAGAAAAAGAAAGCACTTTAAATGGGATTCATCTCACAACATTTAGCGATACTTCCCATTCTGCTTTACGAGCACAGGCAGCACTGGATGTGGCCTGAAGTCTTTCTCCCCAAGCCAACTTAATGAAATCTCAGCTTTTATTTCTTAAGAACTGAAACATTATGATCTGTACTTTATAGATTATTTCCAATTAAGTGCATCTACATGAAAGAAACAGTAGAAGCAGCAGCAATTTGCCTGCTAATGAAAAGGACAAGCTGAGGAAAACACACAATTGTGTAAACAAAGTCTTCAGAACCACACTGGAAAGACTGCCCACCCGTATTTGCCTGAACATAGTCTGTAGTGACATCCCCCTCCTGGGTGTGATTAAAAATGCACAACTAGCATGAAGACAGGCAAAAGCGCCCTTTGAACAGATCTCCAAAGTGAGCTAAACAAAGGAGACAGTATCTGCAGTGTACTTGGGAATAACTTATTTACGTTTGGTTAAGAAAAAAACAAAACATAAAACAATCCTCAGAGCACTTTTTTTCCTGTAGTAAAATGCCTCAAGTTCATCTTGTTAAATAAAAGGTACCTGATCAAACTCTCTCCCAGCAGCAAGCTGAAGGATGTAAACAATGGAATCTCCTTTCATCGGCTGTAAAGGTTCCCATGTGATTTCATAAGTGTTTTCTTCCAGCTGATTTGCTTTGGGTGCTAGAAAAAAGTGATTTCTTGTTATTTTAGAAAAAGAGAACGGTCTCTTGCAATACAGAAAATCTCTACATAAGATTGCCAGCCTCTGTTCAGTCCCACAGTGGCCATGGACAGGTCTCACTGGGAAAAGTCAGGTTTTAGCATTCTACCTACTACAGAAACAGCTTGCAGAGGTTTCTACAGCAGTGTAAGCTCACCTTTAAGAGATGCGGGTGGAGACTTAGTTGTAGTGAAAGCGTAAACTTCAGAAAACTCTCCCTCTCCAGCATCATTATATGCCTGGATTTTAAAATAGTACGTAGTGGATTCACTGAGTCTCTGCACCTTGTATGTATGACAAGGACCGCTATAAACAGTAACAAACCTGGAAAACAAACCAAACCCAACAGAACATATGCCAATTAGAATGACTCAGTAACCACAAATTTGTACATCAATATCGTGAGCTTGGTGAACTATCTAACTAACTAACTTTAGTACAAAAGTAGTGAAAACACTATCCAAAACTTACTATTTACAAGTAAATACCAGTGTAACAGCAACTAACAGCACTTCTGGTTGAAGGATGGGAGGCAAAAATGCACACTAAGTGGAAAATTTTGGGATGCCCAAATAACTTACCGGTGCAAAGAGAGGTGACAATACTTAAAATGGTCCTAAAAATCTTGTCACGAAGTTTTAATGCAACTGTAGCATCCTGAGTGTTCTGATTATCTTACCTGCCAAACCTGTCCTCCATCTGCAAGTTGAATTGTGTAGGGTTGGTTATTAAAGCTCTGCTGGGACCTTCACCCCATTTCAGTTTAAGGCTCTGGTAGCTGAAGACCACACATTCAAGATGAGGAGGGCCAGGAGGTAGTGGTTTCGTTTTGGCTTTCATGGAATGACTGAAAGGACCAACTCCAAAGCTGTTTATGGCCTGTATTCTAATTCTAGAAATGCGAGGAGAGTGATATGCTTCAGTTACTGAGGGCATGAAAAACACTAATGAGGCAAGAGTTAAAGTTTGTAAAGAACAGGACTACAAACAATAAAACAATTAAAACGCAGTCAGAAATTAACTATACAAATTATCTATTTCAAAACAGGTCAAAATAATTACATTGTTTTCAACACAATGAGACTTCAGTGTTTCTCAGAATTGTTCAGGTTTATTCCGTGCAGTGAGCAAGTGCCCAGGCGCTCCGAGATCCCATTTACTTGTACTGTTTGCCTCCTGCTGACATCGAAGATCCAGAATCTGAGCTAAGCTTTAGTCAAACCCGAGGATGCAATACAAGAACAACTACTCCACTCTTAGCCACACACACGTCCTTTTTTTGGGGAGATACTGACTGCATCACTGTATGCACTACTTCTGAATAAAAAGTTATAAACCCAGAAATTTTAGAATCAAGCCTTGGCTTTGAGATGGAATGAATCTTAATGCAGCAATCTCAGCTCCTGCTGCTGAACTTCATGGTTTATATCAGGATATGCCAATTTTATTTTTGCAGAGTTGTAGAGTGAATCAAGCAAATATTCAGTAACTGAATGAAATTGCTATGAAGTTTAAAAACACTACCTTCAAAGCTAGTGACTGCAGGTTCTACAAACACGGGTTTGGAATAAAATTGTTATTACCTGTACAGAGTATCAGGCAGCAGATTCTCAAGAACATGGCTTGTATTTCTTCCAACACTTACAAGCTGCTTCTCCCCATATTCTATATTATATCCAGTGATCTCTGACCCATGACAACATGGTTCTTCCCATTGAATTGCAAGGCACGTTGATAAAGGAAGAGAAATTTCCATTTGGTCTTCCTCAAGTAAATGCAGTACTGACACTGCTGCAGGCACTGATGCAGGGGTTGTCACCACAGCAGTCTCGCCAAACAACCCAACTCCAGAGATATTCACAGCCTGAAAGAGAGACTATGTGTTGTTTACTGAATCCACTTTTTTCTCATCAGTCACGTCTATCATGCTTTCCTTTGCATGTCATTAAAAGGAACTTGGCAGAGCATGGGAAATTTCCCAAGCAACACGTGAACATGGCAAAATGTCTGCTATTTAATAAAACACTTGACCTAAACCTCATTTTTAGATACATGCAGTTAGGAGGGACTGGAGAGAAGGGAAAGGGAGAGTGATTTTTTAAAGCAATATTGTCTTAGTAAGTGACAGCATGTAGTTGTCATCTCTGATTTTTTTTTCTGCAAACTATATGCACTTCCTCATTTGTTTAGTAACACACAATAAAAGGCTTTTCATACCTGTACTCTGCAGTAATATGTGGTTGCAGGTGTGAGACCTTTTACTTCATAGCTCTGGCAAGGGCCGGTGTAAATGACATGCATTGATCCTTCCACCTGACCCCAGTCCAGTCGGTATTCACTGATTTCTGCACCATTGCATGCGGGACTCTGCAGGTTTAAGTGACAGTGAATTATCTTTACTATTGCACATACATATGCATTCAACATACAAGATCTCTCATTACACCACACAAAGACATCAAAACAGAAGCACTGGGACTGAAAAACTGAGTTCCTTTTAGAGAACAAACTTCTCAGACATGATACTTGGGCTCTTTCCTACCATTAAAACAATGCCAGTACAACGTGCCCATACGTTTGAAGCTGCTGCTGCTGTAGCCTACTGCATGACTTCTTACAACCACACTGGAAATTTAAACTTTCAGCAATACTCAAGAAAATGACTTTAAGGTCGACTTCTTAAAAGGCTTCCACGTATTAACAGCCTAACACCAGTTACCATACCATGAGGAGAATTTAAATGGCACTCCATTGACTCAGTTTAAAATGGAAACTGGTAGTGGACAAAATCTACACAAACAACATATGGCTCTACAGAGAGATGTTTAAAACATTACACCCGTACCTTTGTCATTCCTTCAATTTCTGTATGTTACATACGTGTTACTATGATTCTAAAAGCCAAATATTTATTTGTGTGTTACTGAAAAACATTAAAACTTACCTCCCATGAAACTATAACAGAAGTTGCATTTTTACAGGTTATTACGGGTTTGCAGCATTGATCAGGAGGCCCGGGAGCAGTGGAGATTTCTGCTTTGTCCGAGTGAGGACCAAACTGGAAAAAAAAAAAACTGCATGAATTTAGCAACAGTAGTAAAGCAAAAACTGATGTGCAAGTGAGTAAGCCAAATAAAACAATTTATTTTTAACTTGATAAAGAAGCAAATAGAAGATTTCAGTGCTTCGTTTCATAGCGCCCTTTGAAATTCCTTTCAGGGAGTTTACTCTAGAAACTGGCCCCATGCCTACAGGATATCTGTGATCCTCCTCCTAACTCACTCTCTCCTATAGTCTTGTAACTCCTCCTTTCCCTGCAGTCAGGATTTTGCTTCCAAGAGCAATGGTAATGCTTCAGAAAGACTTTTATGCAACCAGCATTTGTCCTAACCTAACCTTGTCCAAACGTGGCATTGTTTGACCGCACCTCTCTCCACAATGCTATTCCCACACCGCCAATCTGTAAAAGTCGGCACTAACTGTAAAACACAGGACAGCTTCTTAAGGCACAAACATTACGTGTTATTCACAGCCAGAAATGCAGGGTTTAGACTGCAGGCAAAGAAATGACTGAAAGCAGTAATATGTAGTGGTGGCTTTGGACTAATTAGATGCTGACAGTAATCTGCTAAATACCAACCCAAACGCAGCACTCAGCAAACACCCCTGCAGTCAGTGCCACTAAGTCCTTCCCTCAGCCCTGTCTCAGTGAATCCACATGAGAAATCCCTGCTCCTTCAATAACAAGCCACAAAATATGATCAGGCTCCTAACACGATAGTACCATCACTATCCCTTGCATAAACATATCCGCTCTCGTTAGCAGCGTGGTTACCCCAACTTTGTTGGCTGCTCGTATCCAGAAGCAGTACGTTCTCCCAGGAAGGAGATTGTTCACTGCGAATTCCGATGCTGGACCCTGATACACTTGTCTGCGCTCATCTTGCTCCGAGTTTGCCATCTCTACAATGTATTCTGTTATGTCGGAACCTCCGTCGACAGATGGTGGGCCTACGAAACAAAAAGGGATTTTTTCTATTCATTTCACAAACCGCTTTTTCTTTAGCTTGTTTATGATTAGCTTTCTCAAGCTGCACATCAAGCCAGATGAATTCTAAAAGTGACAGAATCACAATGCAGGCATTTTCCATATCTGAGCAGAAACACTTCATGATGCTCCCCTCCCTCCCCGATACTGTTATATTATTTCAAGATAGCCTCTATCAGGTTCTTTCATATATTTTTCATACATTTCCTTCAAAAAAGAATGTTTCTTCATTACTGTTTATTACCTTCACTAAGATAAAATTAAAAAATAAGAGGGTGATTCTTAAATTGCCCATAACACATCAGTAACAAAGCAGTCAGTCAGCAAGCTTTCCTCAAGACCTTGATTTCTGTTTAACTTTCTCCATAGTTACACATATATGTATCACCAAATCTTAGCTGCTTAGCATGCTCTGAGGATCCTGCTTTGGAGGGACCCGATGATCTTTCGAGGTCCTTTCCAACCCCTACAGTTCTCTGTACCTGTGTGTATCTGTGTTTAATTTTAAAATGAAACTAGTAAAAGGGCTATATGATTTACATTCTTTTTATATTAAAATAGTTAAACATGTAATAAACATTTTAAAGAGTTCTACGGATTTTAAATTTTTGTTCTGATGTTTAAAAATGAGGAAAATATTTTGCTGGAGCTTACCCCACTGTAAAGTGATTTCCTTGGGTTTAGCTTTGCCTGCCAGGCACGGAGCATGACATGGTCCAGGAGGAACAGCTGATGTTGTAACGGTCATAACATCAGAAGCCTAGCAGTAATACACATGGTTTTAGCATGAAAACACAGAACATTTCACTAACCAGAAGGAAATGACATTCAGAACCAAATTTATTCTCGTTTTTCTCACCTGGCTTTCGCCACCTTTACTGACACAATAAACTCTCAATCTGTATGAAGTACCAGGCTTGAGATGATCACATGTGTGCTCTCTCTGGGAACCACTGTAAATGGTATCCCATTTACTCCCTGAGGTAAAAAGAAAATATTTTATACTTCAAAGTTTTTGCAAAAATCAACCTTGAAAATTCTCACACAATTATTTATGAAGATAATCAAGCCACAGAATCCAATTTGAAGTATCAGTTACACAAAGAACGCATACAACAAAGAGAGACATGAAAAAAGAACAGTAATTACTGGAGCAAGGAGCAGTGAATCCCAAGTTGAATTAGTACCTAATGATAATGGCTTACCAATTAATGCTTCGGAGATTTCCAAAAAGTATTTAGAAATGTCTGATCCTCCATTATCTTTGGGTGGTTCTGAAAGAAAACAGCATCTTAAAATAAAGTACTGAAGATTTAAAGACAATGCATTAATTTGCTATCATCTGTTTTCAGAGAACATTTTCATCTGTTACAGAATTCATTCAAGTAGAAAACTCAATTCAAATAGAAAACTGTGTACACATACACTCACAGTACATTTTACAGAACAATAGTTTTTCTATTATTAATTGTGATTATGTGAGGAAGAAGTGCAACTAATACTGCCACTTTCAGAGGTAAGATTTTAAGAGTATGTTAAAATTATTTAAGCATCACGGTGAATTTGGTGCTATTAAAGCATGTCTAAAATGAATACTGCTGACGACAGCCCCAAAACCAGAGCAAGGTGCATTTTTTAAATCAACCCCATACACAAATTCATGCGAAGCACTCAAATACAGCACTGACAGAAGGTAACATACCCCATGCAACTTTCACGCTGTGCGAATGGATCTTCCCCTTTACAGTTGGTTTACTTGGTGGTCCAGGTTTGTCAGGATTGGTGCTGTGTTCTACTATCTCACTAGGACTACTTTTTCCTTCACTGTTGTAGGCAAAGAGCTGTTTCAGGAGGGAAGAGAACATGTAAGCGATTGATTTAATGACAGGTAATACACAGCTAGCTGATTTACAAAATTCTTCCATGCAGACAAAACCAAACACACAAGAATTGCAGGTTAATTTCTCCAGACTCCATGAAAAGTGTCTTAGCTACACAGAAATGCTAAACCCCCTGAAACGCATACAGTCATAATGAAATTAGAAATAAAATATAGTACAAACCCTAAACTTATAGGATGTACTCCTCCTAAGATTTCTTAAAGTGCATGAAAGTTCATCTCCGTTGTACTGTGGTTGGAAACCATAACCCTGTAAGGGAGGAAAAAAAAAAGAACAAATGCAGACACTAATTTTCCATGAGAAAACAAAAAAGTATTAGACTTTTTTTTAACTGGAACTTCATCTTTGTTTCATAAATACATGCAGTACTTGCCAACTGTTGCACTATTTTGCATCATTTTCTTTAGAAGTAACATATAGGGTTCAATCTTTATTTACGCACTACTGCAGATCAAGCTTTTACCCACGCAATAAAAACCAGCACTTACGGAACCTTCTTCCTCCATGTCTAAACTGTAAGTGAGAGAGTCATCCGAAGACACCCCGTTGGGTGGGCTCCACTTCAATGACAGCCAGGTCACTCCTGCTTCAACGAGCACTGGGGGCGCTGGGGGTGGCGGGACAATTCCTGCTGTGTAGTACGTCACGGTCTCGCTAAACCCACTGGAAGAATATTGTTTAGAAAGTTAACGATGGCAGATGTAGCTGTTGAGAAAATGGATGATATTATTAATTGCATTCATTACCTCATTCCAATATCGTTTTTAGCAGCTAGTCTAAGTGAGTATTTTGTAGAAGGAGAGAGTTTGGTAAGTTTATACTGCTTCAGATGCCCGTAGTAGCATTCTTTGAAGGGTCCGTTCTTCCCCTTTAAAAAAGCGAGAACAACCTGAGCAACTTTTTGTACTGGGACTGTATGCTTTCTGCTAAGCTCAGTTTCTTCACCTCTAACTTTTCCTAAATTTTGTTTCACAAATTTAATAACAATTAGAAAAATAATTGGAAGCCTTAAGAACGTCACCAGGGTCACACTGAGTATGCCTGCTAGCAATCCGGAGTATTCCAGATAATAAAACAACATGTTGATTGAGATGTGATGAATTTTTAGTGCTGGAGTGTAACAAAATGGTCATAAATAAAAGTGCAATTGAAAACAAAACACACTTTTGAAGTTTTTAATCACTTTGGAATACATTTCTGTAATAAGTTCAAAATTTGAGTGGTATTTGTCACAGCTAGTGAAGATACAAGCCAAACAACTCAGCCATTTAAACAAAGCATAGGAATTAATACTCTGAATGACAAGAACCAAATGAGGAAGCTTTGCACTATCCTCTTAGAGGATCTGAAAGGATTATCTACTTGAATTGCTGCAATACTGGTAAGTTGATTTAAGCTTTTTAATTGGCTAGTCATTTTAAAACTGTCTCGACAGTTGCACCAAAATAGTGGATGTTCCTAAGCAGAAAGTATTTTTAGGTATAATTGGCCTAGAGATGTCATTATGACTTTTTTTTTTCCACTAGAAAAGGGCTTACCTCATCCCATTCTAAAAGAAAATTAGTTATTTTGGAACCATTGTCATTTGAGGACTGAAAATAAAGAAACAATGAAAAAAGTTAAAATCAAATGATTGAACTTTACACATGTATATTGCATGCTAAAACAAAGCATTTTAAGAACTGAATATATATATTCCCACTGCCTTCTAAAACATAACTGGTTAGTGTACAGCTGGAGGGAATCTGCAACAGGCATACAGAACAGCCCTCTTTTTCCACAAAGATACTTCTGATAACCTGGAACTCTATTGTGGGCACAGACACATGTATTCAGTATTTGGTAGTTTATAAAATGAACTTCTAAGCATTCAGACAAGCAACATTTTTGTTTTCTGTGACACACAAATGGGAACTTTCTATCCTTCCTGAGTATAGATACAAATAATTTAACTGATATTATTCATTTATAAACCATTCTTTCCAGGTATAAGCATAGTCATAAGAAAAACATGAAATTACAATAAAATATAGTTACCAAATCTTCACAGATTATACTGTATATATTCTATCATACTAAAGTGATATGCAAAACAATAAGGAAGCAGTAAAGGAAATAGGAAGAAGCGATCATGATTTCAGCCTTCAGTCTTAGCCAAGCAACTTAAAAGCCAACACCTAAAATCCACAAGTTATTGATAGAGCTAACGTAAACATGCCATATATGAATACTTTAGTCTACTTACCTTCCACTGCAAACTCAGGCTGTTTTTGGTTCTGTTAATTAGCTTCGGGGCAGCTGGACTATCAGGCTCACAACTTTCTGTAGTGAAGCTCACTAATTCTGAAACAGATTCTTTTATCGAACTGCTGGTTGCTGAAACTCTGAACAAAGGACAATTAATTACGTTATTGCATTAGCAACTGAAAATTTAAGGAAAAACTGGTCAGCTTGAGAAATTTACTTAATTGCAAATTGTGGTTACAGCAACAAAACCAGAATGCCCATGTTATTGGAAAAAAGTACCCAAAGACACTGATTCCAAAAGACAATAATATGCCTTTTTAGTCAAGAATGAAAAAGCCAAGTCTGAGTTTATGATCTTACTCCAGGTTCCAGGAACTGATGTTCCCATCAGAAATGCTATTGACCATACCACACTCACCAGGTGTGTACTGACAGAACAGTGTGATGGAGCTTGCATGGGGACACTTACCACATGGAGCCTTCTAGATCAATCTCCTTAATTTACAATTATGTTGAACTAATAACTAGTGAGGAATCCTTTCTACTGTTCGTACTTTGACAGAAACAATGTGCCAATCTGTGTGTCTCTTGACAAAAAGAACAAGTCTATTTGGACATCTTTGTAGGCCTCTGGCCTCCAAGAAACATGACCAAGACCATTCACAAAAGTGTTCTTTTCTAATAATCACAGTGAGAGGGGCTGGACTGCACTTTACTCTATCACAGTGGAGATATTTTAGTGATGAAATACACATGGGAGGCATGATGAAAACTACAGCAAGTGTTACCAAACGGTAACAGAATACCTCACTTGAAATGAACCTTTTCACTGAAAAACGTTGAGACTGAATGTGGACTACACTTACCACAACATTTCAGTGTGATTGTTCAAATGGGACAGGATCTCTGGGACAGTTTTACTCACTTATGTTTGTTTTTCAAGAGCAATGGATTGCCTAATTTTTCAGAAAGGTGAGAAACACTGTCCATCTTCCAGTACCCTACACTGTGCAACTGGAGCTCTGCTCCATTTCCCATGGACCATCTTGTTCCCTTGTAATGCAGCATCTATCTCCCCATTTCAACTAGTTTCAACTCCTCTTGCACTGCTACAGAAGCTTTCGATTCAGAGAAGCAACTTTACAATCAAGCCGATGTCAACTTCCAAATCCACATTGAAGTTTAAGCTATTTTATTTGCTACTGCCTTCAGCTCACACCAGTCTCTTTCACTGAGTGCTAACTTGTCATTCTAGAAAAGATGCCACAGAGGATAACTTGATGTTTGTATTTTGGAGAAACAAGAAAGTAGAGAAGACAGTAGGGAAGAAAGCTGAAGAAAGCGAGGTGACATTTTAATGGAGTTAGAAGAGAAGGAATTAGATAGCAACAGCAATGTTCACAGCCCTGTTATTTTATGCTCGATGTTCCCCAAATAGTCTGTGACCACACCCTCTTCATGAAGCTAGAATGATTTTGTGATTAACATATGAAAAACAACATAAAGTATTTCATTTCCAACAACATACCTGACATGGTAATCAGTTGCTGGTCTGAGATCAGGAAGTGTAATTATTAATTCTTCCCCACTATGGAAAGGGAGATAAAAAAAAGTTACAGCTCTTCCTTATACATTGAAGGACAAAAGCTTATTGAAAAGCAAAACCATCTAGCGCACATTTAATTTTCAAGTTTTCCATTGTCCACATAACTCATACTGACATTACTTAAAATTTATTTCACGTGAAGTACGTAGGTCTGCAAGTCAACAAACAGCTCCTGATAAAGAGATTGCTGATTGGTTAATGTTTTTAAACATCGGTATTGTGCTTAAATGAAGAAACTAAACTTACACATAGACAGATTTAAATTTTCCATTTTTACCACTGTTGGATATTGCTACTTCAAATGTAAATGCTGCTGGACTATGACTATGGCTCTCTCCATTCTGTGAACTAACTGGGAGATTCCAGGACAGAACGGCTGATCTTGCTTGTATATCAGAAACCTATTAAAAGCATAAATAATGCAAGTAAGTTTGCTTTCTGTAATAAAAGGTCAATTAGTCAATAACATGGTGTTGCTAGCTTGCCCATGAAGTTCCTCACTGGAGGAATTCTTTACCTTTGTAATGGAAATACTGAGTAATTGTTTGAATTTACATTATTTTGTTTTCACTTCAAGTATCACACTAAAGGATTTCCTTCAGACACTATATAACCTTGCTTATAGACACGTTACGTTGTTTCAATGTACACAGAGAAACTTTGTATTTCACCTGCACTGTCTGCATCATTCATTTGGAGCAAATTTTCAGATCTGGAGTCTTCAACACCAGCACCAGATGTACATTTAGGCACAGTCAGATGACATAACTTGCTTAACTCTATTACAATTCCATCAGTCTCCTTAAAACATAACCACTGATCTGGATGATAACAAGGTTTGGTCTAAGCAAGTTTCTCTGACATAATAATCAACATAGCCTTTTGATGGCATGAAGTACAGATGTCAGAGGCAGCAGTGAAAAAATGTGACCATAACAATGCCTGAAAGGCTAGAGAGAATCAAAACAAACAAAAAAAAAAACAACAAAAAATAATCCGTGCTCAACATACAGATAATGCAAAGAAGCGTTTCATTAAACATGCTTGAGATCAAAAATGGGTGCTGCTTTAGCCTTTAGACATTTAAATGTCTGTCATCAGATTCCAATGACCTAAATAGTCTGTAAACACTCAAATATTTGCTCCGATTTCTAAACATAACACAAAAAGATGAGCTGTTTTTGTAAACTGTATTCCCAGTATCTGAAACCATCTATGCTGAATGAAGAATGGTTCAAAGAGCGAATAGGCTTCCATTAGTTTAGCGGGCCCTTTGCCTGCCAGGTGCCAAAGTCCTTATATACACACACGACAACATCAGCAGTAGGTATTGCCTTGGCTTACAGACTGGGAAAATGAGCCAGACTATTTCAGAAAGATGAGAAAAAGTAGGTTTCTATATGATGGTTGCCCTTTCCCAGATACAAACCCTTACAACTAAAATACATTGTTTCTATTAAAAAAATAAACCATTAAAGAAAAGAAAAAGTGATCAATGAGAAAGATACATCCTGTTTAATAGAAAATAGATCCACAAAAATAATGGTGTTAAAGGATAATACTTACTACTGGCTTGCCAATGCTTAAGTGAGTATCGTATTTCTTGGATTCTGAGTCAGATTCTGAAATTTCAAATGCAAAACAGATTAGAGAAAACCTCAGGAGTGAAAAACAGTCTGTTACAGAAATGCCACCACAAGATGGAGTTCGCTTCATTAAGAGCTTAACAATAGTACTTATTGTGCAAAGAGTTGGTTTCCTCTGTTTGTTTTGGCTGCAGGATGGTTAGAAACATGAACTATCCAAAACTAACAGTGTTACAAAAACCCTTTTAGTACATCCTGCACAAAGGGTATATTTTCCTAATCTGAGCATTAGTGGATTTTCTTTGATAACACAAACACATTCCTCTAAAAACGAAAGGTGTTTAAAAATGACAATAAGATCTTATCTCGCTATTGTACGTGCTGTTCCCTGCACTTCCATTGCAAACCACTTGCTCTGGGTATAACTTGGAAGAAGCCTGATCAAAACTGTGTATTAGAAATACCTACAGGTATCAAAAGGTTTACACCTGTAAACTGAATCCTATCTTCAAATTGTCCACGTTGAACAAGTCAGGATTTTTTCAAAGTAAGTTTGCATTGAGACAAATCTTTAATCAAGAACGTCTTTAGTCCCTGAAACAAGTTGGAGAAAAGCTTTCACCTCTATTTACTTCCCCTGACAAAGTCAGATATTTGTTTTATTTCTACAACTGAAGAGTTAAATACAATAGTGACAGAGATGAGGACTATATCTTACAGCCTGAAAAGACCATTTACTTTAGGACACACACACACCACTAAGAGACGCACAAAGTATTTACAGAATCATGATAAGAAACCATTTGCATATCAGGGACCATGTTTCAAACCTAAATGAAAGACATTTACACAAGGCATTTTGGTATACGCAAGTCATTAGCCATAAGCTATTAGAAAGCTCAAACATTTATTTCAGCAAAAGTAATGAACTAAAATTATAACTGCTCAAGCAGCAACCTGGGAAGACAGTTGCTCAAACCTTCATATTTCTCCAAGTTTTAAGTAACTCCTAGTTAGCCACTACGTTCTGACAAAGAGTAACGCCAAAGCTCATTGTAAGGTATGTAAGGACCAACAGTTCATTCTTACTTGGAATATTGATCAGAGTTCCAGGTCAGAAAAGACAGAGCCCTAAGTTTAGACTTAAATCTTCTTAAAGACCTTGTTTGATGAATCTCCAATGATAAAACTTGACATTACTCTAATGTCTTAAGGAACAAAAAAATCCAAACATAACAAAAAGCATATCAGGCTTTCTCTAATCCCAAGTAGAAGAAGAAACTTACAAATTCAATTTTTGTAGAGCCCATTTTGCAGTCAGCTTTTCACATCTGCTACAAAGTAAGCTAGTATTATTTATTTATTTATTTGTAAGCCTTTTCAGTACAACTTACCTCCCATCTCTGCATCTGGACTGCCCTTTGTTTTTCCTATCTGCTTCTGCTTTAGTGGTCCTCCTGTCCCTGGCTGTCCCTTTCCACTTCCATTCTGAATTGCTGCATTGGAAGAATTATTAACTTTGTGTGGTGAAGATGGAGGACTGTTAAGTTTATTGTTAGTATGACCACTAGCTTGTCTGTCTTTTAGTCTTTTCTTCAGATGTTCTTGCATTTTGAGACTCCTTTCATCTCGCTGAATAAAGTTTGTCCTTCCATGCGAACGAGGTTCTACAAAGCAAAGGAGAACTTATTTCATCATTCTGTACAACTCATTTGATGACTGAGAAAGGCTCTACAAATCAGAAGAATAACTACAGAACAACTGGAACTGAAAAAACATGCAACTTGACTGGGCTGATGCAAGTTTCTGGACGGCACTCAAATTAGCATATGAGTGTAAAGATCAGGTAGTAGGAGAAGAACAGCAGCTGCAAGTTTAATTCTTGTCTTGAAATGCCATGTTCATTACATGCTACAGTAAAACACAAAAATATCTGCAGGCAAATTTCCATCTCTTCTATGTAACCCGGATCCAAATTACTGAATTGATTCTTACTTCGTATTTTTTTCACAAATTGAGTTTAGATTTTTTTTCTTGTCGTTTCCAATTTGATTCTTCACACAACTGTATTTTGTTAGTTGCTCTAGATTAGGCCTCAGAGTTGCCTTTCTTCCCCTGATGCAAACCTATACTCATACTTTCAAAAAAGCATAAGCAAGTTTAGGACCCAAACTAACATTTTCAAATGTAGCTTAGGTGCTACTATTTTGCCCCAGACATTAGCTGAAACAGCTTAATTAATGATTTGAGCTTGATAGAGACAACAATCTTCCCCAGTCTAATTTTTTTCTATGTTAAATGCTTGTTTATATGTTCAGGCTTATAGCCTGTTTCAAGTCAGCAGTGATCCCTGTCCTGCAGTGAAATATTGCTTCATTCAGTTTTTAGATACAGTGTGAACTTGCATTTCATTCTCCTACAAGACAACTATGATACTTGGTTTATGTATGTTATTGCTTTTTAGTTTCTTTCCCATCAAATTTGGACTCTGTTGAGTGACAAAAAATACATTCACAGATCAAAATTAGATGGATTTTCAAAAAGCTGCATGCCAAGGCTGTGAAAAGCATGGTGGTTTTGGAGAGCACAACTTTAGAGGAAGGTAGAAACAATCCTTGGGGCATTTACAACAACCCCCATGTTACCAAAGGGGGCCATTAAAAATATAGAGAGTATCGTAACATTTCTAAACTATCCCTTTTGCATTAAATCCTTAAACAGAACAGCAGAAAGTTTAAACTTTATACAGGCAGAGTGCCTTCAGACCAGGCTCCAAGATACTTTAAAAACAAGAGTACCTTAAGGCACCTCATAAACAGGTGTAAGGTTCAGGGAGGCTAATAACTAGCACCAACACCACAGGAAACGTGTGAAGGAGATACCAAGAGAACTGGGTGCCTCAATCCAGAAAAAAAAAAAAAGTGAATTCACTTCTTGTGTATTGAAACATCACCTGCACTCTCACCTTGTTCTTGAAAAACATGCGGTGGTGGATGCTGGTGAATGAACTGTGGCGGCAGCTCTCCCGTGCCAGGAACCGGAGGGTACACCGGGTGAGGTGGGTGGGGAAGCAGAGCATGGTGATGGTGCATGTAATGTGGCACGTGGGGAGGAGGAGGAGGAGGATGCATGGAAGGATGGAATTCAGCTGAGTGTGGCAACACCACCACTTTACGAACTCCATTTTCTTCCACCACCTGTCAAGCAACGTAAGAAATGAAAACTCAGTACAGAAACAACCTTGTAAATCTTGTACGTTTCATCAAGAATCCCGGTGCCTAAGTTCGCACCTGCCATCTGTCGAGGATATACAAACAGAAATGAACCCCAGTGGAAACCCAGCATATATCACTGGAAGAAACTGAAGTTTAAGGCAGTCAGTTTTTCGAAGCTGAGCCTCACGCATCAAAGTGCTGGGCAATCTATACTTTGAATAATGAATACATTCTTTTAAACAAGAAACGTGAATTGATCAGGGTGCAATCCTACTCTCCTGGCAGTTAGAGCCAGACCTGCTTTACACCAGATCCAGACTGACAGCACTATCACACCTACAAGTTGCTGCACGTCACCCGATTTGTGGTACATGTCTGCATACATGTTCCTAGCCTGTGGCAAGTACAAAGCATTACAAGTCAGCTCTGCTGTCTGTGCTACGATCAAACCCAACTCAAATGTCAAAATATTTCATGTTTGCCACGGGGTAAGAGAATTCAGACAAGGAAACCTGTCTGCGTGTCTGAACTCTAGGATAAAAAGCTGCTAATGCTCTAATGCAGGGAAATGCTGCTCTGTGTATGCGCACACACACAAACACATGCTTCTGAGCACGTCCTAAGCTGGCAACACAAAGGCTCCTTCCAGAGTCTAATTCAGCCAGTTACATATATTAATAGCTATCTCAACGTATTCCTTTTCTTAGGGTAAACCTGAAATACATTACGTTTTATACAATAACTCCCCTACAAATCTTAGAATGAGAAAGGACTTCAGACAAAACTCAGGTTTTAGAAGACAAAGTCAAGCAGGATTCACAGAGAGAAATATCCAACACTGATGGCACTGTAGTAAAACTATGCTGCCCAGATTAGCCTCATCAAAAAGACATCTGGAAAAGACAACCAGAGGGTGAAGCTGACAGGGTCCTTTCTAGAGCTGGTGTTCCTAGCTGCTTCCATCTATGCTGCTTTGTTGTCACCCAGAGGTGAATCAATTTGGATCCTGTGGTTACTATCCATTTTTGCTTCTGAGGGACTAAGTTTTTAGCAGCTACACTTCTGATGGGGTCAAAGGCCTTTGCCCATCAGGGAAATTACCTGCCTCTATTTCAGTTTGCTTCTCTCACCATACAGAAGTGCACTGGCACAACATTCACACTGGAGCTTATGAGGAAGTCTGACTCAGAAGCAAGCTGGATTGTATTAACCCCTGTTAAAGACAGGCAACAAATCGAGCGCTTTCTGGTCTATCTTCCCTTGCACAGAAAAATTAATCAGGTATGAACAATGTAATTTAGAAAAAAAAAGTCAGTAATAGAAAAATGTTCAATATTAAATTAACAGTCCAAAATTCATCGAGGCATTTTTCTTAATTGGTTTTAAAATTAGTCTGCAGCTTTGTGCTTCCTTCCCTCTACATCTGTCTTCTCCTCCGAGTTGCACTTAAAAAATATAAATCACAGATGCTATTAGGAAAGGCCTTACGATGTTTTGGTATCAATACAGCGAGGGACCACATAGCCCAAATTGCTGCCTGCGGATGCAAGCGGGGGGGGGCATTCCAGATGCAGGCTGGCAAGCAAAACTGAGATGCAAAACCATTTTTTTTTCTTATGAAATCTGTAAGGTAAATCACACAAAACAAAATCTGCTCCTAGAAGATCTCAAGTTATTTACGTAGCTATCTGTTACTAAAAAAATACAAAACTCACATTTTCAGGCATTTAATGAAAGCACTTTTATGAAAGCAGACCATATGTTTTATCCTTTTAGTTCCTTCAAGATCCTCTCTTAAAGAATGTTTAGTTTGGCTATAAGAAATCACTCCAGCATTTCCTAGTTGGCAAAGAAGGCATTACGGATGTTGAAATACTGCTTATGCCAAAAGTACATTTTGAAAAGCTCCTCAGCAGCAGATAGAGCAAACTAACCAGAAAGTATTCTTCGTAAAGGAAACAGAACGCGTCCACTCACAAACTGCTCTGACAAAGTTCAGCTGTAATATGACCTCAGAGCCAGCTGTATTGCTAAAAATTCTTAACAGACTTGAAAAAAAGGAGAAAAAAAAATACATTGTAAGAAGCCACTGAAGACCAAGTTTCTGCTACACCGAATACAATTTGTTCTTGGAGCAACGTGGGGGGCTTTTTGGTTTATCAACAGAACTAAATACACCATTTCAAGCACGTTACTGTGCATAATACTATAACACAGGCTTTAATATACGTGAGCCAAAACTCATAGCAAATTTTGACAGTTATATTCACTCTGCTCTGTGTATATAGTAAACAAGCAAGCTCATTAGGCCCACTTTCTGGCAGAAGGGATACATTACTGCACTAAGGCTTGTACATGATTTTGCAGTCTGAACCTGCTATGTGGCCGTTACCCACTGCTGAATCTCTTCATTCCACTTTGGAAGAACCAAAATGACTACTACTGGGTTTCTTCTAACAATTTCTGGACCAGAAAGCTGAAGTCTCATCTGCTGACAAGAATGTTACAAATAACTGATTTAAACTTGGTTTCAAACTTGTCCATCTGTATCATAATGACCAAGGGAATTAAAACAACAACAAAAAAGAAACAACAACAACAACCACACCAAAACCTTAGTTTCACGTAACAGCTAACACAGAACAAAGGTATTTTTCAGCTTGTACACTTCAGCATTTGCCAGTGCTCTGCAAACTGTTTGCACTGAAGACCCAATTTCGTATTGAAGCATGAATTATCTGGGGGGAGCTTTCTTCAGGGTCTGCATGAAAATGCCTGTTTATAATAGCAGAAGCACAAACTGCAGAGGCAGCTGTCTGCAGAAAGACAACGGCCTGGGGAACACAAGAACACGGGGTTAACCAGGCTCTCAAGCCTGCTCGGAAACTCCAAGTTTTGAACATGACTAGAAATCAAGAAATCTGTTCTACCCTGTTGGAAAAAAGAAGTTTTTATTTACTTTCCTTTAAAAAATCAATAATTTAAAAGTCAATCAAACTGAACTTCAAATACACCTGATGGGAGTTCAAATACCACACACCGCTCTGATCTGCCTCGACTTGACAAGGCAGAAGAGTGGAAAATCAGTGAGAATGGAAAAGTAAAGCTAGGAGAGAAGCCCCGAGTCCTGCTGTTTCCGCAGGCACACGTCACTAGCATTAACACTCCTGTTCACACTTCTGCTATAATGGCAGAGATTTTACTGACTGTTAGGGAGATCAGCACTGGGACAGGAAGGGGAAGCTTCAATACATAGGAGTTATACTCGAATAGAAAAATCTGACTTATAATAAGGTATTAAAAAGAAATAACTTATGCAGTCTAGAAAAAAACTAACAAAAAGACCTGAAGGATGAAAGAGAGAATGGTACTGGTATGTCATCTCTATAACCTCGGTCTCAGAAGCCCAGGTCTCACAGCATGAACAAGACAAGTCCAACTGCTGCCACCAGCTATGTTCTCACCAGGCTGAGTCTAGCACAGCCAAGCACAATCTGTACCCAGCAGTCCCCTGGTACTTTGCGGTCAACAATCCACAGCCTTTGCTCACATGCCCTAAGCACTTACTTTCACCCTGGAAACAGGGCTGAAGGCAAATCAGGATGTGCATCCTGCTAATGGAACTCAACAGACAGCCAATTCAGAGCCACCTACTGCCTTACTGGAAGTAACCTTTATGGCCTAGGAACTGTGAAATAATAAGAAAAGAAAGAAAACTAGATCAAGGTGAGAGCGCGTACGACAAAGTTAAATATTTGATAAGTTCAATGGAAAAAATGAGAGCTGCTTTTACCAGCTGTTACAGATAAAATAATCAATAGCTTTATTGTTAAGAAGCCACACCCACAAACAGACTTAAATATGAGAATAAATTAACATTTACCTGAGATACGTAACCGGGAGGCACAAAAATAGGCGGCATAGAACCGTTTGGTGACATCATAGGAACATGTGCTGGACCTGAGAAGTAATAAGGTGCCACTTTTAAACAAACAAGGCTCTTACAGGCTCGAGACACCTGCTCTCCAGAGTGGTGGATGGTGTCTCAAAATCCAGCTACTAGACCCAGCTCCACAGTTATGGAACTTCTTTCAGACAGGCAGGTTTAGAAGCAAAGCTTCAACAGTCCAGTAAAAATCACTCAGGAGAGAGACTTAAATAACAAGACTGAGCATTAAGAAATAAAAACAGGAAACCAAAAACCCTGCACCAACTTTTCATCAAGAAAAATAATGCAATGTGTCTCACCAAGGATAACTTAAAGCCTATTTTGAATGTGAAAATAAGTAGGATTTAATCACTTTCTGGAAGCATCCAAAATTTTAGTGCGTTAAGTGTGGCTGTGCCTTCATTTTTACCAAAAGCACAGGTTAGACATATCCCAACCACCACGCTTGTACAGCCAGTAGTATTTCTGTAACTGTACAATGATGAGCAAAGATCAATTTCGGTTCTCATATTGTAACACAGTTACTACAGTAACGTTGACAATTAGTCAACAATTCTTCATTTATTTTTTTAAACGTAAATATATGTTATTTTTCACTTCAAACTGAAAGCTTTTACTCCTCTCTGGGATTTGATCAAATCAGAATGGACACGTTTTATATAATGTCATTTGGAATGGTGAAAAGGATCCCTGAAATGGAAGTATTGATAAATTCAACTTGACTTACAGGAGGTATTTTGAACCAGCCTCAGATTTGCAGTCCTGTCACTTACCCAGCAGCTAAGAAGCAGTTTGAGGCCACACACAGGCAGTAGTGATGCTTCCCTCAACGTTAACAAACTGCTAATGCTGCTACCTTACCTCAGAGTGAGATCAAACGGCACATATTACATTTGTTTAAAATACTCTGGATTAAATCTCACAAATTCATGTGTTAAGAGCCTAAGAAGGCTCATTATAGGATCTTATCTATATCCTATAGATATTCAATCATTACAAGAGCTGTTGAAATGCCAGCCTTCTAAGAGTTATTAGCAAGGTCTGCAGAGATGCAAGGAAGCCTGGCAATTTCTCAGTGCTGTCTTATTAGTGCTTTAAGTACAAACTGAAAAAAATCTGATTTATTACGTTGTGGGACACAGAAAAACACATCTGACATTACAGAAAAATTCTAGTAGTAATTTTAAGACATTTGCAGAGAGTAAGAACATTTGTTCTGAGTACTTCAGTGTTTCCTTTACCTTGAATACACTGAATGTGTCCATCTTCAGTTGTAATTGTAAATGTTTCACCCGGGTTTACCTGCACAAGAATAACCTGTAAAAAGCAAAATATAAAGCAGCTGGGTTTGTATTTATTTTTTAATTTTAAAGATTAATTAGAGGAAAAATACAATCACTTTCTTTATACCTACGTGTTTGATTAGAATGAAAGAGGTTCTGGGCAGCTTTAAGAGACTAAAAGACAAATTGAGGTAGAATGAAATTTCCTCCTACGTTGATATAAATTGCTACCAGCGCTGCTGCCATTGATACACCTGAAATAATCAAGCATTAATTTTCTGTATTTTCCATGCTGCTGTATATTCTTTTTTCTGAATCAGTAAATGACCTGTTATTGACTTTGCTTTCTGAGTTTCGCCTATGAGAATCCTTCAGTGCCAGGGCTAAACTGGCAAAAATCAGGACTACACAAGAAGAAATAGATGCTTTGTGAAAAAAGCAGCCACATTTTCTCATTGATAGCATGCTGGTATGTATTTTGACAACCTATTTCCTCATGTTATCAGCTAATTTAACAGAAGCATAAGGTCCTTTGGGGGTGGAGGAAGAGGGAATGAGGTGGTAAAGCAGATCATGCTTACCACCCTCCACTCCACAGCTCCTGAAAGATCTGATGTAATTTCTCATGTCTGTGTGACCCTGTAGCTAACGAAACGCAACTAACAGTGCGGGTCACCGAGTCAATTTGAACAAGAGCATACTCACTGTCACACAAATCAGGGCGGACATCTGCCAAAATCATTCCTCTGGCAGTCCAGATTATCAGTGCACTTGTGCTGGACCAGACAAACCATCGCCTCATTCTACCACAGCACGTGCGTCAGACTTACTGTATGATTTTGGCAGCCGTGCTTCAGTTTTACCATAACATGGATACCTTCACTACCAGAACTTTACAGTGAGATTCTGCTGTATTGCAGGTCTAATGCTTTAGTACAACGGGGGGGTTGGCCACGTAAAAAGAGCAAAGTTACAGAGTCAAAATTCCACCCTGGTGATGGTCAGCACATTCGATCTACAAATTGAAATCAAATACATTTGTAAATGTATTTTAGAACACAAAAGAACACCAACCCCACTCCGGTGAGTTCACAGTAGGAGAAATAATTCTACTCTAGGTAGGTAGCTTGCTTCTGGACAAAAGTAGGACACCAAGTGCCCCTGAAATAGTCATTTAGCCAGCCAGCTATATTTATTATGGCTCCACAAGGAGGACAGAAGAAGGTAATCATTTAAAAAAAGCCATAATCGAAACACTGAAACGTAAGATCTGTCATTTCCGTGTGCTAGTAAATACGTAACTTTACTAAAATTCCAGAAGTAAAGAAAGAGATGCAATGTTACTGTTATTTTTTTTAAGGAAACAAAACTGGCAATAAGGGGCTGGGAATTTGCCAGAGCACAAAGACGAAGGAAAAACAAGGTCTGCATTAAAGCACAGCTGCTGGGGAAGGACACACCAGGGGACAGAACTCCCCAGGCAGGTATTAAACCTCACAACTAGTCTCATCTCCATGGACAGGAAAATTCAGAGGCAGGAAAGGAATCCTTTTAGAAATGCAGAGCCTCTGCACAGGTCAGAGCTTCGGAAGAAGTTCAACAAACTGGAGTTCAGGAAGCTATTAACTGAACTCAGTTAAAAGAATCACAAGTGGTGTAATCACAGGACTGCAGAGCAGTTCAGAGCCTGGAATTTCAGGAACGCATAGGGCAGTGTCTTGGAGGAATGACTCACTCTAATTAATGAAGCAAAAGCAGTTCCATCTACCTTCCATCAAGGAAAATTTCCAGGAAGCTCGAGTGTTTCTATAGCTGGCCTAAGCCAAGCTGGAGGCCAGGCTAGTGCTAGCAGCCCCAGTCATGTCAACACCCTCAGGTGTCCAGCATACCCATTTCAAAACTAATGGGATCAACACACTTTGAAAGCTCTTTCAAAGCACCGGTCAGGGTTTTGCTTTTAGCTATTTTTCACACACCTTCCATGGCTGATGGTTTTTTTTCAGAACAAGAAATCCTTCCAGAAAATTTCCAAATTACTTACACTTTATGTGAAATGGAACTGATGAACTGGATGCTGCATCTGACTGAAGTGACTTGTGGAATGGCACAAATTTTATTTCTGAAGAGAAAAACTCTGTAATGCTTTATAATTAGCCTATCCTCTGTGGCACTGGCAACAAATAATTAAAAATCATCTGCATTAATAAATTAATACTCTTCTTGAAAGCGAGTTTGTGGCTCAGCAGTCTCTCCTCTCTATAAGAAAGTGCAGCAAATGAGCCGCAAGCGTATTTGTTATGTGACTGAAGGACGGCAAGATGATGTAGCTGTTTACATGCGGATGTGCTAGAATGAGAAACGTTGGCACGCTAAATGAAATGACATTCCCACCCCGAAGACAGATGCACCGATGTTCAATTGACAGACTTACTCATTACTTTCAAAATAACTCAATTGCAAGGCTTGAAGACTATCAGTTTTCAAGTCCACTCTTCAAATACCATTTTCCTGTGCATCCCCAACTTTTTTTTTTTCTTTTAAACTGCACCCAAATGCAAACAGCCTCCTCTAGGTTCTCAAGACTTCAACGAGGGTCACCTTTGGGGTTATTCAATGCACACTAGTATTTGCACATTGATCTACGCAAAGACATACTATACAAAACCAGCTAGGGAGCTGGTCTCCAATTAGACCTACTTGATCTATTTTCCTTGAGCAACATGAAACATTAGCTACTGAATAATCTCACAGCTGGTCAGTGTCTAAAATTTCACGTTGCTAATGCTAGAACTTCAGAACTAGTTTAGATAGTTTATAGCTGTACTTATTTCAAGACACAGTCATTACTGCCAGATACTTAAAGCTATATATTGATCAGAATAAAGCAATTAATAATTTTGTCCCTTGCTTCAACAAGTTGATTGTTTAACTCCAGCTAAATAAAGCCTTCAGATTTATGTTTTGTTATTCCTGCCAACAAATAGACAGTCAGCTATTTAAACAAACAAGCAAAACCCCCTCTTCTCTCCTACAATGTTTGCAGCTGCTGGAGCTGGGGAAAGATGCTTCTTAAATCAAGCTGCAGGGTTAAAACATCAGGATGTCTGTAATATTTCTGAACACACACTGAAAATCTACCTCCAAAGAAGGGGAAGACAACTCAGCGTTTGTAGTACAAGGCAATTGACTTTCATCTCCAAGCAGTAAATTCACTTCAAGTTTACTAACAACTTGAACAAGCTTGTACTTCAGTCAAATAATTTTGCTTTCAATTTGTCTGTATTTCTAATCATGGCAGGTACTTCTGAGGGCTTGTGTCCAATAAAATTCTAAAGTTTCACTGTGTATACTCAGGTTTCACCAGTGCACTCTAATTATTAATGAAGGCTTTTAGTATCAGGAAACTAGAGGTCTTCTTTCCTCTCCTCTACATTTCCCTGCATCAGACTTCTCAGTTTAGAGCACTGCAGCCACTTTCTAATATTTATAACTTTACATGAGCTTTAAGAAGAGCCTTCACACCCTTAGTTTTATTAAATATTCAATCCAGAGAAAAGATTTTCCTTTTATTTTTTTATTTTAAAGTACTTCCATGAGTATAAAATATTCCTTTCAGTTCACAATCTTTTCATACTTCCACTACAGAAGCATTGAAGGACTGCATAATTAACATGTCTATTTCACTGCCAACATCAGTGCTCAGAACCATATGCTTTTCACAGAATCCTAGAATAGTTCAGTTTCAAAGGGACCTTAAAGACCATCCAGTTCCAACCCCCCTGCGTGGGCAGGGACACCTCCCACTAGATCAGGTTGCTCAAGGTCCCATCCCAACATGGCCTTGAACACTTCTAGGGAGGGGGCAGCCTTGTAAATTAGTACCCAGTTGCTTTATTTTGCCTCTTCTCCTTTCAATTATTGTACAAGTTGTACAGCGAGTCATTTTTCTCTATTTTGTTTTCTACAGTGTGCTTGAATGTCAACCTCCCCACTAGCACCGCGGGCACAGTATGACACGAGCTGTATGAAAATGCAACAGATCTGCTTGCCTGTTGTATGCTGTCCCCATTAACCATGTGAGGTAGAAGCGGCACTTCGTTCAGTATCGGCGTGGCTTCCAGTGGAGGCGGCTGGTCGGCCATCATGTCTGAAAACCATTCATGGACAATTGCTCACGTTAACCACCTGCTAAAACAAAAGACAGGGCCAATATTAGATTTAAAGCTTCCCCTCTCCCAAATAATCGTGCTTTTCCAACACTGTGTTTAAGAAATACATACCTTCCTTCTACAAAGGCATTCCTTAAGTACATATCATTCAACACTGCCCCAAGTGATGAAATCAGCACATAGGTGATGCAACTACACAAAAGCACAGTTTATGTTTACGGAGCACCTTATTCTTAAAATTTGGAGTTACAGTTTCTGAACTGGTTACAACTCGAGTTTTAGGCCAAGTAATTCACAAACTACACATACATTTCAGTCCTTGTAGCGATTAAAAAACCTGCAATTTCTCCACTGTTGCAATGTGTCATTAATACACAACTCTGACATGGTGAAAGCAAAGCTTAAGGTAACACAAGAGAGACTAGAGAACTTTGTACTAAAGTCTTTAAGTGATAGAGAAATGCGAATGAAAAAGTGCTGCACAGTTTTGGGCTTCTGGTGAATAATCCCTAATTGCAATAAGGCAAAATATAATGCAACTGCTGATGAATTTTTGGTGTATAGTTAAATCAGCATCCATAAAAAGCACAAGATAACAGACTACAGGAAATGCTGACATTTCCTTCTTCCTTCCCATTCCCTCCTGTAACCCAGACAGAAGACCAAAATGCATTTAGGATACTCCAATTGAATTAAAAAGCAAAACATAAGAACAAAAAGGAAAAACACCATCCCACCTGCGCGTGAACCAAGTCAGCCTCTATACTACTGCTACATCCTTGTTCAGTTCTCTATAGCCAGTATGGAAATGAAAGTATTTGGAAAAAAAACAAAACAAAACCAAAACTGATTAATTCTGTACTTGTGGTCTTGTATCTTCAGCAGACTAGAAACAGTGAGCTGGACTTTCATGATTTCTGCTGGTGTTAACTCGTATCATCCAGAAAGGGTCTGTAACACAGGTGGCATTGCAAGATTTCTCCTGTATTAGCAGTGCAAGGTAAAGAGGCTGGCAGCATGCAATAGCAAAAACACATTCTCTCTTGTTTGCAAGAACATCTCAAAATAACTGATACAATCGCACAGCCACAAAAGACAGCATAATAAAATACCCACCACTGCCAAGGAAACTAGCTTAATTCTGCATACCAACTGCTTTCCGGGTCTGCTCCGGTAACAGAATTTTAAGAGACCAAAGGGACAGGTGCAAGGGCTCGACGTGACTTCCAAAGTTTAAATTCGTATCAGGTTTGTCCTAAATATACCTAACTACCTTAGCATGTTATTTACTTCCTGAATAGAATAATCTTCTGCCTTTTTTTGCCAGATTTTGAATTACCACTGCCAAGGACACAAGCTCATCTGACTGTATGCAACTATTCCCCTTAAAAATATCTGTACAGTAATGCTGCCAGTCAGTATGCTAAAATTATGGCACTAGTTTCTTCTTCTACAGCTCTTCTATTTTTAGAGGTTTATAGTTAAGTCTTAAGAGAAATTGCTTCCATAATAGGAATTCAGTATACACAAGCAGATTGAAAATGTTGGTTTATTTTATGTACATTAAATATATAAAATACATGTGTGTGTGTGCACAGCATCAATTTCTTTCATTTAAAAACCTCAAAGACGACAGAAATTAGCACTTAATATAAAGGGGAAAACCCTTCATCAAAAAGCAACTAAATCTGCATTCAGATGTTCAGCTAACCAAAACAGCCAGCTGTAGAAAAACGTGTTCTGAAACAAGCCCTCGCGCCACCTGCGACTCTACATCAACGTCCTGTTGCTGCCCACGTCTCCCACTTGGCTCGGTGCAGTTCTCGGAGGCTCTGTCCGCCCCAGCTCGTACGACCCCCACGTGCCTTTCAGCACCCCGCATCTGCTGCCTGGCTCCACACCGTCACCTACACGCACACCCCTCCCACTTGCTTCACGCTGTAACTTCGGGTGTTTCACACCAAGAACTTCCTCTTCAGAGATTTCAAACAAATGTTTTCATACGGTTACTGACAACCTCCTAAAGCAGCGAATACTATTTCATGGCAAGTAGTGATCTCCATATGTTAAGAGAAAATGGAAGCACCAGCGTAAATGAAACCATTTCAATAACCCTTGGGCAGTTTCACCTGACTCTGAAAGCCAGCACTTCATGTACAGCTGGGCTCAGGTGGCGGCCAGTGACAGAACACGAGCAGCAGAGAGGCACAGCCCACTGCATACTGCTTTTTATTATCATTTGTATTTGCAAAGTCCCTCATTTTTTTCTTGTTTTCTTTTCTTCAAGAGCACAGCTTCGTTCCTTGAGAATACCGACAAAGGAGCAGCAGAACACACGGCTGCTCCCAAAGGTACCCCTTCTGCTGTTTAAAAGGAGCGGGACTCAGCCCCGGCGTGTTTAACAGCTAAAACTTTTCGATGGAAACAAAGCACACCCAAACACGATACCAACAGGTTCACCTCCCAAAAGTCTCCGTTTCATTCAAGGAAGCAGGTGGCATTTGGGTAAAAGAGAATCCCTGGAAAGTTATTACACAGTCAGCACAATTTCCTGAAAAACAAACCAAAGAAGTAGAAATGGATCTTGAAAAGCCATTCTCCCACCTCCTCTACTGCTAGCCTAGGAGCAAGGCATCCGGCCCTGCTGTCCTCCACAGCCTAGGAAGGGAGCATCCAAAGGAGAGCTCTGCAGGTGGTGAAGGGTCTGGAGGGGAAGACGTGTGAGGAGCAGCTGAGGTCCCTGGGTTTGCTCAGCCCCGAGCAGAGCAGGCCGAGGGGAGGCCTCATGGCGGCCTGCAGCTCCCTCACAGGGAGCAGAGGGGCAGGCCCTGAGCTCTGCTCTCTGGGGACAGTGACAGGACCCGAGGGAACGGCAGGGAGCTGGGACAGGGGAGGGCCAGGGTGGGGGTTAGGGAAAGGATCTGCACCCAGAGGTGGTCGGCACTGGGACAGGCTGCCCAGGGACGTGGTCATGGCACTGAGCCTGCTGGAATTCAAGAAGTGTTTGGACAGCGCTCTCAGACACGGGGTCTGATTTTTGGGTGGTGCTGTGACGAGCCAGGAGTTGCACTCGATGGTCCCTGTTGGTCCCTTCCAACTCAGGATATTCTGTGGCTAGCTCAGCCCCACAACTCCTAACACAACAGCAGCAGCAGGGTAAGCAACGCTGCGTGGCTGCTGCGAGAGGAGGACAAGTGATGCAGGTGGAGGACAAGCACTGCGAGGGCACAGCAGCACATCTGAGAACCAAGAAGTGATCTCCATCCCATGGCCAACGTGCTACCAAATCAAGACTCACAGTTCCCCTCAAGCTCTGCCCCTGTCCCCAGGCATTCTCTGAACTCTTGGTTTTACCCAGAACCCAAGACAAGTCAGCTTGGGCAGACAAATCCAGCCCATGAGCTGTGTGTGGCCCAAAGAAGGACGAACCTCCGGCAGGCAGAACTGAACCAAAAACCACCTCAGGCTGCCTCTGAGGGCTGGTCACTCCTATCCCGGTGAGAAAGCCTCAGACAGCTGTTTTCCAGGGTCTGTTCTTGGCAGTGAGACATGTTAAGTTTACGATCACTACAAACTATCCAAGCGGGCAGTGAGAAAAAAACAAACAAATATCTGCACTAAAAACTCAGTTTGTGCTTATTATAAAGATAAATTAATATGTAAAATTTAAAATTATGGATTAAAAAAAAATCCTTTCTGGAAGTATCAGGGACTAGACAAACTTTATCATTTTCCACAGTTCAAAGAATACACTGAGAGTGAATCATTATATAAGAATCAAGAACAGAATTTGGAGATGCAGCTTCTGGAGCTCTGTCATCATGCCTTGGATGGTTTTTGAGTCAGCATGGAGCTAAACAGATTAATTTTTAGAAAGGTTATGTTCTGTAAGGGTACTTCTTGCCTGATTCATTTCATTACAGCGGTTTCTAGTATGCATCAGCTAAAGGTCATTCCCCGCCCTTGTTTGGCCTGCAGGGTGGATTAAAGCCCATACAGCACCACAGTCGTTAAAGCAGCATCAGGGCTAATCAGGACTAACCCTCTCAGAAACCCCTTCAAGGGAGGTAGCTCAAGAAAAACACATCTAAAACGCTGAAATATTTTAATTTTACAAAGCTAATAGAATATATGTTAAAATTTAACAGAGCAGGGTGTACAGTCAGCAGCACGCCTGAATTCATTCTAATAGCTCAGGTTGGAATAGAAGTAAGTGAAAAAATGGTTACGTGTGCCTTTGCGATTGAATTTACTTCGATACTCTGTAGCAACCACTGACATACAGTTGAGTAAGTGCAATCAGTTTGTTACACTGAGGGCTCACATTTGTTTCCGTATTAATTGGATTTGGCTGGATGGCCACAGCCAGAGTTGCAGATGATGGCTCTACGTCAAGGTGGAAGCTGGTGACAAGTGTGGCCCTCTGGGCTATTGGGAGGTGCTCTGCCCGTGGCAGGGGGTGGCATGGGGTGGGCTTTGAGGTCCCTTCCAACTCCCTGCCCTTCTGCGATCCTAAGATGAATGTCACTTTGTTCTAATACCTACAAATATAATTTACCAGACTTCCAGGAATATTAGTTCATATGAAAGTCTTGAAAGATGGATTTCAAATTACTTAATGCTAACAGACTTTAAACGTAATGTTTTGCTATATCTGGGTATGACAAAGTAGGATATTAAGGCTTTTTAAACCAAATAAAACCAGCTCATATTTCAGAAGTATGCTCTGAGAAGCACCAAGTAATTCAACACTGCGTTAATGTAATATGGTTAATCATGTTAACCATATTAAAAAAAATGCAGTATTTTCCAGTGACAGCCTCACACTACAAAGGCTTCTAAGAAAAACAGAAAATCTTAATGACTAGCCTTCCAGAAAACAATTACAGTATACAGCGGCTGTGCCTGACCTCACTTCCTGACATAGTAAAAACGCAGAGGCAAGACTGAAACATTGGCCTTCCCTTTTCTCCAGCCCAAATTCTTCTCCACCAGTGCTGCAGTCATCCTGGAGCCCGTCCAGCTGCTGAGGAACTGCGCTCAACTCAGTGTTCATTGATTCCTGCCTACTCCCATCTGAAGTCACCGCCTCCCTGATAAAGCAGGGCCCTTATTTACATGAAAATAACGATTGTGCTCGCCGCTCACCCAAAGCCCAGGTAGCTAACTGGCCTTCAGGACACGCAAGATTCATTCCTTAAGTCTGGGAAACAGTCAGGGATTTTCAGGAGACATTTTGAGAATGAAATCTCAAACAGTTTCGATCAGAACGTGAAAGAAATACGCAATTCCAGTATCTGAGGGTAGCTGTTAACAACAGCGTATGTACACAGGGTGGCAATTAACAAAAGCTTACCAGAACTAACAGAAATAATGCTTACTGCACATTGGGTTTGACAAAAGGCTAACTGAGCTTTTGTAACGTGCAGCTTGGAATGAGGTGCCACCTTCATCTCACGCCCCGTCACCTCCCGCTGAACAATGCGACAGCAAACTTCAGAACTGGAACGGCAAGTGGAAAACATTTTTCTCTACAAAGGCACCACTTCCATCTCACCACAGATTCTGGAGCAGCTACCAGGAAACACCAACAGCACATCAACAATTTTACAGGCTTTTTTTTTTAAGCAGTAACAATGAATCTGTAGTTATTATGTACAGGGCTCATAAAAACAAAAGGTTGTGTATTTATTGTTTTTTTATAAGACTGCACAAAATAAGAAAAACTTCACTTATTGAAAGATATCTTTATTGGAATTATATCCTTTAATCACACTCATAGAATGAGATTTATTGTGAAAATATGTAGCAATATTATATACTTATCAAGTTTTAGAAATGCTGTCATTTCATGTTAAAATGTTATCCTAGCATTTTAGGAATTTCTCTCCAGAAAGGCCTCACACGTACACGAATATACTGAATGCAGAAAGGGAACACTGGGAAGAAATGGGTCAGCTTCATTCCGCTTCCCAGAGAAGAAACTGAACAGATTTAATAAACAGTAAGAAAGTTTATAAGCCCACATATAAGATAGCACCAAGACTGTATTTTTATCATAGTAAGCGGTGGATTTCGTATGAGAAACTTTCCTATTTCAAGGACCTTATTAATTAAATGGAGCTTTTTTTTTTTAAATAGAGTAGGCCTGAAGCAGAAAGAACAATGTATCCGAGACCAAAGAGGAAGTCTGATGGTCAGCAAGAAATTCAGCTCAGACTTCCTGATTTCTAGGTTTGCTGCCTTATGCAACCTTCCAGTCTGAGCAAAAGTTTGTGTTATTGCAGGAAGTCAACTACTATTATATTGCTATTTATTTAAAACACTATTGTATCAAAACCAAAAGCCTTAATTGTACTTTTCTGTATTCATGTAATTCATAGTGTTTTATATCTATTTATTATACTTTTCTATGTTACATTGTGTATATTTATTTCCACTAAGTGGGGGCAAAATCCTTTTTACAAGCAAGACACTTTGTTAATTACTTTTACGTTTGGAAAATAGTGTTGTATAGGACTAGATCTGTGCACACACACACGAAGTTCATGCACTCTGATACAAAGCAAACGCTGAGATTCTTCCATGCCTCACACTGCAGATTCTTGCGAGCTAACAGTTCTGAACATTTTAAACACTCTCCAAGCTGTCAGTTAAAGTTTGCATCAATGACCTCCAAAGGCTGTTAAAAAGAACAAAATACACAAACAAACAGAGTCCCCAACCCCAGGCTAAGGAATAACCCTGTCAGGAAGATCAAACCTGATTTATGAATTGTAAATCTTGCCCCTCCAGATCTGAAATGTATGCCCCATGCAAATTTGAGGTAGGAAACATTTAGGAGGAAAAAAAAAAAAGATACAAGCTACCTTCTCCCACCCAAGTTTTTCAAATAAACAGTACTAACAAGGTGTTTAAGATATCATCCCGATCCCAAAATAGTTCTCTGCCGCAGGACCACACATGAGACGTTCTAGGTGGATCGGTTTACTTTCAGCAAGATTAAGGGAGTGAGAGACCTAACAGAACCAGGCTTAACAGAAGCTCAGTTACAATTTTAGCTCTGAAGAGACCACCATCACTCCATAACAGTCATCTGTTCAAAACTAAATATATGTTTTGATTAAAATGTTGGGAATAATTTCTAACGACACCCAAGTGAATTTGTCTGCACCATCCTGCGTGAAGTCTGGCTTCCATCCAGGAGGGCACCACAACTTTGATACTGAGAACGCTCTTCATGACTTACCCTACAGACGTGCTCAGTCAACCATTTTTAATACTTCGGGCAGGGAAAAAAAACGATGTAATTTTGATCTAGGTATTGCTAGGCATGAGCAATTTTGACCTAGGTAAGTTTTTGTATTGTAAAACAATAAAAGCCCCAACAAAACACCCACCCAGCTCCACAGTACGTGGTGTCAGCACACTGCATCGAATGATTTCTTCTAGAACCTCTTTTCAAATCTTTTTCTAACCTGATGTCTGAAAAAGTGACACCACCTAAACCACTGTGGGTGCCCTGGTAGGGATCCACTTGCTTTACACGTGGAAAAAGATGCGAATCCCCGAACCTCAGCATTTCACTGCCATCACCCAGAAGTGTTTCTGCTTCAGACCACATCCAAAGTGACAACTGCAAAAACTGTGTCACTGGAAAGCTTTCAAAGGCAGGGCAGGGACTACCTGAAGAAGCCACAGATACGTAGAGGTAACGCTACAGAGACCCAAACATTTCCCTGTGTTTCCCAGAAAGTTTCACTGTTCCTTAAATGGTTATTCCCATGTAGTGCTAATAGTTTTCATGGTAAAATATAGAAGTAAGCGACTGCACACCTTGTACAAGCCCGGCCAGTCCTCCAGCCCTCACCAAGCCAGCTGAGGATCAGATATACATGGGGCCGGGTGCCAGAAGGACTGCGAGCAGCATCCTAAAAGCTGCAGAAAGCTGGCTGGTTTCTGTGACCACTGACAAGAAGGACCCATGGAGAGGGGAAGCACAAGGTGTACATGCTCTGTATGACAGCAGGGGAGAAAAGGCAATCAGCAAACTAGGGGACACTTTTTTATTTGCTAAAGATGATTAAGTTAACTGCTAATGCCCCCCTCTCAGAGTACTCTAAGACCTGGTTGAAATTATCACTGAAGGAATATTAAGATCAAGATGAGGAGTCCTCATGTCACAGCCACCACAAAAACCCTCCCTAAAACCAGAGAAACAGCAGATACAACAGAGCAGGACACATGGGAACTCTGCCATGAGTGACAGGATCAATTTTCATCCTCCCTTAACAATCCGGATCAGGTTCCTGATGCAACAGTGCCAGGAAAGCAATAAAAAAAAAAAATTGCTTCCCTCCACCCTCTAATAAAAACTATACAACCAACTGCCCTTAGCACTTACAGACTGCTTTGTACTCCGATAATCATGCCGTAAGATTTCAGAGCTCCTGGTTCCACGAAGGAAAAAAGGCAAAAGCACCAGCTGAAGGGCAGCGCTCACCCTACAGGGGGACAGCCCCGTCCCAGTGGGGTCAGAGGCCCATTCCCACCATTAGGAACCACCACTCAGGAGAAAGTCCCTGCCAACACTCCCAGTGTACTGCATTTGACTTGATTTGGCTGTTATTTAACACCATGCTCATTGATCATGCTATAATTTTCCAAATTGATTTTTGAGGCCTATCGAGTTTGTGTTTCCAGTTTCTGTGAGGCAAACACTGCGCTGCTTTTAGGTATTGTCCTTTACTCTTTTAGTTGGTTTACATTTTCTATCTTATCGCCAGCAAAGCAGGCTCATATCCTAAGCACTTTTGTGCTGCTTCCGAAGTGCCCAGCCCCGCCAAACGAAAGCCGCGAGTTCCTGAAAGGTCCCGCTCCCGCTCCCAGGAGTGCTCAAGGACAGAACCCCTCAAGTGTTTCGCTCTTATTTCAACTTAAAGAAAGGGATTCAGGCATTTTTCGGCGGTATCGGTGTAGTTAAAAATAACAAACAACCGAAGTCAGAAGCAAAACTGACTGCTTCTTTCCACTGGCCGGGAAGATGAGATGTTCTGGCAGAAGCTAAGCCGCTCGTTTTAACGCCCCAAAGCTGAACAAAGCCTGACATTTTCAGGCTTATGTGAAAAAGCCTCTAATAACTGCAATGTAATAACATGATTTTCTCAATGCGAAACCGTGCCCCTTCAATTTCAAAACATTGTTCAGGTTGCTCGGGCCTTGATGCAAACCAGTTTATTTACCCATTAACAACCGACCACTGAAACGCTACACCCAAGCGTCTGACGGAGTGACTTGAGGTATGGAGGCAGCATACAACACGGTCCACTGAAAAACAAACGCCTGAGCCAGGAAACTTCTGAGCGGAGTCACGAGAAGTAGAGCATGTCTTTGAAACAAAAATTTGATTAAAAAAGAAAAAAAAAAAAACACGAGAAAAGAAAACCCCACAAAGAGAACAAACGTAACGACAGCATCCTTACAGGCCTCATGGTGCAGTCATAATGTTACCAGTGGTAAAGAGCAGCTGGCAAACAAATAGGGCACTTCTCTGAAAAAAAAAATACACACAGAAAGACAACAGCACGCTCTTAAAAGCACAGGCCCTATTACGTACCTGAAAATAGGAGAAACTGTCCCACACCTTGGTGCAAAGCAGTAAGAGCCACAGAGAAACCATCAGTCCCCCCCAAGGTAGCTGTGTTTACAGCTTTAAGTAACTGCAGAACTGAACAGATGAAGCAGAATGTTTAAAATGGTGCCAAGATTTACAAGATGGGAAATGCAAGTTTCTACAGGAGCTGCCTATGCTCCGAGATTCTGAAATTCAGGTTAAGTATCTGGATAACCAAGTACAATCCTTCCTCGTGGGACATATTCAGTCGTGAGGTGGAACATGAAGTTGAATCTCTTTTTATAGTAATTTTTTCCCTTCAAAAGAAACATTTTATTTACCATACTTCTTCATTATTTTCAGCAGAAAAAAGTGTTGTTTCAAAGCATAGAAAAAATCCAAAGCAATAGCTAGTGTACCTACAGACAGCTCTGCCACGAGAGGAACGTAAATAGCGCACAGCACCTTGCTCGCCTAAGCCTCCTCTGTTCAGGGAGGAATCCCTAGCTCACAGCAAGGAATAACCCAGGTACTTCTAAAAGCTTTTCTTTAATCTTCAAACGAGAGCTGGCGGAGGACCAGCTAGCAAAGCGCACGGCTGACCTACTTGGTCCCATACTGCATATTTCCAGACATCAAACGCGCCACGCCGTGCTGCATGCAGACAGGGAAGTCAGCGTCCCGAGCCAACGAAAGCTCCTTCGGTTACAGCACCGAAGCTCGGGGTCCTTCCAGCACCTGACCCACATCCACCCGTCCTGAACTAACCCAGAGAGCAGCCGGGGCGGCACACACCCCGAGCTGTTACGGCCGGCGCCATACAAACACTATCCAAACCTTGAACTTTTTTTTTTTTAACTCAGCTGAGAGGAAGCAATCATTCAGATTATTAAAAACAACAGCAACAACCCCATTTCCAGGAAAGGCTCTCTACCAGGAGACCGGTCACATCGGTCAGCTGTTGTCTAACCCAACAGAACTGAAATCAGGACTTCACGAAAGTAGTAACCAGAAGGTTTCTGTGGGCACTAAGGAGAGCATGGGCTAGTTTTCCACTAGCTCTGATTCAATCTGCTTCTGGGAAGCAGAAATGTTCCTGATGCCTCCTGACGGACTGATACAAACAAACTTACAAACAAGCTTTTTACATATAAGAGCTCTTACAAAACATGGCTTCAAAACCAAGAACAATGATGCAGCGAAAACAAAGCATTTTTACAATTTCAGGATTATGCAACCTTCAAGCAAAGAAGAGTTATGCTGATATCCAAACCAAAGGCCTACTTGCACAACAGGAGAAGAGGTTTGGGATGTAATGCTTTAGCTGCCCAGCAGATCAAATTAGCCTAGTTAAAACAGATTACACTTAAACCAAGGGCTAAAAACACACCAATAAATTACTTAAATTACCACATCTGAGCAGTCTCATGGTAACAGACCGTGTGCATTTTTTTTAGCTCACAGAAAATGCAAGGCAAAATGCAAGTATGAGATCCAACACAAGTCTTAAGCAACACTTCACCCAGCATTCATTACAGGCCAGGAGCATAAAATGACCTAACACAGTTCACCTGATGCAGGATAATAAACTAAAATCATCCACTTCTGCACCCGGATTTATCGGCAAACCAGCTGCACTGCAACAAGTCCAGAGGTGCAAACAAATACTGATTTTTGTATATAGATATTTGCAGATCTATGCAAATACTAAAAGGCTGCCTTTATTCCTAAATGAAGTTGTATATTAGGGGCACAGGACACTGCCCCCCATTTGGGAGACTAAGACCTCACAAAGCAGAGCTGAGAGCAACTGATCCCCATTGAAGAGGTACCAGTGCTGAAGCTATTTACTAGAGGATTTTAAACAGTTGACCAAAAGGCTTATAAATGGAGATGAAGCTTGTACTTAACTGGTTAGACTATTTCCTCCCAAAATGTGCATTCAACACCAGAAGACTATAAAGTAATATTAAAAAAGTGACCATGTTATTTTATCACATCTTGCGAAGAAGATCCATTTGCTCACAAGGCACTTCTAACTTTTCCACCAAGGATTTGCTTTGTATTTAATGATGTATTTGCTATCATGCTCTATTCTACGTTGATATGATGCAACACAAAAATGCAATTTCACCCTGTTGTAAGCTATATGGCAGCCAACATCACAATCAAGAGCTTTTCAAAGGATAGGGCTAATTAACGACTACGTGATAGCTGTGTAGCAGGGATGGACAGCACTTCTGATAAATATTAACTAATGCTCTCTTCTAATTTGCAAATAGCGACACATGAATTCATATACAGGACTTAAAGATCAGACCTCCAGCCTTGCAACAGGCATTTATGCAGTATAAGAGAAGTTTGTTTTGGAAAAGCGTGATTATGGCCTTCAGGACGTACTTCAATTCTTCACAAAATTAAAAAACTACTTTGCGTCTTTACATTAAAAAGGTGTTTTTTTCCCCCATAAGTGCTTTATACTGGAGCTGCTTATTCTCTTTCCATGTAAAATACATTGTTTAGCCAACAGCTTCCAAAACTTGTCTTTACTTGTGGCTTTTTTTAAAAAAAGAAAGCATTTGCCATGGTTCAGTAAGGGTCTTACTGTTTAATATGAGAGAATGTGATTCACAGGAACCTTCATTAAAAACAATGAGCAAGTTGTAGAGTTCTTAGTCTCAAGAAAAAAACATGCACGTTGTATTGATGGCAGTTTTCTACCTTTTTTTTTTTTTTTAAACAGACAGATCAATTCCATGACTTGATCTATTCCCTGACCAAAGAGCTCGATTTCATGAGCTCCAACTAAACTCAACGTATCTAAGTAATGCCATCCAGTTGGACACTTATCAGTAAGCGACCACTCATTTGAACTGTTTTCTGTACAGGAAATGCCTCTTGCTAGAAACAGAATTTACTTTCTTTATACAAAGGCCAATTATGCAAGTCTCATTAAGACAAAAATTCCATCTGGGGGAAGGAGTGTGAGATTAATGCCAAAATAAAGATAAGGTTGCAACATTATAAAATCAATAATGCTCATGTGGAAATACTGAGCCTCTTCTTTCCTCAAGAACTCTATCAGTTCTTCCTTCCCTAACTCATTGTTTCTTTGATAATGTTACCCAGAAATTTCTAAAATAAAGAGGGGGGGGGGACACAGACGGACACCAAAGAGGGAAAAAAAAGTGTCCTCAGCCTCTCAGCCTAAAAGTCCATCCAATACTTGCACACTGTTTCACCTTAAAATGACTTACAGGAAAAAAAAAAGCCTCATAAAATTTGGGAGAATAGCAAATGATGGCTAATTACCGTTGTCACTCTCCTGACTTGAAATTGCTCCTGCTGATGAATGGTACACGGTCAGTGCCTGCTGTAGGATGAGCAAGGTGCTGTACTGTCCTTCAGTCTTCTTTCTGTAGACAAGAAAAAATGTAACAGTAATTTTTTTTTTCAGTGGCTGGCAAGCACCAAGTATTAAGGTGAAAAAAGAAAACCACACAGAAAACAACTTAGATCGAACAAAAGAGAACAGCCAGTGCTCAACTCCACTATATTCTGCAAATAAAACTCGAGGAAGACGCCGCTGTGAAAGAACCAAAAGACCTTTCACAGCCTTTCTGTGTACAGAACGCAAAACCCGACAACTGTGTAAACACACCGCACATACGTTTCATGCCGCATTGGCCAAAGACACCCCGCTGCTTACGCTGGGCTCTAATCCGTGAGGAGGAACCTGACCGTAACGATGACGGCTCCCGCATGAAGCGCATTCTGCGACCAGCGAGTGGATTTACCTAGTCGGCTGCTCAGTGCTCTGTTCTTCTGTGACAATAACGGGGGAGCCAATTTCCAAACAGGACGTAAAGGTGGCCAAATTGAAATTACCAGGAACGTATTTACCCTGATAGGGTACACTGAGAACAGATTAACTGTACAATCCGGAATACATGGGCACAGTTTACTGTTATGGGGAAGCATGGCTTTATTCCAGAAACTGTTCCACGAAAGATGCGCCACCAGGAGCAGGTAACGGGTAACTTGAGCAGTCCCCAAAGCCATTCAAGGTTTTACTTTTTATGGTGTAAAAATCATCACCTCCCTCGTGGCGCTGGGTTGAGTACCTAACTCCAGCTCCTAAACTGTCTGCACGCTGAAGAACGTGAATTGCACCATTTTGGGTCTCCAGACTTCGCAGGTCTGACTAATATTCGTCGATTTACGGGGTGTTTTTTCTAAAGCTATGGCACAGGCCTGCATGTCCTGCAGTGTTACTGGACTGCAGGAAGCAACCAGTGCCCCCAGAGCTCACTGAGATAGTTTAGACTACGCTGGCTAACTTTGCACCGAGCCAGCCACGGCTCCCGCAGCTTCCTCCTGCAAGCACAGCAGATCCATTGTTGCTCCCACCAGAAAGGTGATACTGGTGCAAAGCCGCAGATGTTGCCCAAGTCGCAGCCTCATCGTGTCCTCCTCAACTACTTTTAACGAGATACGGACAAAAAGATATAAAGCATCAGGCCCCAGTGCTGGAAAGTGAATCCTGAGCGAACGGAGGCATTTTTGCACATCAATCAAGATATTGGGAACAATAGCAGATTTACATTAAGATTGAAACGGACGAAGGGCGCTGAGCCAGTGGTCTGTCTTTGCTGGTCAATACACAGAAAGGATTGTGTTAGCACCACTGAAAGAATAAATTATCGCTGCTTTTACAATAAGCTCTTCAAGAATGCAATAAAGGGTTCAGTGTGTGCTCCTCACTCAGGAATCCAAAACTTTTCAGTTAAGGTCTGGCTTGCAGCAAAGATAACAGCTGAAAACTAACCATCTTGACCTTGGTAAGCTTCATGACAACTTGCTAAAAACAGGTGAAAAAATGAAAAGGTTACTTCTCTGATATTCACCAGCCTTGAAACTGGAGCAGCGAGCAACCACAGTTTTGAATACCAATAGTTCGGGCTGGATCATTTTGAGACGCACCTGAGTTAGAAGCGAGAAATACTATTTTTTACCTCTAGCCTCTTGACCGTTGCAGCACGGCTAACGGTGGGGATTTCTCAGCTGCTTTCAGAGGTAAATTTACAACTCTTCTCTGTCCGTATAAAATGATGACAGGCAAACAAGACAATATATAACTAGGGAAGGCATTCTGACAGTACTCGGCACTGAAGCCGTGAAATATCATAGGAATGCCTTCCCGGCTGTAGATTTTCTTAAAAGCCACAAGTCTACCTCTACGGTTTGACGAGAAGTCTTCAAAGCTGGAGAAATGGCAGGCCATCAAATAAAAGCACTGGCTTCAGTCTTCCAACCTTGAGGGTGCATTTAAATTTGCATGAAGTTCATCCAAAGGGATTCCAAGCCATTTTTAATAGCGGGTGTACAAATGGGTCTGCAAATCCCCAGGCGGCCCCAGTGTACCAGGCTCCGGGGAGTGCCGAGGCCGGGCGCTCTTGCGAACACAACACCAGAATTTTCCCTGTCTGCAGAGCGCACACGAAATCCTGTTTTCTAAGGACCCACCAAACCTTTTCTAAAAATAAACGTAAAAGATGAAAGGGCGCTGGTATGGGTGTGACAGCCCACACTGTCAACACGATGCAAATGCTAGCCTCCAAAAAGCACCCAAACAAAAGACCGTTAAAAGCGTTATACAGAGCATTTATATCCAACTTTGCTGCAGATTTGGTTTCTGTACAACATCAAAGAAAGATGCAGTTTGTGATCAAGGGCTGTGGCAGGAAGCAGATTTGTGTAGGCAAAGTTATCTTTATTCTCTCTAAAGGTGAACACCAGGAATTACGGTTTTAAACCATTCTAGCATTTGATTCTTCAAAACTGTTGGCAACCAAAACACTCCAGTGAAATTAACTGGGGAACTTTACGAACAAAAATAAGCGATCCTTACATAAGGGGAATGAAAACAGCTCGTAGTATTTATCTGATAGAGAACCCGAGCAGCTGAAATTAAGCAGCGCTCTGACAACGAAATGGAATAATGACAGTTAAGGCCAAGTTTTTCAACAACTCGGTGCAGCAGCACCGAGCCTACGAGTGAACAACGACTTGTAATGGCTTGCTCCAGGAGATGTCTAAGGCAGTCAACACCAGTTCTGTTTATTCAGGGGCTGCTGCGTTAAAAATCACAAGCTCCGACGCAATGAATGGTAGATTGCTTTCACCTCAGCTGTACAGACTATGAGATTTGATTCTAGCTAACAATAAATTATTCCCAGACAACAACAGCATTCCAAAACTTCCAGGGGTTTGGAACACGGCAAGGTACCAAGACCTGAACGAGAGGACGGCATAATAGCTGGCTGGTTTTCAGCATGCATCATTCCACACAGTCTGGAGAAGTCAACATCTTTCCCATTCCTCCACCTTATCCTTTCTCACATACAAATTACATAAAACAGGAAAAAGGAATGCAAGCGTGGGAAGCCACCTGGATTTTGCTGTTTGCTCGCACAGATAGCGCACAAGACACAGAGTACTCCCTTTTATGCTGGATATTAACTCCAAGGACAACTTACTGGCTTAAAACACAGAGAGGATGCTTCCTTGGTTAAAATACTAATCTGAGTCTCAGGAAATCTAGATTCAATTCCCTGCCTCACCACATACTTCCTGCGTGACCTTGGGCCATAAATATTTCTGTGCCTCAGTCTTTCCATCTGTGACTGAGATAATATTTCCCTATCGGACCAGGTTTTGTAGCGATAAATAAATTAAAGATGCAGGAGGAATCACAGGCGATAGGCGCGTGGCTACGGGCACGCCAGCAGGCACAGCGGACCATCCAAGATCTTGGCTGCAGTGGCACCGTGTCCGTGCTCACAACTAGGCAACAGGTGAAGCACGGGACGACTGGCAACGCTGAAAACCTCACCGCCACGGGACAGACGAGAGACAAATTATTCCAAGAACAGATAGAAACTGAAACTTAATACAGCCCCAGCCACGAAAGTACGTACGTTAGCCCTGCAGAAAACTTCCATCGCTCCAACAAGAGGTCCGAGCAGCGAGTTTTAAACACGAGGCGCAAAAGCGAGGGATCAGCTGGGGAAGGAAGCAAATCCACCTGCCAGCGAGGCGTTAGGGCTCAGCAAACGGGGATTTCGCTGCGTGCTGCTTGTGTAGAGCAGGAGAGGGGCTGCAGGGGCTGGGGGCTGCCAACCCCTACAGATTCCCCCAGCCCTTAGCGGGAAGGCGACCGCGTAGGGCCGCAGCCGGCAGCCCTGTGCAGGAGGCAGTAATTGGGGTGCGCTGAAAGCAGCCCCCGCGGGGTCCCCCGGCTCCGCCGTGCCCCGAGGCGGGTCGATGGGCAGCCGGGGCCCCCCCAGGCCGTGCTGGCAGCGCTGACCTCCCCCTGCCCGAGCCCGGCAGGAGCGGGGGGGAGGCGTCTGGAGCCGGCTCGCTCAAGGGGAACAGGCAGCACAGGCAGAAGGCGACGTGGCATTCGCAGGCAGCGGCTCCGGCGGCCGAGCGGGGAGAACGGCGGGGGGGGGCCGCCGCGGGGGGGGGGGTTACGGCCTCGGCTCGCGGCCCCCTCAGCCCCCGGGAAGGGCCGGGGAAACACGGGCAGGGGGCGCGGCGGGGCAGGGCGGGCGGGGGGCTGCGGGCCGGGGGTTGAGGGAAGAGGGAAAGGAGAGCGCGGGGAGCCGGGAGCCCACCCCAACGCACCGCACCACGCCCGGGGGGCACCGGGGCTGCCAGGGAACAGCGCCACAGCCCCCCCCCGGAGCCTCACCCAGCCCGGCCCCGGCCCCATCCCGCTCCCCAGGCTCCCGCTGCCCCGCACCGCGGCCACCCCGGGCGGGGAGCCGCCGCCACCGCTCTCCCCCGTCCCGTCCCGTTCCGTCCCGTCCCAGCCCCGCCGCCCCCGCCCAAGCAGCCGCCGGCCCGGAGCCCGGCGAGGAGCCCCGAGCCGCGGGCCCCGCGGCAGCACTGACCGTGCGCGGCGCCGCTGCCCCCGCCTCAGGCGCGGCGCTGCCGCCCGCCAACGGAGCGCTCCGCCATGATGGAATGCGGCCGCTGCGCCTGCGCCGCCGGCCGGCCGGACAGGGCAGGGGCGGGCGGGAGCGGCAGCGGGGCGGGCGGGAGCGGCAGCGGGGCGGGCGGGCGCGGCAACCCACGGCCCGGCAGAGCGGTGGTCCGCGGCCGCCCGCCGCCGCCTAAAGAGGCGCGGGGGGGCGGAGGCTGCGCGCAGGTGGCCGCGGCCCTCAGTGAGGGCGCGGGGGGGCTGTAGGGGGCACAGCGGGGAGCGGGGAGCGGGCTGCCCACGGGAGGGGAGCCTGGATGGGGTTGGGATGGGGATGGGGTTAGGGATGGGTAAGGGGTTGGGGATGTAGATGGGATGGGGACTGGGATGGGGTTGGGGTTGGGATGGTAACGAACATTGGAAAGGGATGGGGCTTCACACCTCACACTCCCCGTGCTACAAAGCAGACAGGCCACATGCAGCACCGAAGCCGCGACCTACAGCATTTTAATCCCCTTTGGCATTTTACAGCCGAACCGCGGGTCAAGGAACACTTGCGCGCAGCCTGGACCCGGTTTCTGTGCGGGTGCAAAATAAAATTGTTGGCCGCGTTCTGACAGGAGCCCCAAGTAAACCGCCAGCCACGCCAGCGTTGAAGAAAAGTTAGGCTCCAGGCTGAGATGCAAATTATGTAACAGACAAAAAAACTGGCCTTTCAAAATGAGCTGCCACGTACTTACCCCTGGGTGGATCTTAGATACGTTTTTAATGAGTATAGGAAGTTTTGTAATGAATAGAAGAAATTGTTCCTTTATGCCAGAGAATTTCTCTCTCGAGACCAGTGGAAGTGGTTAATGTGACATACTGGACGGCCCGTGCTGAGCAGGACCAAAATAAACTCCCATCCATCTTGTAAATAAGCAAGCAGTGTTAAGGAAGGCCAGAGGTGGTGGCTTCTGCTCAATTTCTAGATAACTAATAACTTATATTGTTAAATAAATGCCACAAAACAATCATCATAACTTCACAATTCCACTTAAAATAGTGAGTATGTTCTCTGCAAATAAAGCACCCAAAGACCAGATCAAGTCATCGCCAGGCTGTGTCGCGTGCTGGGCACTCGCTGCAGCGTTATCCCTTCCTTTCTCTTTTGTTGCGTTTGATCTTCAGTGAAACTTCACTGAAGATTTTGAATGAAGCTCCTTTACTGTTGTTTGGGGGAGAAGAAGGGCCAATGCTGTCACTGTGCTATAGCAGCACCGAAAGTGTAGATATATTTCAGAGTAACACCATGGGCACATTAAAAGATGCCTCTCGCAAGGAGCCCGTTATCTTTTCATTGCGGTCTGCGCTCCCACCCCTGTTCATTTAAGCTCAGAAGATGTATGAGAGCTTTTTTATCTGAGCAGCTTGTTGCACTATCCTTTTTGATCTGAAAAGCAAAATTTGGTAGCTGGGTCAATGGCCAATTCCAGGTGGAGAAGAGAGGCAGCCTTTTCCTTTTCCTCCTGACAAGATAATTGGCAAAAGCTCTGTCATGGTCTATGCCCTGAATTTTCTTCTTCTTTCTACTGCTTCCAAAAGTTTTAATGCTCATATGTGACCACAGGCCTGATTCTGGTACAGAAAATGAACAGTGTTTTTGCCCTGTGGAATAGTGTGGATCAGCACATCGTAAGTTTTATTATGGTCAAAGATACATTAATAATTCTTTATGCCCATAAAATAGATTGAAATCTCCAGAAAAAGATTCAGCGGAAAAATAAGCTGCTGCTCTAAGTCATGTCTGACTTTTGTCACTAATATTCAGCTTTTGATTTCACTAATAATTCTGAAATGAGATTCTTTAATTCCAACTCAGATTTAAGGCTTGTGAACACTGCAGATACGGTAGAAGATAAGTCTAGCACAGGAGTCAGTGAATGCAGACCTGCTTTCTGCATTGTTGTGCTCTGGGAACAAAAGAAAGGTTGGTTAATCATTTCACCTTTGAGAGAATTCCTGGAATCTTCAGCACTCCATCTCAGGAATCTTATAACTCCACAGGCTCTAGCTAATCTGCAGTGAAGCGTATCTGGTGCCCCGGGGATTTCATTTCTGAAGTGAAATATTTGTACTTTGGGGAGATCTCTGAAAGAGACCCATCAGGATGTGATTTGAAAGTTTGAATTCGAGGCAGTAATTCAAGGACTATTTTGAATTTGCAGACTCAGTATCTATTCGTTGCCAGCTAAACCTTAGAAGTTACGACTACTGGTGTTGTGTGATATACGGAGGTCTGACTCCCCATCACGAGCACACTGTGTCTGATATCCAGAATAAAGAAGGTCTTTGGGGGTGAATGCTGAGCATTCTTTGCACTGAAGGCTATTGGACCTCCCAGCTTTGATTATTGCAACAATTCCTTTGTAGGTAATAATGCAGTATTTTAGCATTCAGAAAAAATCCTTTTCCTTTCCTTCTTGCCTCTCATTAAAATCATTTTTCCCCCTTAACTTTCCCTTCTAAATATATTTTTTGTAATAGCAAGGTATTCACTGGCAATTCCAGCAAATAGGGTGTCTGGTGGAAAAGCATACAAAAACCGTAGCCGGTTGCTAGTGAGACTTAGAATGAAAGATCTAAAAACTGCCCACATTCCACAAGCTCCAGGGCTCCTTTAAAACTGAAATTGCTTCAAGTACGAGAACTATTCCCACACCGCAGAAAATAAATGACTGAATGTTTGCTGCCTACATCCGACATTCAGATTGCTATGGGATGACAGTAAAGGAAAATTCTTTTCAGCTGAAACTAGAAACTATATGGCCAGTCGGCGAGGCTGAAGGCATGCAGGCTGTTCCAGACGGCAAAGCTGTACAGAAGAAATATTTGGCATGGGTAGTAGAGTGACCAAACTGCCTGGAAAGAAGGCCATGGTTAGATGGGTCAAAAATTACAGGACAGAATGTATCGAGTCAAGGGGAGGGAGATTGAGCTATATTTTGAAATTCCTGGAGAGCCGTAAGGACTGTGCAAGGACAGTGGTGACGCCACCTTTCACACACAAAGGCAAACGGTGCTCATCTGGAGTCACTAGGGGATTAGAAAAAGCTGGAATTTGAGGAAATGATTGCCCAGGCAGTCCTTTCTGTCTAGAGAAGGTAGAGAGGCACAGGCGCTACTGCTGCTGGGTCTGGGGTGGATCCGGGCCTGGGAAGAAGGAATTAAAAATAGCAGAATATAAGATCAGAAAACATTTGGAGGAAGGAAAAGGAAAGAGAAAAGAAACAGCCAGAATGAGAAGTGGAAATGAGTCAGGAGAGAGGAAGAGAGCACAAATGGGAAGAAATCTGGGCTTATAAAGGAAAGGCAGTCTCTGGAATGGAAAAGGAGAGTTAAGGAGAGTTGGTCTTAACAAAACAATGGTGAGAAGCAGTGCCAAGAACATGCCCATTCTTCCATTAGAAAATTTGTTGTGATTTATTTTTTCTTTGCTAATTTGGCCGCTGTAGGTGAGTTAAGAAACAAACAAACAAACAAAAAAAGTGGAGGAAGAAAGCAAAGAAATAGAAAAGGGAAGCCTTCAACAAGAAAGGGGAGAAAAGTGAGGTAAGAGGAATATTACAATTACAGTGTGTTCCATACTGCACATCAGGAAGGTCTGGGGAACCTGTTGAGAGCTTACCAAGAGGCCTGGGTAACAAAAAACTCCGCTTACAGTCGGCTACAGTAAATACCCGGATACACACACACAAAAAAACCAACAACTCCAAGCCAACAACTCACTTATCATGATGATTAGCAGCTGCTCTGGGTTTCTAGTTCCAGCCCATAATAAAAACTTCTTTTTTCCATACTTGCATGGTAATAATAATCATGATTGTGGTTATTTTAGCTAGTGTCTAGCAAAACCGCCCATCTCTTGAGTTCGTTAGGACCTGCAAACAAGGTCTTGGAACACACTCACTTCATTTTCTCTTATTATATACAAAATACTGTTGTGTACACTTTCAGGAGGGACCGAGGCAAGGCAACCTGGCAAACAAACTTTTATCAAACAGAACTTTGTTGGAAGCATGTGTGCTTAGATCCTCAAAAGTAAACAGTGTATAATGGAGCAGGTTTTCAGCCAGTGTGTGTTGGCATGGCTCCATCCACCCCAATGCAATTAGGAGTCTTTTTCTGCAGCTGAGGATCTGGTCCATCAAGAGCAAAGCAGCACTCCGTGCTGTGTATTTGGAAAAAAAGCACAATGGGAAAAGCCTGTAGGGCACTGGGAGCAGGAGTTTCCCTTGCAGGTAGACGAAACATGCCTCCTGTTCTGCATGCACAGGTGCAGGCATCTCTCTTCCAGAGAATTTGCCATTTCTTTGCCATAGAACCCCAGAAGCAAGTCATCACCAGCAGAGGTGATTTAACATCAACTGACGCTATCTAAACAAATAGGAAATACCATCAGAGGCTCTGAATTATTCCAGCACTCCACTCCATGCTCCGTACATATGTCCACTCTATCAGTACCAAATAATGCCATTTTAAGTGAAGAAAATAAGCTTGGAGATTTTTTTTTCAGTCCAGTACTGTTTGTTGTACTTCTTGCTATTTCAGCGGGTGCTATGACGTGCATACCTGGTAGAGCTGGAACCAGTGGTCTCCTTATAGAAAAGAAAAGGAAGGCATGTAAAGAAGGAAGAAGACAGGTTCTTGTTATCAGTACGGACTGGCCAGGATTAATTGGCAGAGAAGTCTGGCAGGTGATGCAGATGGACTCTGTGTTTTGCTGTTTGTGCTTTTTTCTCCAAGCAGAACATAGAAACTCCCCCCGGTCCCTTCCCCACCGCTGCAGACCAGAAACATCTTGCAAAGAAGTTCTCCAGAAAACTCACACATGAAGTCCTAGAATATTATTTTTATATCAACATTGCTATTGTTACAAAGCCAAAGATAAAGGTGCAAAACAAAAAGCAAACCCCTTTGCAACCCACAATAAACATACCATGCATTTATGGGTGTTTTAAGTGGAAAGGAATGAAGTTCAGCGCCTGGGTAATTTGCACTTTGCACAGAACATCTGTTTTATGATTCTTTCTCTCACTTATTATATGGAGCAGACTGTGTGTAAACACTGTGTGTCCTGGCCCCAGGCTACACCCTGCATCTTCATTCGTCCCAGTCTTCGGATTTGACCGAGTTCCTTGGAAACCCAGCAGGGCCTGCTAGGAGAAGTGAGTTAAACCCTGGCTGCCTGCTGCAGCCCTGCTGCTGACCTCTCCGTGTACAGGGAGAAGAAGCCACACTTACCCTTGCCACCCTCACAAACTGCTGGGACTTTGGGAGAGGGGACGGCTGTGAATAACGTCTGTGATGCCCGGGAGTGCAGAAAGGCAGCACGACTCCTCTGAAGCTTGACACAGGCTGCCAGTCGGCCGTGGCCAACTAATTGTGCCCCGGCACCTTTTGAAATGATGGGGGAAAGCAGCTGAAAGGGCCTCTTCAAAGCCGACCGAGTCCCCGGAGGCTGAAGGTGCAGCACGGTGTTTGTTTGTGAAAGTCGGGCGCGTCTGGCTGCCCGGCTGTGTTCAGCCCAATGGCTGGCTGCGTATATTTAGCAGCAGCTCTGACTCCTCGCTGAACTCGCGCCCTGTAATTAACACATTCGCTCCTGCTCTTTGCTGCAGGGAGCCAGGAGGACCCAAGGGAAAAACAGCATTTGTGAGCGGGCTTGGAGCAGCCAGCCCCACTGGCCCTGAAGCGCCTCGGAGCAGCGCTTGCAAGCACAGGAGCCGCCTGGCTGAGGGGACCTCAAGCTTTGGGGTGCCAGTCCTGAGCACTGCCCTGGCACGGATGCTGTCCTCACAGGAAGCCTGCAGCGGGCGGCTCTCACTTGCTTCTTCGTCCCCAGGCTGGGGATGCTGCTGCACAGCACTGCCAGGCAAGGAGATGGATGCGAGCACCTGCCCGGCCTCACCCGCGCCTTCCTCACCTTCTGCAGGCTCTCTCTGCTTAATTCCTCCTCTGATTGTTCAGCCAGGGCCCAGATAGGAATCAAACATCCCGATTCAGTCTAATTCCAAACACTAGCTGTGTTTACCCCTAATTTTACAGCTCTTCCCCCAAGCCAAGAGCCAAACCGAAAACAAACAAACAAACAAACAAACAAAAAAAAACAGTGGGGCTGAAGAGCGCCGTGCTGCAACAAAGCACTGGCAAGAGGCAGGCCCAAGCAAATACAGCGGTAAGTGCACATAACGTGGCACTTTTACCTTGTGCTTCGGCGCAAAAGCACACAGCTGAGCAAATCCAGCTTCTCCACATGGGAGGGAGCCGGTGCCAGCCCCGCAGCCTGGTGGCACCGAGCACACAGGGGATGCACCGGGTGCTGCAGGGGTGGGAAGAGTCAGGCCCGAGGAACGGGACCGGAGTCATCGCTCCCGGGGTAAATACGCAGGCAGTTCTGCAGCTGACCTGGTAGCAGCGCCAGTGAAGCTAAATCAGGTCTGCTTGCCTGGCCCAACATGAATGTGGTCATATTTCTAAGAAATCCGAGTAGCTGGATCCTCAGAAATGCTCAAAACACCCATAATTTAAACATGTTAGAGCTGGAGGATGCTTGTCCATGCGCTAGCGAGAAAAGGAGCCAGCCAAAGTGAGTGCAGCACCAATTTTTATAAACTAGACTGGAAAATGTTTTATGACAACTCAGGAACATGCTTTACTGCTGCTTTGCATGAAGATAAAATTTGCAAGATGCTGAATACAGCAAGGGTCCTGCATTTTTGTCCTGTTTTCTGCGATTTTGAAAGGGCAGGTTTGCTCCCTGGGCCGGGCAGGGCAGAGGCTCATTTCCTGCTGCATGAACCACAGCTGCAAAGGGACTTTGGAGAGCAAGAAGGTTGCATCAGAGCCAATTTCGGGAGAACAGAGAGGAGGGAGAAGACAAAAAGGAAAGCAAGCAAGCAGAATAAATCCAAATGTAACAAAATCATAGTCTGTATTGAAAACTCAACATTTGGAATCGATTTTTTCCACCAGACTAAAGGCCGAGAGTTTCGCTGTTGAAATATTGGCCTCTTTTTAAACTCGTGCTAAATGTTATATCTAGACAAGCTGCAGGTGAAACACCAGGAAGAAAGAACTGATGCAATCCGAAAATATTTTACTGTCAAGTGTAATGTGATGCTCTTGCTTTGCTTGCTTTGTTTTCTTGCTTCCTGCCTTGTAAGTGGTACGGGTTTCCTACGTTCCATCAGGTGGCTCAGGTTCCCTTAATTTTCTGGCTGCCTCCCATTCCTATCTCCCCCTCCCTTCTCTTTTAGGGAGCAAAAGCCCGTCTCCCTTGTGGCATAACATTAGCACCAAAGTTTCAGCTTAATTACGTGTGCAGGGGAGAAGAGCTTTATTTGCATCCTGTAAATGTGCATTATGCTGGACACAAACAAAGCTGCAGCACCTTTGTGAAAACAACTTGCTTGTGATCAGAGCTCCTTCTGCTCCATTTTAGCATGGGCTTTCAATTGTTTCACTCTAGTTCTCCTTTCTCCATTGTCTTTCTTCAGAGCACTATTGCTTTCCTATCTGGCATTTTCCTCACTGTCCCCAAGCAACCTCTTTTACTTGCTCTCTCCTACAATAACCCCATTCCTCATTATTGTTTCCATTCCCTTTTTTTTGTTCTTTCACTTGATCGAGGCCTGGGGGCCCCAGCTCGGTGCTGGGGGCTCCACGTTCAGCCTCAGCACTCAGCCAACACCTCGGAGCTGGAGCGCTGTCCCCTGCGCGTCGGCTCGCGCTGGGTGCCGTTGCAGCAGAGACTCTCCATACTCTCCGACGAGCACTGTATATCTGCTTTGCAGGAGCAGACGTAATCTATCAAAGTGCAGAGCAGCCATGAATCAGGTCTTTGATGCAAATAAGAAGCAGCCACATGGCACAAAGCATTTGGGAGCACTTCAGGCTAAAAAAGGAAAAAAAAAAAAAAAAAAAAAAAAGAAAAAAAAACAGAAAAAGAAAAAGATGCAGCTGTGAAGAATACAAATATTGGCTCCTCAAGGAACCCTCCATATTGTATCCATTATTACAATCTACTTATTTGTTCAGGGCGAATGCTCTCCATTTTGAGATTGTCATGGATCTGCTTTCCCATCGCAGGGAAGGTCTATGTGGCAGTCATCTGCAGGAGGTGGCTGCAGAAGGAGCCCTTCTCCCCTTGTCTGGCTGGCAGAGCTGATTGCTGTGTGAGAGAACCTGCTATTAAAATGAATAAGGACCCTTTTGTGCATGAGAAAGAAGAAAAAAAAATTGGCTTGTTCCCACCTTTCCCATCTTCTCTTGCTATGAAAAAAATCTGAGCTGCCTTTCTCGCTGCAGCTATTGTGAGTGCCTTGTAATGGAGCCTGCTGAAGGTGCAGACTGTTACAGCCCTCATGAAAGCTTCTCTGCAGAAATGTGAAGCGCTGGCTTTGCTGAGTCCCCCGTACATTTGGTGCTCTGGCAAGGGCTGCCCACGTGGCTCTGCAGGCTGCGAGCAAGGCCCTGAGCAGCTGAGAACTGAGGTTATCTCCTGCAGCCCAGTGTGGGTTTGTCACTGGGATGCCAGCCGAGAGCTTTCCCATCACCTGTGGGAAGGGCAGAAGAGAGAAGGCGAAGCTCAAAGCTGCGGCCACGCATGGAGTCACTGAGGTGCTCTGCGTTCTCGGCCCGCAGGTCCTCTCCTGGGGATTCAAGAGAAACATTTCAACCTTTGTGTCCTGCCTGAGAAACGAGCCACCTGAACAATGTTTTTGCAAAATAAAGGGATTATTAAGGAGCAGTGTGAGGGAGCCAGCAAGGATGGACGTGGCTGGGAGCAGCCTGGTGCCCCGGCGTGTCACCGCCTCACGTCCCTGTTCACACGCTGGGCACAGCGGTCGCTCCCTGCTGACAGGGAAGTGACCAGCCCCGGCCCGTTAGAGGTTACTCTTTTCTTGTGATACTGGGGGTGAGATAAGCCCCAGCGGCAGCAGAGGACCGTTTTCTGTTAGTGTGGTAAGAGAGGGGCTGATAAGCTGCCAGGAGCCATGCCAGACCCGCTGCGGCAGAGGCACGGACCCGCCGAAGGGCTGCGGGTGAGCAGCACAGCCAGGGCCTGGGGCAGCGTCATGGCACTGCCCGAGCTACAGCAGCACCAGCAGCAAAAAGTGCCCAGTGGCCTTCTTGTATAGGATCACAGCATGGCTTGGGCTGGAAGGGAGCGCAGAGCCCACCCAGAGCCACCCCCTGCCAGCACAGCACCTCCGCCAGCCCAGGCTGCCCAAATCCCATCCTTGGCTTAGGGCACTGCCAGGGATGGGGCATCCACAGCTCCTCTGGGCAGCCTGATCCAGTGCCTCAGTGCCCTCAGAATGAAGAATTTCCTCCTTACTTCCAATCTAAACCCACCCTCTTTTAGTTTAAAACCATTCCCTCTTGTTCTATCACCGCATGCCCTTGTAAAAATTCTCCCTCCATCTTTCTTATCAGACCCTTTTAAATACTGAGAGGCCACGGTGAGGTCTCCCCCAAGCCTTCCCTTCTCCAGGCTGAACATCCCCAGCTCTCCCAGCCTTTTCTCATAGCAGAGCTGCTCCAGCCCTTGGATCATCCTCCTCTGGACCCATGCTAACAGAGTTCAAATCTTTGCTTGTGTTTTTCCTAATTTCATATGAGGGTAAGCCTCTGAAAATGAAATATATGTACCTGTGGCTAACCTGGTATGGCAGGCACCCAAGGAAGGCCACCTGAATCAGAATCCCAAGTCCTACCCCAGCCTGAACACGTCCTCAGCACCTATTCCAGCCACCTGGCAAACAACAAAAGCACAGAGTGCACACCTGGGACAAATATAGGGCTCTCGTTCTGGGGTCTGCGGGCAGGAGCCAGCCCCTCTGCTGTGATAAAGCATGCCGCCCTGTCGTGTCTCTGGGAGAGAAAGCAGCTTTTTGGCACTGCTGCCTGTTACTCACGTGCTGTGTAGCTGCCTTTTCAGCACCCTCCTCGGATAAGCGGGCTTGTATTTATAGAGAGAGTTCTGTAGCAAAAACAATCATAAAAGCCACGATTATTTAAATATAGATCCCTTCATCCAGGCAGAACCTAAGCTGTGTTTATGCAAGACGGGACTGTAAAGGCAGCGCTGTTCTGCAGAGTTTCCACGCAGAAATAAAGAAGAACTCCCAAAGTTTAACATAAACTAAAAAGAAACAAGCAAATCCCCCAATTTACAATTTTCTCAAACAGCCCCAAATCTCCTCCCTCTCCCAGCAAGCCCAGGGGCTGTGGCCCAGAAGGTTTGTATTGACACGAGCTTTGCAATTGGGATTAGAACCTGGGTAACCTGCACAGATCTCAGCTTTCCAGGGAAACCAGGGGCTGAAGCCTTTCCGTGCCTCTTGCATAATCAAATTAAATTTGGGATTGAAACTTCAGCCATTGGGCTTCTCTGGTCTGAGTGCTTGATTAATTCTCAACTTTAACTTTTTATTATCACGGTTCTTGTTTTTTTTGGGGGGTGGCGTGGAGGAGGGGCTGAGCAGCTTCCCCTGTTTGCTGCCTGAGGAGTGCTGCAGTTGGACGAAGCAAGAGAGATACGTGCACCAGACCCAGGAGGCTCCTTGCACACAGCCTGGCCACAGCTATGATATTTTGCTCCTTGACGTCTGCCTTGGTGCAGGAGAGTTGTTAAAGAGAACCTTTTCCCAGCCTTGATGCCTAATATCTTACATTTCTATGATTTTTTCCCTTGTAACGATGTTAACTCTCAAAACTCTCTCTAAGAGTCACTTCACCAACAAAACGTGGCCTGCACGAGCGTGAAGTGTAACTGGCAGGTGTCCCTACAGCACAGCTCCTTGTTTTAGAGGAGCATCCCGTAGCAACACAGAGCAGAAAACCAAAATACGTAACAAGCTGCAGGTCCGGCCGCTGTGGCAGGGGCCACCAGTGCCTTTATGTTGATGTCAGCTCAGTGTAACACTGGAAGTGTGCAAGGAGCAGGGGTTATTTCATCAGAAGGACTTCCCACCACAGGAGAGTTACTGTACTTAGAAATTTGATTTGGAAGGGTGCTATCTCTGAGCCATCAGAGCCACTTTCTGTTGCTGCTCCTTCCCCTGCCCAACGCTGACCCACTACAATCTCCTCTGACACGGACAGAGATAACCCAAAAACCCTGGGGCATTTTCTGGACCTTGGAAACCCCCCAGCTCATAGAGTTTCATTTTAGCTTTAACTGCAATGACATCAAACCCTCACTCAGCTAGATCAGCTTGGTGTTAGCAGTGCAATTCAGATCTGAAAAGGTTCCGGGTAGGCTAGCAGATGAAAGTCCCCAGGATGTCAGGATGTGCAGAAGTCCCTCAGGGCCTTGGCAGCCATCCTGCAGTGCCTCTGCTTTATTAGTTCACGTCCCCGAGGTCTGTTTTTCCTACCACAGGATATGATTAACCCTGAGAGGAGTCATCGTGCTGCACCCGAAGCAGAAAACCGAATTCAGGGCAAGGCTGCTGCCCCCTCCAATCCTGCACAGCGCAGGTGAGCGCAGGCAGGTTTCGTGCATGGATTGTGATGCTTCTTCATGGCAGGTCTGGGCCAGCTCTAAAAAACAGGACCCACCGTCCTCCCACAGGCAGCAGCTCTGCCCTGCCAACCCCTCTGGGATGCTCAGAGGCTCGTGGCTCTCTTTGGCCCAAGCAGGGCAGCTGGGGAGCACGAGCTCTCCTGCACAGGCAAGGATGCTGCTGACACAGCCAGGAGCTGCCTGTCCCACCTGAGCACCCAGAAAAGGGAGAGGAGGAACGTGAACCTGCTCGGGAGGCCCGGGAACCCCTGACATTGTAAGTCGGGGTGGTGAAGGACATGGAGGCGGTGGGAGGTGCTGTTGACAGCAGGCAGAGGCACAAGGCCAATTATGGGGAGTTTTCCATTCCATTTTTCTTGAAAAAGGATGGTAAAAGGGCTGTAACATTTCTCAGCCCTCACTCACGTAAGCAGTACGTGCTCACCATTCCAGAGGCTTCCTGTTGTGAGTAACGTGGAGAGAGAAAAGGTCAGAAAACGGGGGCTGTCTCATTTCAGAGAGTTACTCAGAAAGGAAATAGAATCCAGGCTGAGTCCAATTCTTGCATGAGGCATACTATATACTATACTGAGATTAAATACAAGAGCAAGTAGCAAGAATTGATCCTGGTCCCTTTCCAGGCATGGTGCCAGGCCCAGCCACCCCCTCAGGAGACCCCTGCTGACTGAGGAGCCACTTCTTAGCATTTCCAAGGGGCTGCTGCCACATCTGGTCTGGTCTGCTGGAACTCAAGCACGTTTGCGTGCCGCACCACCCGTCCTCCCCATCCTGAACCCAGGGACAAGAGCGTAAGATGGCTCTCAGCGCACTCCCATGGATGGTGGCAGGATCTGGTCCTGGCCAGGAGATGCCAAGCAGATCTGCGGGGTCTTCTTCCCCATGCAGGCAGAGCCAGGTCCTGTGCTCACATTTTGCACTAGCTGCTGGTCAGCGCAAGCCGAATGAGCTGCTTGCAGCACACACAGCGTTGCTAGACAAAATATGCTGCCTTGCACCAAGAGCCATCCTGAAACTCTGTGCCCTTTGCTCTCGATCTCACAAGGCTTTATCTGGACAGCTGTGTGGAGCCGTCTTGAGGTTAAAGGTGTTTAGGCCAAAAACCCATGCGGAGCATCACAGAGATGTGCTCCACACAAATGAAAGAGATTCCAGTGGGCTAAACCAAAAACAAGCTCTGTTTAGTCTTCAGCATCCCTCGCAGGGACACGCAACAGCATTCCTGGAAGGAGAGTTTTCATTAATGATCAAAAGAGCGTATTTTTGCTACCTCCTTCCCTCCTCCCCCCCCTCAAATCCGGTGAATATCCATCTGGAATATATTTATTAAACTAACACCGGGTCCTCGCTCTTCTCCAAGAGCAGCCTTGCTTCATCTGAAGCGTAAGGAGCTGCATTGACAGGAAAGAAACGGGCACAATTCCCCCTCCAGTGATGTTTGCAAATACTCGGAATATTTGTTTTGTGCATGTGGCCACTCGCAGGGCTGAAATTAATGGTTTCAGAGAACTGAAGCTCAGTTCCCAAAGTTGCTGGTCCGTGTGCCAGGGTGCGGCACACCGAGCTGCCCATCCCCTGGGTTTGCTTTCTGCACTGTTTTTAAGAAATGTGTAAGAAAACGGTGTGATCACTTTATTCCAAGTGCACTCCTAGCAAAATTGCTTACTCTGACGGCATTTTAAAGCCTGATGTACTTCCCTTCATTTTTCCTGCTCATTTTTTTCCTAGCAATCAGATCATACCCTCCGTTGCCACGAGTGGAGGATAAAGAGCCCAGTGTTCTCCCTCCGGCCACATGGAAGAAGTCCCTCTGCTAATGGCAGACTGCAGTGGATCCAGGGAAAATGTTAAACTGGGATCCAGCACAAGCATTAGCTCCTGCACACGGACCTGTGCCTGCAGACCTGTGCCTGCAGCCCCTTGCCACGCGGCCCCCGGGCAGAACTGTGTCACGCAGAGCAGAAAACGTCTCCTCATTGCCAGGGCTTGGAGCTTATTGCTTGTTAAACTGAGGGCTTACTTGCCTCTCACATCCTGCCAGAATTTTATTTGAAGGCACTTCATGAAGGCAGAGTAAAGGTGGCTGCATCCTGTGAATGTTTCTGGATTTCCCAGCGTGTGGCACTGGAATTTGGCCCTACGGCAGGCAAAAATGGGATGGAGTTAAAACACCCAAATGACAACTTGTTATAGGGTCAGACAAGGAAATATCCTTATGGAATGAAAGGAATAAAATACCTCAGAAGGCTTGTAAACAAGATGGAAGTGCCACTGAGTCTTACGAATATGAATCTGCTGTGATGTATGTCACATGCAGCACCCCGTGGCTCTCACGGCAGCTCGGAGGTAGCGGCGGTGAGGAGGAACACAGAACCATCAAGGCCAGGATTTACTGGAAACTGAGATTTGTAGTGCTTTCTTGGAAACAGAAAGATCACGTTGTTTTTGCAAACAGAAATCTGTGGTTAGCTTCTGGCAGCAGGTGGCTGCTTTGGACCCTCTCTGAAAAAGAGCAATAAAAACACACTTTAGGCCCCTTCGAAGACAAAACAACTCCCATATGGTTCTCTGTGCTTGAACAGAAATTCATCCGGAAAACTGTGCTCTAGGACGTAAATGTTTCTCATTGTTTCTCTTTTCTCTTGTCGTTATTTACTGGGAAGCACCCATTCACCCCACTGTGAAAAGGGCTGGAGCCCCCTATTTTTCAAAAAGAGACTGCACCACCACCATTACATTCTTGTATGTACACTTTGCATGCTGAAACTGAAAGGAGAATAAGGTGTCAGTGCCTCCTTCCTCCCAGCCTCAGCCCTTGCGTATGCTCACACCTGCAGGTTGTACCTACTGTTACACGGAACAGGCTGCAGCTCAGAGCTGCCTTTTATTTAAAATATATATATATATATTATATATATATATACATACATTTTTGCTTCTTTTTCCCTCCACAAATGGGTAACTCTTTGTCCCAGCAAGTGCAGTTGGGAGGGGAGCGAGCACCGCCTGCCTTGAAGCACCGTCTGTTTCTGCACGGTGAGGCAGCACGCTCTGAGCGCTGCCCAGGAGATGCTCCACACAGGCACCCAGCAGCAAGAAAAGTGGGTCAAAGCACCTAATTATAGCTTTTTAACCATTAGTACACTTTTAATCTCTTCCTGCTTTAGGGTTCAGAATGCAGTGACCGCACGGTCTGAGCCCCATGTATAATTTAAATGCACACACACTTTCTCTGAGTGGCTTGATTTAAGCTGGCTGAAACCAGAGGTGTGGAGCAGACATTTCCACCAACGCAGGTGTTTCCAGCAGGTGGTTATCATTGCTAAATCAGCCTAACTCTACGTCCTTGTCTTTGCATTAAGGGTCTCTGCACCTCTCTTCCCTCCATGTCTCTGAGCCTGAGAAATACGATTATTTCTCTGACCAGTTAAGCTACACCTCTACATATCATGATGCTTAAGCAAATAATTCAGGGGAATTTAAACTGAAGCTCATGCTTCAGTTTCCCCCAGCTTTTAAACCTAAACTCCTGAAGGAGGCTGTTTGGAATGAGAATCTCAGTTTGCTTTAAGAAAATAATAATAATAAAATTAAAAAAGCATATCCTGAGCTGCAGTGGTTGCAGAGTGGAGCCCAAAGATGTTACCTGCTTGCACCCTACAGGCACAGGCACAGAACAGCAAACAAAAAGCGAGCCAAAACAGTCTTAGAGCAGCTGGGATTGGGAAGGCTTGAGCCAAGGTTTCTGAGTGCTTGGGGCTGGCAACGTGTCCCCAGCAAGTCGCAACCCAAAATGACAAGGCAGCTGGCTGGGAGTCTGTACGATGCTCCAGTTCTTTTTCCGTCGTGGAGCAGACAGAAATGGTACAGCATGACGTGTACCAACACAGGGGCCTACGTACCTGCTGAGCCTTGTGTTAGCTCGGGGATTACTGCTGTTTGCCAGATCAGCCACGGGAAGGTCAGTGCACCAGGGCAAGGCTGGACCACTCCCTTTGCTAAGAGGTAGGCAAGGGCAATTTACTGCCGAATGCCAAGGTTGGAGTGCCCACACCACGGGGACCGGTGGCCGTGAAGGGACTTGGCACCATGTGGCTCCACACTGCATGGATGCAAAATGCTCCCATCCCTGCGTTAAAGGCAGTTATTTCTCTTCTGCAGGCAACGTCCCACCCCGAGCCTGCCCTGCCCTGCATCCCTCCAGGAAGCTAAGGAAAAAACAGGATGGAGTGGAGAGAGAAAACCCCAGGATTATTCAATAAAATGTGGGAATGGGTGGGAATGGGGGAACTGAACATGATTAACACCGGAGGAAAACAGGAACAGAGGCAGCCTTACAGGTGAGGAGCTGGCTTGTGTGTCAGAGCCAAGGAGAAACCGCATGAGGCAACAGGCAGCAGCTCCCAGGATGACGAAGCACTAGGTGACACTATTGCACCGCGAACTGCAGCAGATGCAACAGAAAAAAAGTCCAGTTTCAAGCAAGAAGCTCACCACCGCACGTTCCCTTCACAGGCATTTCTGACCCGGACGCCGGACTGGGATGGCTCAGCTCCAGCCACTCTTCCCAGTTCCACCTCTGGTGCCTGTGCCATGGGCAGCAGAGGACAGCAGCTGCGCACCTCTCCCAGAGCAAAGCACACTTTCTGCGTGCTGTCAGCAAGGCTCCCCCTTTAATGGGACAAGCTGGCAGAGCTTGCACATGTGTTGGGAAATCCTAAATCAAAAGCTTCCTTCTCAGCGGGCTTTTCTGCACAGGAACCAGTGAGAGAAACGTGCCAGGCTCCCAGCTACACCATCCTCACCAAAGCATCTCTTACCTCCAGCGGTTCCTGCACCCTGACGGCTGGGGCCATGAGCCCCCAGCTTCTCAGCAGGCTCCAAGCACTGCCCCACCAGCTTCTGTGCTGCTACGGTTTTATTACATCATTACAAACGATTATTGTGGGAACATTGCTCTCTAGTGCTGTGAACAGATAGGAACCTTCTGTAGCGAAGGATCTGCATGCAGAGGGTTTAAAACAAGACATGGAAAACAGAAGTTCTTCAAGTTTAACTTGCAACATTTCCATTTAATTTTCAGCAGTCCTCTTTAAAATACAGTCTTTCCTATTATACAAAAAACCACTGTCATTTCTCTGGCCATACCCATTGTCTCATAAAAAAATAAAAACAAGAACAAAAAGATCTCTGGCATAATAAAAATGCTTTGCAACATATATATATAGCTTCACTGTACACAATATCTTAAAACTGGCGAAGGTACATGTTATTTCTACATATTCTGAAACTCAGTGTATCACGGTGAGTTCTGTTCACAGCTACACAATGCCTTCAGTGATTTGGGGCCGAGCTGTCGTGCTCGGTGCTGCCCATAGAACAGAAGCGTTTGCGGCGGCGGGTCTCCCCCAGCAGCCTGTGGCTCCATCAGCACCGGGAGCTGTGCCCTCCAGTGGGGCTCGGGGGAGCTCTGGCTCCTCCACGCCAACAGTTTCACGTTTTGTATGGACCTTGAACATTTTCTGAAGGTGTTTCTGGTCTTGTTGGAACTTCCCATCCACGAATTGCTCTGCGGGTGAATTTTCTTGTTAAAATGCCTTTTGCGGACCCAGGGACGTGACTGAGGTGTGCAGAGCAAACACTTAGTCCTCTCTGTAGGTGTAATGAAAATCTATCAAGCAGACCCGCCCTTCCCAGTCCAAACCCTTCTGCTCACTCTTATTTTACAGCATTTCAACAATTCGCTTTATTTAAGACATCAAGTAACTTGATAAATGCCACAACACCAAAACATATTTCCTATTTGTTATGAGCCATGTTTTCCAGCTACAGAATTCTGGTAGGATTAAGACGCTATTTCTGTCCTCATGTATCACGCATCCTGGGCTGAACTTTGCTCCACTAAAAGAAAGGCAGAACTGCTTCATTTACCGTGGATTTACTGGAAAACCACAGGAATGTTTCCTTATGGACAGGATTTTGAAGTTTCTCTTTACAAACGAAACCGAGTGCTATCTGGTTTTTCATCATGCCGTACTCAAACTGGCACCGTGTCAAGCCTCATCTGGGCTCCTGACTGACACCCGGCACTCAGGGTCCTCATGTCCACGTCTCCTCAGATCCTTCCAAGTGCCTTGGCTTGCATCTCTTCTGCAAAGTGTCAGCAAGATGCGCACTCCCGAATGGGATCACCTTTCAGTCACATCTGGCTATTTTTAAATGTGATTTCTCTCATTTTTTTTAACCTAGCCAATATTTCTGAAAGGCAAAAAAAAAAAATAAAGCAAAATAGTAATAGGCTATTTTTAGGTAAAACTCCTGAAGAACTGGAGTGATTACCTGCATCCTGCAGCCATCACTCACAGGACCAGTCCCACTGAAGTAAATTTCAAAGGCGTGATAAGCTACCATAATTATAAAGCTGCTCCCACAGCGAACATTTTCCTAGGGATTCAGAGGATGCTCCCCACCAGACAGAGCCAAAGGAGGTGCAGGGACACTGAAACGTGCTGCCTCGGCTGCCTTCACTGGAGCCACCCTTGCTTTGCAGAAACAGCCCCTGTGAGCAGCAGCGAGGCACAGCCGAGACGCAGGAGATGTATCCAAGGGATACATCATAGACGCAGGAGATGTATCCAAGCTTAACATCACTGCCGAGGAGCTTGGCTGCTGCTCAGCCCCCTTGCAGATCTGCTGCAAACCAGTGCATGCCCGGGTTGCTGCTTGTCCGGGTGGGCCTGCTGGGCTCACAGACCCAGGCACCCGTCCTGCAAGCCTCACAAACGTACTTCGCTTTGAAACCCAAAGTCCGAAGCCGAGCAGCTGGGAGCAGGGCAGGAATTATCTTGACTTCTGCCGTGTAAATAATTTAGCGTCTGTTTTAAGATTCAATGAAAACTCTGCCCTCCTCATGTGTCAGCAGCTCCCGTGTGCGGCGTCCAGCAAACGTTGTGTTTACATTTCCCACTGACTCAGAGAATTAGCGCTCTCTGCAGACTTGTGAAACGAAGCGAATTCCCAAACACGACACAGGCTTTGAAGAGCGTGTTTACATGAACTTATCAGCGGATCAACAGTTTGCTGCTGCTGGCCGGTGCCTCCTCCATGTGAGGTGGCTGCGCGTGCCCAAGCAGCGGCGAAGGGGCCGCCATCTCCGCCGCACAGCAGCTGACCAGCATAAATCAGAGACTGTCCACCGTTATTACAACAAATATAATTGTGAAAAAGGCCTGTGGGCCTTGCTCGTGTCTCCTGGTACAGTTTTGAGATCACCATTGCCCATCTGAGATCTTACCCGAAGGCGTCGCCCTTCTACGAAGTGGCCACGGAGGCGTTCCCGTTTTCCCTTTGGCTTTCCCCGAAGGGTTCGTCATCCTTCTCTTTTATGGAGAACTTTTTCCTGAACGCTTGTGTGATGCTGGAGGAAGAAGCCTTCCTGAACGTGGTCAGCCTCTTCCGAAAGTTGCCCCCCGAGAAGAAGTAGAGGAGCGGGTCGAAGCAGCAGTTGGAGGCGGCCAAGGGGAGCGTCACCACCACCGACTTCTGGAGGTACACGGTGTCCTCGCAGCTGGCGCTCTTCAGCCGCAGCACGTGGAGGTGCACGGTCCGCAGGATGTGGTACGGGGTGAAGCTGACCAGGAAGGTGGCTGTCACGATGATGATCATCCAGATGGCCTTCCTGCGGTTGGCCTGGTTCTTCTTCAAGGAATTTTTCATTAGGGTCCTTATGATCATGGTGTAGCAGATGGTTATGACAATAAAGGGAAAAATGAAACCCAAAAATAGGGCAATAAAATCCAGGATCACAACCAGCTTTGTCTTCTGAGAGTCTTCTGGGGGTTCGAAGCACTTGGTCTTGTTGCCATGCTGGTACGTCCCATTTTGCAGAAAAGGAGCGCTTGTCAGGGTAACAAAAATCCAGATGCCAACGCACACAAATTTCGCCTTTTTCTCCGTGACCAAGTTGATGTTCTGGACTGGAAAAACGATGGCTATGCAGCGGAAGAAGCTCATTGCAGTCATGAAGAAAATGCTGCAGTACAGGTTGACGTACAAGGCGTAGGAACTGACCCTGCAGAGGAAGTCACTGAAGAACCAGTTCCCCTTGTGGACGTAGTAGACCACGCGCAGGGGCAGGGTGCACACGCAGAGGAAGTCGGACACGGCGAGGTTCAGCATGTACACCTGGAAGGCTGTCTTCTGCCGGTACGTCCTGATGAGGACGTACAGCACCACGCCGTTGCCGACGAAGCCCATGATGCTGATCATGGAGTACAACGTGGAGTACACGCGGTTTCGGAAGTCGTCAATGGAGTGATGGCACGACAAGTTGTCGAAGAGGGCGGTCATCTTTTTGGGGGGAGGCACTGGTTGGCTGGAGGTGAATTTCAGGCCTACAGAGGAAAAGAATCAGTTACTTATCATTGTATTAGAGTCAGCTGAATTACAGCTGGAGTCAGTTATGTTAGAGCAGCACACAAAAATAAAATATCATTATAAAACAGGAGAAAAAACCTATCATCTCTCTCTTAAAGGACAGAACAGCTAGGAAAGGATGTGGCTCTGCACAGACCAACATCACACAATTAGTTACACATAATTATAATGTTCCAGCTCAACTGCTGCTCCACAGCTGGCATCACAGCTGGTGGCATAAAGGTGAGGGTCACATTTTCATACGTCCTCAGTACTGGCTGCACCCTCCTTCCACCAAAATACCGGGAGGTTCCAGCTGTCTGCAAGCTAAAGCAGCAGAAAAACAGCAGAAAGGGGCAAAAACTAAGGTGGCCACACCACTCTCTGATAAGAGATGCTTCTCGGCTCCCAGATTCTGCATTGCTCTCCTCTGCTCACAGGTAGCACTATTTTTAAAACTCGCTATGGTAATAAGTAAGTGTAGTTATTGGCTCTGGGAGAGACACGGCCTGTTGTATCTGAGGAACACAGAGGATCAGTGGCAGCCAGGACATGCCTGGGCTCGCTGGCGTGCAGAGCAGGGGCCTGTGACAAGGCTCCTTGCTTCCGAAGGCAGGACAGCCTGCTTGGCCTGCAGACATCAGTACTCTTGGGTTTCATCTTGGGTTTGCTTTTGTACATTGCTCCAACAGCCATTAGCAGGAGTGGGGCTCCCCAGCACAGCTGACCCTATGGCCAGGGCTCTGCTTTCAAATGGCATCGACCATTCTTTTGTGAAAATTTCACCGTTTCCTTTAGATACTAACTTGGGCACAGTGAGACAGAATGTTCTTAACTTGGGGTGTCTTAAAGTACAGCAAGAGGGAGCAAGAGGTGTTTTACCCCTGCATCATTTTCCCATTCCTTTTCAATTCCGCTATCCCAGACACACAACCTCACTTTCAGCTGGAGACATCTAAAACCCCAGCAATCAGCACTGCAAGACACCTGCCGACCAAAATACTGTGACTTAAAACCAATGACGAAGATGACAGCCGGGACAACATCGCTTACGAGAACCCACACTATGTCTGTGCTCAAAACCGATTTTCAGCGCTACATATTTTCATCCTTGAAAATAGGCAGGCAGCATTAGTGCAGATGGATGCCCTCAGCCTCTCCCCCTCTCCCTGGGACACACTGGGAATTCAGAACCACTCCGGGCTGCTCGAGGCTTTCAGCTTTCAGCCCAGTTTCAGCTATTTGGGAGATGATGCTCTTAAAACAATCCTCCGATTATCTGCAACACGCAAAACACATTAAAGCTCAAAAGATGCCAGCGAGGTTGCAGAGGTGGGAGCGGAGGCAAAATCTGGCACAAGAGAGCACATTTCTTCCCCTGGGTCTGTTCTTGGACGCTTATGGGGACACAAGCGAGAGACCGTGCAGCTGCACAAAGGTCTTTGGGCAGGAGAGGCAGCCAAGGCTCAGTGCAGCTCCCTCAGAAGTCACAGATCATTACACCTCATCATTCACAGTTCACCTTAGATTGCATAAATGAAGTTTATCTGGCAGTGCTCATTGCAAAGGACCTGTTAACCCAAGTTTGCAGCCTCTCCTCCCGGGCTCTCACAGCCCAGTGTGGTGGTGGCAGGACTCAGAGCCCAGATCTCTGCCATCCTCCCTCTCCTGGGAGGCTTGAGGCTCAGGTCATGACAAGAGCATCACTCCAATCATTTTTAAAAATCTCCAAGATAGGGCTGAAATTAAGTTTGTGGTAACATTTGTGTAATTTTAACCAATTGCTTGGGAGTAGCAGGTAGTTTATTCTCTGAAAAAAAGCTGCACGATCCCTATTGCATGTTTTCATCTGCCAGGATCATCTGGACAGGTATTCAAGCTCGTACTGCCACTACCCTTACCCTGCTTTAATGCCTAGCAAGCAGACCCACCGAGCAAAACCCTGCTGTGCTGTGCACTGCAGGAACACATTAGCCTCAATTAGCTCATGAAAACCCATATAGATAAAATCTCTGCACTTACTGAGGCATCACATATCAGTTCTTTCTCAGACATAGAAAACTATTCAAGATATTTGAGATTAAGAGGCCGGGGTGATCTCCTTTGCACTTTACAGGTCTTTCATCTGACAGCATCTCCATGCAGTTAAGATTATTATGAAGAATGAGCAGAAAATGGGACGAAGCAGGCTGAGTGGACAACCCAGTGGATAAGCTGAGCCGTTTCCCATCCCTGCAAGTGCCACACAAAGCTCAGAGAAGGGGGAGAGCCCTGCTAAGAAATGCAGAAGAGCACTGGGGGGTCCGGGCAGAGAGGGACCTGGGTCTCCCCACAGCACCTTTAGGGTCATGTCCCTCCTGCCTGCCGGCACAGCACCGGTGCTGATGCCTGCAAAAGTTTGGGCTGGCAGCAGCTGCCCCTGGGGCTGCCGGCACAGCCCTGCCGTCTGAGAGATAATCAGGAGATCTCAGCCATCATCTGCTCGTTAGATGAACTGTCTTATATAATCTCCGTGCCACATTTGTGATCACTTCTTCGGCGGTGCCGAGCAGCTTTTATGAACTTTTACTTCCTCCGGGGACTGAACTCTTCTCGCAGAAGCTGCTAAAGGCATCTGCGGACAGCAAGCAGCCACGCGAGGCCAGCTGCGCCCTGCTGCGGATCGCATTCCTGAACACCGTCTGAATGTCTTCAGAACCAGACTTAAAATTAATGATTACAACACCGCCGTGGACTGCTAAAACCCAGAGGTACACCTACAACCAAACAGCACCCCCAGCCGACCCAAGCATCACGCCAAGAAGACAAATACCCATTCACCACATTTATACTTACACACATCCCCGCTGCTCTCGGCCATGCACAGAGCCGAGGGGCTGCAGCAACCCAACGAGCGACCCCCCCCCAAAAAAAAACAACCCCAGCCCCGCACGGGGGGCACCTCCCACAGCAGCCCCCCGTCCCCTGCCTCCCGCATCCACCGGCCCTTGCCTCCCCCTCCCCGGTTTAGCTCCGGTGCAGGCAGCCCCCGGGAGCCCCCGGCCCTGCGGAGCCCCCCAGCCCCGCTCACCGCCGCCCGGCTCCGCTCGGCTCCGCGCCGCCCTGCCCTGCCCAGCGGCCGCCCTTCAAGCGGGGCGAGCCCGGCCCCGGCCCCCCCCCCCCCGGGGGGGGCCCGGCCCCCCCCCCCCCCGCCCCCCACGCCCCCTCCCGGGCCCAGGAAGGGCTCCGAAACCCATCTGGGTCCCGGGAGGCTGGTTTTCTTCCTCGCGATCCCAAAGGTCCGCTGGTGTTAATGTCACCGCTTTAGCAGGGAGCTGTAGCTTCTCGTGGGAAAGGAAACATTCGGTGAATTACTTCCCCGGAATTAAGGATTCACTTCAAAAGCCACAGGCGTAAAAAAACTGACAAAAGACCAAGCAGTCCCACAAAAGCTGCCCTCTGCTCTCAGAAATCGCATCCCTCCGGGTCCTCCTGTTCCCGTGGCACCTCTCTGGGGTCACGCAAGGGGAACCCCTCCCTGCCCATGTGTCCCCTCGCTGGGGTCCCCAGGGTGGCTCCTGCCCCTTCCTGCTCAAAGGGCTTCCCACACTAATTTGGCCATGCTCGGTGTGGGAAGGAAATATTCCTGCTGTAGGGCTTTCTGTGAGCCCGGCATGGGTGGCATTTGGGCACAGTGTAATGGGGTGGGGAAGATGGGGAGGACAGGGGAGGAAGATGAGCAGGGGCTGAGCAGGGACTTGCAGCCCCCGCAGTCCCCACGCATGGGTCAGGGCCAGCCCCTGCTGTTCCCATGCTGAAGCTCGGTGCCAGCACTGCTCCCAGCTCTCTGCCAGCTCCTCGCCTCTTGCGAGCTGCAGGCTGCTACGGCGAGTTTCAGTTTTGTACTTGTGTTTAAGTGCCACTGCAGCCACGGCACGCTGCTATTCACCATGCTCGTGTTCTCCGTTCTTTGCTGTTGTACTCCACGTCCCAAAAGCAGAAGCTTGCAGATGGGCTGATGGCAAAGGCAAAGCCCTCGTCCACCTGGCGCTGGAATTCAAGGCCCGTCCCAGCCGGGACACTGTGCGGCACCAAGCCCTGCAGCTGTGCCCACTTCCCCCAGCAGCGATGCCACGTCTCCTTCCCGTTCTTCTGCTTGTATCTCTTCCACCCTGACACGTCCCAGAAGGATTTCCTGCCGTTGAATCAGAGATTTGCATGCTTGTTGTGGGTCCTTGGCACCTCTGGCTGTGCATGCCCAGGACAGGCCAGGACGCCGTGGGAAGGCACTCCTCGTCCGCAGCACACCGAGGGGGATGAGCAGGAGGCTCGCCTCGCAGCTGCCCCCCCCAGAGCCTTCCCTGCCTTCCTCGGGCACTGACAGCCTGCCCGTCCTGCAAGAGCCACTTGGCAGTGTTAGAAAAAGCCAAACCACGGGACCATGAGATAATTCAGGCTGGAGGGGATCCTGGGAGGTCTCCAGCCCAACTTTCTGCTCCAGCTGTGTCAGGCCAGCTTGCTCGGGGCTATGTCCCACCTGGTCCTGGACACGTCTGAGGACGGAGGTCCCAGAGCCTCCAAGACGAGGCGACCCATTGCCTGCTGTCTCCTGCTGCGAGGCCACTTCTGTATCTTGCTCTGGTTGTGGTGCACATTTTGGTATTACTCTGCTCTGCCATTCCTTCTGCTTTTCTTGCTACTTTTTTTTTGCTATTCCTTCTGCTTTTTACTACTCAGTTTTTTGTTATTTCTTCTCTTTTTTTTTATTTTCTTTTTTTTTTTTTTCTTTTTCTCTTTGCTCTCCTTTTCTTTTTTGTCCCTTCCTTTCAAGAACTGGAAGGTTGGAGATAGAGAGGAGGGAAGAGAGTTGTAGGGCATTTTGGGAGAGGAACAGAGGTCAGCAAGGAAGGAGGGCGGCACTGCAGGAGTCAGGATGAACAAGGGTAGCTGTAACCTGTCATTTCACTGCTAACGTGGCATAAGGTGATTTATTTGCTCTCCTTCACAGTCGATGGGCATTTGATCCGACTAAGTGACAATATGAATTCTGGCCTTGGAGCATTTCGGAGAGCCGAGTGATGCGGCAGACGTTCCCAGCAGCCGTGGTGATGCTAAGGGCTCGCGTTTCCTCTAGAGTCAGCAGATCTCTGTGCAAGCGGCGGCTGCATCTGGGGAATCAGCTCTGTCAGTATTTCACCCAAAGGACTTGCCTAGATATGACAAATTTTGCCTGTGGGAAAGATTTTTACTGATATAACGATGACTATTAATTAACAACAACAGACATTTACACAGTCCATCTTCACAAGGCCGTGGGATCAGGCGTGGCTGAGGGATACAGGCTTTGTGCATCTGTCCTGAGAACATCCTGATAGGGGAGAAGCCTGGTCACACCTCGGGGTCAAGGTGAGCCAGCACTTAGCATGGACTATACCCGCCTCGTCCCCTCCTCCTGGACCCCGAATGCTCCCAGCCCTGGGCAGGCAGCAGGCTCCTTCCCAGCATCTCGACAAAGATGCTCAGCCCTTGGTTGTTTGACCTAAGTGTCACATCATAAATACTCTGCAGCCTGCTTGAAAAGCTCTTCAGCTTTGGAAACTGCTTTCACACCGGCTATTTAAAAAGGAGAAATCAGAGAGACACTATTTTGTGACAAAGCAAAAATCTTTTTAGTGGCTTCTTTCCTCTCCTGGGACTTCCCAAAAGCAGTGACTTCTCTTTGAATCTTGCACAGAGAGGGCAGTAAGCTCCGCTCCGCTTTGGACTTGTTTCTCCTGGGGACCATCTCTTACCATGGTTAGACCCTATAGGATGTGGCTCAGATCGTGAAGCTGTTGATCGTATCCTACTGCAAATATAGCCTTTTTAACCACCCTTTCATAGAAAGAGGGCTGAGAGTTGGCAAAGCTGGCCAAGACAATAGGATGACTTCAGCACTGCCTCTATTTAACATTTTTTTGGAATAATGCACTTGCTCCAAGATCTTCAAGGACTTTCCCAAGACAAATAAAATAAATCACAGCCATCAATAACCGCAAGGACAGCATTCAGAGAATCCCATCATTGTTAGCCTAAATATTTGGAGAATTGTGTTACTGCTTCGCACACGCAAAGCTCTTCGCAGGAGGAGGCAGGGATGGGGATGCCTGGCTGCTCGGAGGAATGGTAGGAGGGGAAGCCAGGGAAGAAGGCTATTTCTGCTTCACCAAAGACGACAGGGTTCAGATGGTTTCCATTCAAATTGCAAACCAGAAGGCTTTGTCTGTGCCCAACGCCTCCGAGTCTCGCTGCCTTTGATGGCAGGTGACGGCATCTCGCAGGTAGTGCCCCAAGCCCTTCGTGTGGTTAACCGCCTCGGCAAGGTGGGAAATTAAAGGAGTCACAAAGACTCTTCGATGGCACGTTGTAAAAAGAGGCTTTCCTTTTTGATTGTTTGTTGGGTTTTGTGTCATTTTTTTTTTAAATGGTTCCAACATGTCAACCTGTAATAAATAAAATAGCCATGCTTTCAAGAGAAGCTGTCCCAGCAGAGCCAATTGCTGCTTTCTCTTCCTGTTTTGCACATGCAGCAAGTGAGTGCTTTAGTAGATGGGGGAGATAGTTTTCTCTGAGCAGTGTCTCCATCATTCCACAAGTCACCCTGCAGACATACCATTCAAGAAACGAGAACTATTCAGCACTCATTTGTGAATGATGGTTTCATGCTAAAGCAGCAGAACGTGTTTCCGTTGGCTTGTCAGGAGCTGCGAAATTATTTTAATTCTCCTGGCTTTGCCAGAACTAATGCAAAATTTGAATTATAGACAATTCTGCCCCAAATAATATTCTATCATTTATTTTTTTCCCCTCCAGGAGCAGACCTAAGGTGCACTTACTGTCCCACAGTGTGGAGCCGGGTGTCAGAGTCTCTGCAGGTCAGCAGTGATTTAGGCTTTGCAGTCTGGGCTAGTGGAAGTCTGCCCAGGTAAATTTAATCAACATTTACTTTCAAACTGTCAGAAAGTTGTGATTTGATTTGCTAGTTGTGTTTCAGGTAGGGACATTACAGTTATTCCTTCTTAATCTTTTTTTTTTTTTTTTTTTTTTTTTGGTGTGTGTGAAAAAATGTTATTTTAGCATACAAACTTTTAAGAATAAAAGTGGTCTGTCAGAGATTTTTTTATTATGCTTTTTCTCACCTGCAATGTCGAGGCAACACCAATCATCTGATGTTCATTTTTCAATAGCAGAGTTTTCAGATTACATGAACTACCAGAATTGTTTTGCTTAGAAAGGTGAGAAAACAGACTGATCCCTGGGAAATTCAACTGTACGCTGGAAAACATATCTCATGGGGAAATTTTGCTTTACTCTTATTTTAGAAAGTAATCCAAAAAGCCAGAAATAGTGTAAGCAAGTTGGCTTACTCTTTTTGGAAAGGGAATGTTAAAAACATCATAAAAATACGTGATTTTTTGGCACCAAGAATATTTTTGGGCTTGCCTCACTTGCAAATTTTGAAAACTAGAAATCAAAAGGCAAATTTATGAGCATTATTAAATCTTAACATTGATAAGAGGCACTTCACACGTAATGAAAACTGTATTTATCTAGTACTTCTATCGATATACACTGCTGTTACGTATTTGAAGATGGCCAGATAATTACCTGTGACACACTACAAGTCAAGTCAATTACCGCAGAGTACCAGCGATCGTGATCATCTATTCACATTTGAATAACATTTTAGGCCCTGCCATCTGGCTTCGATTTCGGTTGGCTTGCAGCAGAGGCTTTTCTTAGGAAAAATATCGACCAGTCCAAAACAATCTGCCTTTCAAAAGCCCACTTGAGGTCCGAGGGAATGGGGAAGCAGGCTGCAAGCTGTGCTGATGGTCAAACACACACCTCCGGGCCTGCTGATGGAAACGTGCAAAGGGGTTTGTCAACCGGTGAAGCTGTCAGGGGACCTAATGCCAAACCAAACAGAAAACGACTGAAGCAATCAACTTCGAATCAAAATATATGGTGGCATTTAATGGAAAGTGGCATTATTGGAAACGGTGGCATTTAATGGAAACGTAGCAATAGATGAACATTTTGTCTCTTCTAACAACTAATGCGTGGATATGTGATTGCATTTTGAGAACTGAAGTCAACAGAAATTGAGGCACCCAACATGAGAAAGATGAGCACAGATAAAAAGATATGCAAAGTAATTTTGTTAAAATCACCAGGGGAAACGATATTAGAAATTTCCGTTCTTTGAACGTTCAAGTGCTCAGACTTCTTTTCTTGTTTAAAAGGAAAAATTAAAGAGAAAAACCTCTGAAAAATGATGACATAATTATGTAGGCTGTTTGTTTTGATCTGAGATTCAGATAAAGGGACCTATATTGCAGGAATTAAATAAAAGATGGTCTTGCAGCTACCGGTGTCCATCTACAACATTTCTGTATTTCTGCTTCTAGAACAGATATTTGATTACTTATCATGGAAGATATCCCAGGGGAGTTTTATGAAATAGTAGCAGTTTGGGCCTTAATAGTTACCTCTTCTCATCTCCTGGATGTCACTGGTGGAACTGGCTGAAAATATTTCACGTTCTTGGTCAGAGAGATGAGCTGCGCACCACACACCACCACACGGATCTGCTTTTGCTCTGATTCAGTTCTTACCCCCTGCTGCAGATCTTCCTGTGTGTCTGCCTTATGCCCTCCTGGTGGATTTCATCTGACGTGGTCTCAGTCCCCTGGCAATGAGCCCTGCTCAGCCCTGCCATGAGCTCCTGGTGTGTGCCTTCCCCAGGCTGCGACCAGAGCCCCTCAGTCATACAACACGATGCTCACTGTGGTGTTCTTATCTGATGTGCTGAGAAGCCAGGGCTCTCTCTTTTTCTCTCTCTTTCTTTTTTTTTTTTTTTGTTTAAAAAAAAATATTTAGTTAAACAAACAAAAAAAAAACCCAAACCCTCACCAGAGAAGGATGTGACTCTTTCTGCCACAATTCGATGTTCTTTGTGCAGGATTAAAATTTGGTTTAAAAGTTTTACTAAGTGAACTATCATGCAAGCCATATTTTTGTAGATTCAGAGTCTCCCTAAAAAAAGGAATTAAATGGACTGCGGAGGATCACACTTTTCCTTTTCTGATGCTCCCTGTTTGAAGTCCCTGTAATGAAGTCCCTGGTTAAGACTTGTTCTCCGCTTGTTCCAACTTAAAACCAGGCAATTTTACCATGGGGTAAAATGAGCCCCTGCCAACGGGGAGTCGCAGTTTTCATCAACACGTATTTGCTCTAGATTAGCTGAAAAGCAATGTGCACTTTGATGCCCACCCACAATGAATAAATCTTACCGACCTCTTCCATCGGTGCTGAGCAGGCACACGGCGCAGCAGCGGTGGGCTGCTACCACTCTGTGTGCTGGGAGTGCTCTGTGGGGCACAAGCACATGACGGTGGTGCGATGCAAGCCTTCATGGTAAATGGGAGCCACAGAAAGGAAAACGGAAAAACACTTGAAATGATGCCTTTCAGCTGCAGGGCTTATCTAAAGCAAAAAAGTGGAGGCGACCACATTAAGACCTGGCTGTTACTTGCCTGGTCCTGGGTGCCGACAGCTGCAGCCTGAAAAAGTGCCTATTGAGAGTCTTCTACACATTAATTTCACATCATGGACAGACTCCCTACCCAGACAGACACCGTCAGACAGCTTCCCATTGACTGTAACGTGACGTCTTGCCGTCCACAGGAGCACTGAGGAGCATCCTTCTTCCCAGCGAACGTATGTTCTGCACACATCCTCAACTCATCCTCTGCAGACCATGCAAGCAAAATGTCACGACCATGCCCGAACTACCAGGACTCTTCCTTGGCTTGGTCAGGCGATTACCCACACTTTCGGAGTGGAGGACCTCAGCTCAGCCCGTTAGATACCAAGTCACTTTGCCCCTGAGGTGAAATAGTGACAAACCTCACAGGGCTTTGCTGGGATAGACCAATATTATTTTTCATTCACCAACATTTTCAGTATCTGGGTATTTCCACTAATCACTGCATTCATGCTGATCTAATCCCATTGTTAAAACACTTAATCACAGGCTCTTGTCATTTTATGACTAATCATTTCTTGTCAAACGAGTGTTGAAATATATTTCCAAAAACCACAAACTACTTTTTTTTTTTTTTTTCTTTTTCTCTTCATTATTTGTTGTAATAGTCAATATTTTGAAATGCACTTTCAGCTTTTGCATTTTCGTATTCTTTCCCTGTGGTTGTACAGAATTAATGTATTTATCAATTGCAGTTCTGTTCACATTCAAAAATCATTGTCGGGCAGACAAGAAAGGACAAAGGACAGACAAAATCTTTGTGATTAGAAATTAAGAAGAGCTCCAAAAGCTGCCTTAATAACTTCCAAGAACATCAGTAAAGTTAATGGGCTAATGAAGATGATTTTTAACAGATGACACTGGAGACAGAGAGCAGTGTATTAGCATGCTTCACTGTGTTTGATGTAACGAAGGACACACAGGAAACCAATCACTCCTATTGCTATGCTTGTCTAATTAAGTTTTGCAAGAAGTAACGCTCCTGGTTGCTTCTGACATGAGCACAGGCCTGGAGCAGCCAGCAGGACGTCTCTGTGCAGACACAGGAGTAAAACCACAGTCCGTGCATGCTGCAGGCGGGCTGAGGATGCAGCTTTACTGGGGGGTTGTTTCCTGACACCATGTCAGAGTTTACTCAGTCCTGGATTTACTTTGCCTTCAGTTTACAAGGCAGAATATTTTGGCAAGTGCAGATTGTGAATATTGAAAAGCAATAAAAACAGCTCTCAGAAATGCTGCTCTGGTTCTCGAGAATAAAGCTAGCTGCCTGAGTCAGAGCAAAACTATTGGAATCATTTTTCTCCCAAGATGATTCCCTCAAGTACACTGAAGAAGCAGCCCTGGGAAAAGAGATTTGTCCCTTAAAATTGGAGCTGGCAAACTTCACCCACCAGATTCAGCTAAGCACAGACATATGTTAGATATATTCATGGTCTCTATCTAAATTCTGGAGAACTGAAACTCAACTGGGACCTCTATCAAGAAGTTACTAAAATGTTTACTCTCAAGTAACCCCCCCCCCCCTTTTTTTTTTTTAATTTGTTATTATTTCCAGTCCTAACCTGAAACATCATTTCCAATAATTATTCCCTCTTAGTGCTCTTAGTGGTGTTAATTATCGCTGAGTGTTGCCCGCTTCCTCTTTCTTTCCCTTGCCTGGGCATTTCTAAGTCACATTGCAAACCTCTGGCTGCTGGGGTCAATGAGTTGTGCCAGTATCAAATGCCTCTGGTTTGCTCTAAATGCCTTCGGCTGTTTAATTGCTTTTAAGAGTGTGGTCCAACATCTTGGCTCTTTAAGGCATTGCCTCAGGCTCTCACTACTTCTCTGCTTGTTGCTTGCATCCCTCCCCCTGCCCATCCCCTGAGAAGGCCCAAGGCCGTGCCCACAGTCGGGCTGCCCCACAGTCACCCACGGTTACAGCAGAGGATTGTTGCCTTCCTGTTTACCAGCACATTCACATCATTCGGGCCATCTCCTGCTCACGTCAGGCTGATGTTCAGCCCACAGCCACCCATTCCCGGAGCCCCGCTCTTGCATGCCAAGGCGACCGCAGCGTCTCTTCAGCTCGCAGTCTGAGGCGCTCATCTGCCAGATCTCCCTGTTTGGGGAGGAAAAGCATCGCTGACGGGTGACCTGCTGTCTCTGGAGCCCCAGCAGGTATCAGTGGAGATTGGGCTTTTGCAAAACTAGGATGCCTTGATGTCATGATCGATGACTGAAGGGATTTTTGCAACCCTTGCTACCCGCAGGTAGATACTGGTGTAGTTCATGCTTACCTCTGTGGCTGCGGGTGCACCAAAACCATATTGGTTGGCTTTGTGGGGTCAGGCTGAGGAGAGATTTCTGAGCTGGCCATGGTTTGTGTGTTAGCCCCAACACCAGCCTCTCCTTGAGAGAGCTCAGACTTCTGAGACAACTGTCCACACATATCTGAGATTTTTGGCTGGCTTTTTCCCCAAGAAGATCATCCTACAACATGAAAATAGCCTTTTTTAGGCATTCTGAGTGCTGCAAGATAAATCAGCTATGCTTCTTTTTAATTTATATGCTGAGACTGACAAGAAATCGCTATTAAAGGACATTTGTTCAGATACTTGTTCTTAATATGGGTTATAAAGGAACTGGAGGACTTCCCTCTATCTAGCCACCTTTTCAGCTCTTCTTCCAGGGCCTTTCCTAATGCGCAGCATCATGTTTCAGACGAATGCAACTCAAGCGGACTTACCATGTACTTTGTACATGCCAGTCCTTCCTGAAGGGCAGCAGAACCAACGGAAGTAACGCAGATGTGAACTTCCACAGAAACTGAAGCATTTTGTGCCTGCCCGGTGCTAAACTTATAACCAATTGTACTGTCACATCCGGGTTCCTCCACTGCCGTCCAAGTCAGATTTCTGCTTCTCATTCTTTCCTCCAAAGTCCTTTATTGGAACTATTAATAACAAAGAGTATCAAGCTAGAATTTTCCGCATCCCAGATTTTCACTGCAGGAACCACAAGCACTGGGTTTGGCTGAAGTCTTGGCTTGATCCATTATTTTTTTAGCTGTACTCACGTGTTATTTCTATGCTGTGCCTGTTTTCCTTCAAAGTTTTCCCACAATGTTTTTTTCCTTTTAGTCACTACAGGATTCCTTAGAACAGGACCATCATTATCTAAGTTTTATCTTTGTTCTACAAAGATTGGGAATCTGGGAAAGAGCAAATCCAAAGGGCCATGCCAGGGCAGAAATCAGCACGAGTACCTCCTGTGTCTCCCTGCCAGGGACCAGCTCTCGGCCCTTCTGTATCTTCACAACCCCACTGACTGCTGCAGCAGCAGCAGTGTCCTAAGTCAGCCTTTTCTTTTTCTCCTAACATTTTTCCTTTTTTTCTTTCCTAAAGTTTCTTGGTTCAAGGCAACATCAAGAGGACCCCAGAAACAAGATGCAGAACCTGCCTTCCCATGCAAAATGCTTCACACATCCCCGTCCTCTCCTCAAGAGGAGGAAAAAAGCAAGCCACCATGAGACAAAAGCTGTCTGCGCAGCCCGTGGTGGCAGCCACGGTGGTGATTCCCGCTCATGCTGGTTGTGTTTGAGGGCAGGCAGCAACACCACCCAGTTTCAGCTGGCAGTGAAAGTCATTTTCTTCTGAAAACCACTGCTGTGGCCTTAAAGAAAAAAAAAAAAAAACAAACACCAACAAACAACAACACTGTGGTAATTCCCCAGTGTAACAGATATGTTACTCCATGCCTCGGACTCTCTCCAGTTCTTTCATCTTATCAGCTTCAACAGACTGATGATCTGCTGAGCGACAAGCCCTGGAAAACCCGATACCAGCTTTCTCTGATCTTACGACCAGAATTTCTCTGAGCAGATAAAAACCATTTTCCTCTCTGTTGCCCTCGAGGACAACAGCTACAGCTGTCCCAGCTCGCTTAAGCCCCGTTCCACCAGCACCGGGGAGCGAGGCTCTGTTCTCCTCTCTGCTGCAGAGAGGTGACAACAGGAAGACCACAAAGTAACCCCCAGAGCCAAAACTCACCTTTGTGGGTTGTGTTTGTAAACCCAGACGAGTTCTGTGGGTAACCCAAGGGATCCTGTGCATGGCCCAGCAGCAAGGAGTGCCAGCACAGCTGAAGGGAGGAACAGCAGCTGGATGAGACGTGGATGCAGAGGGGAGAAGCCATAGTGCAGGATGAGACCCTTGGTCCAAACTTACCTTCCTCCCCTACTTCGACCACAGCCTTCCTGTGCCAGTAGTGTATTGCCTGTCTCAAGCTATTTGCCCTAAACTCTGTCTTGGCCACAAAAAGAACCCAAGTAAGGTTGGCTGTGAATTAAGGGTTTCTATGGGAATCAAATCAGCCTTTCCTGCTTCCTTTCATAGGGAAAGCAAAACAGCAGCCCAGGAAATGGACTGGGGTGTTCCGGCCCCTGCCCATTGTCAGATTCCATGTACCCAGCAGTGGGGCTGGCCAGGCTCCATACCCTGTCCACAATGCCTCTGCCTGGTCAGCCACAGCACCCGGCCAAAGCAGGCCCTCCAGAGAGGATGTGGTAAGCATTGTCATCCAGAAACGAACATTGTACGTTCATCTTCTCACTATTTCTACTGAACAGGAGGGCTCAGCAGGAAAAGCATCCTGTGTGCAACCCAGGAAACTGCTTTGTAGGACACAGCTCAGGTCTGAAGCTCACCAAAGCATATTTTTACAGTACTAAAGCTAATCCTATTTTAATTGCAATTACATTCAGGTCTGTTACAACTTCTACAAACCAAACCTGTGCAATAGCCACACAGGTGCAGAAGAGATGTGACGGCTGTTGCTGTAAAATAGGTGTTTGAGCTGCATCCAGTTACAGCATCAGTTTTCTCAGTTACAGCATCACTGCTGCAGACAAGAAGCAAAGGAAGAGCGAGGGCTCAAGCAAGAACCTGCAACGCCACTGCTACAGCTCCCTGGCACGGGCTGTGGTGGGAGGGAGAGCTGGTCTGCAGCAGAAAGCATCACCTTGGCACTACCAGATTTCTTGGGTCATCTGGCACGATGCAAATCTAAGTCAAAGGACCGGACTGATCCACCTCATATAAAGCAGAACAGTGAGACACAGAAACAGATTAGAAACTTTAAATACCTGACAGCTATTTTACTAACTGCATCCAAGCCAAAGCCAATGACACATAGCTGTCCTGATCCTACAGCTTATATATTAGGGTATGAGATGGCCACTTGAGGGTTCAGATTTGTGTTTTTGCCTGCATCGCTCTGATGTCTGCATTGCCCTGGCAGGTTCCCCAGAGCTGGATGTGGTCCCCGCTCAGCTCCTAGGGATTTATCAGCTCATCCACTGGGCCGTCCTTTGGGCAGCCTGCCTGTGGGACTGAAAGATCCACTGAGCCCCAAGCAGACCCCCAGTGAAGAGAAACAGGGGAGATGCTCAAAATCTTCATGGCAAGCATCAGAGAGCAGGGTGGGCATGGCCAGCCAGGTCTCTGCCATGCAGAAGGGGACAGGGGAACAAGGACAGTGTCACCGCTGGAGTCCCTTGCGTGCAGCTTTAAAACATTTCTAGCACTGAGAATTTCTGGTCAAACAAATATGCTTCTGCATCTTGAGTCTTGTGTCTTTCAAGTTTATGACTCTCTACCAAAATAAGGGTGAAGAGTTTGTGGGAAAGACGCGAGGGCACGCACAAGGGCAGAGGGTGGCTATGGACACAGGAATTTCCTGGCTTGGGATTTACCCTCTCTGCATGCTTACAGGTGGCTGTGCTGCCAGGTTAAACCTGCCTACCCATCATTATATTATTGATGTAAAAAACGTTAAATGGGAACACAAAGAAATCTTAACAACGAGGGACAATGGCCAACTTTTTTAATGTTTAAGCAATTTGGGCAGTAAGTAGGCCTAAGTAACTCCCTTAGGACATGCCAGTCTCCCAAAAATATTTCTAGGGTTGCCAGTGAGTTTAACTACTGTGCAATTAGGTTGCTCTCTTAATTAACTGTTTTCCTATCAAAGTTATTTTTTCCATCTGTGTGGTCTCACTAGGAAACAATTTACTAATGTCTGTCATCTATCCAAGCAAAATACATCTACTAATATGGGAATTGCATGGAGTAGCACAGAATTGCTTCCTCCTTTCATTCTTTTGGGCAAGAATAACACTCTAAATAGCTCCTCAGATCTTTTATTAAAGGAATAATAAATTATTCTTACTGTCAAGCGACTTTCCCCCATGCAAGATGGAGATAACCAACGTCAATCTTTAATACCAAGAAGGCAGATTCCTGGCAAACAACAAAGGCAGTGCCGGTAATTCATTTTGCTCTTTTTTTTCAGCTTCCTTTGGCAGCAACAGGGTGGTTTCAGGTGATGGTTGAACGTACAATGATCAGGATGAGGACAAATAGTGGCACTAGTTCTGCAGTGGGTCGGGGTTTCCTGTTTGGTGGAGCTGTCAGAGAGCACTGCCCAGCACGGGCTCCCCCGGCCATGCCTCCACGTGTGAGCTAGACTCTTGCAACCCCAAATTTTCCTCTGGGCTTTTCTAGTGTTTCTGTGTTTACCTCCCACCAACACAACAAGCTTTTGCCCTGCTACCGTTTGCCACAGAGGTGTAGAAGTTGGAGAAGACACACCGCGGGTCACTACGCAGTAGACAGGACTTGGGACAAGGCTGGGACAACGTTGCTCCCTGTGCCAGTACGTGACCTGCCACGAGGGTGGTTGGTACGGGGTTAGAGAAACCGGCTGCTGCCCAGACTGACGCCTCTTCACACCAGGACAGACGTCGCCTTTCCGTGCTGGCAGGAGGGCAGCGGGTCGCCAGACATGGGGCCAGGTGTCGGCAGCAAACAGGATTTCTTATTATTCCATATCCCACAGGACTAGCCTTTGTCACTGCAGGCAGTCTGCCTTCTTAAGAGTAATTTTTGGAGGGGAAATATTGATGTTTGCATAGGAAATCTTCAGGCACATTTTTAGGAGTAATTCAATTGAAGCCCAGCAGGACCCGAGCAAATCTTCCATTTCTTGCTGCTGTTAGGGAACAGAAATCTCATTCTAATGAACTCAGCCATTCGCAATGTGTCCAGACCTTGAGGGATGTTTTCAGTTAACAACTGAATTTTCAGTAGCAGTGGATCTTCATTTTTTACTCAATGATAATTCAGTATTCCAGTTTATGAGCCTGAACAAAATACAATTTTCTTTAAAAAGTAAACAAAGCAAAACAACCCCCAGATATCACGAAAAACAAACAGAAAACCTCAACCTCAAACCAACGTAGACTTGGGAAATAACTAATGCCAAACTGACAAACGTATTTGCAAATATTTTCTTCTACTGTAGCCTCAGTCACTGGAAAATAACTTCCTTTTCTTTCAAGGGAAAACTAAAGTAGGACTCACATTCAAGGGAAGCTCCACAAGTATTTTTGGAGGAACCAATTCCCAAAGGAAGTCTGGAGGAGCAACACGTTTGTCCTCCTGGCACTCAAGGACAGCAGAGGACATGTTTCTGGGAAATGGCGTTGAACACACTCCAGAACAGCAGCAGCAACCACACGTCCACATGAGAGCCTCCCCGTCAGCTCTCTGGATGCCCTGCCCTGTGGGAGCCTATCAGTGTCCACAGATGACCAGTATGCACTGGTGCCAGTGCTGCAAGGGACTGGGACAGAAGGTGAACCACCCAAGTGTGTCCCAAGTCTTGCCAGTCCTGGAGATGACAGATTTTTTGCACATCCCTTTGCCTGTACAAGGGCATTTGATGGGATGCCCATTGCTGGTACCAGCTCCTCCTTAGCCTGGAGGCTCCACACATAGCTGCAAGTGGACCAAAGCTGGCTGTGTAGCAGCCCCGTGATGCCTGGCCATACCAAAACGAAGGCCAGCAGAGTAGAGAGGGCAGGTGCTTGGGGGAGCATGGAACTGGGGAGAGCATCACACACAGAGACTAGAAGAGCAGTGCCTTCCTGGGAAGAGATGCAAGCTTTGTTTCCAGCATGACTCAAAATGCAGGCATCCTTGGACCACTCAGAAACACACAGCAGTGCTGCTGTGGGACGTGAATATTGCTTGGGTGCAGTTTCATTGACTGTGAAGCAGAGCTCAGTTCCTGCCCGTGTTACTACAGAAATGTTAACAAAGTAAATTCACGGAGTGTGGAGCGAGAAGCATGTGTTTGAGAGACAGACAGAGGTGGTGCATTGGGTCTCTCTGTACATGTATAGCCAATGTTACCTTCTTGCACTCAGAAGAAACTCGTTGAAATGCAAAAGACATTATCAAATATGTGCTGGAAATAGTGCTGCTCTGCCCCAGCGCCCATCCAGGCAGGAGGGAAGGCTTTGGGCATGCAGAGGCAGTTCCTTTTACTGCCCTGAGACTGGCACTCGGATTTCTGGGGTGAAGCAAGGCAGGAGCAGACCAGTGGCTCCCAGCGACACAGCTCGCTCCCATTTCCCTCTGCGAGGGAGGGTGGAGGGCAGGGCAGCTCCTGTGGCCGTGTGTGCTTCCAAGGGGCACCTCAGTGCTGCTCCAGTGCTTTGGTTGGCCATTAGGAACAATAATAAATGCACGTAGGATGCACATAGGGTGCAGCTCCAAACCCATGAACGCAATTCTTATAGGAAGACCGCAGACATGAGCTCACTACTCTCTTTTGTGGCAAGCTGGGGGATGTGGATGTGGTTTTCTGTGTTGTCACGTGCTTCACACTCTGTATCTCTTCTCAGGTGTGAGGAGCTGGATGGTTCCACACCATCTGGACAGCATTTAGCTTTCTACAGAAAACAAACAGCACAGCCTGAAAAACAAATCACCAACAATAAAACAGGGCCAGCAAAGTCTTGGGACAGGGTCATCTCTGACCCCATCTCTGTATGAGGAAAGGAAGGTATTGGAACAGTCTGGGAGGAAACTGGAGGTCTCAAAAGACTTTTGGTCAGATTATTTATGAAATGTAAGAAATATGAGAAAAGTAAAACTTTGTATATCTTGGCCTGAGGTTGAAAAGGAGACTTTATTATCCATTCTTGCAGATGATTATGGTTTTGGCTTTTGTTTTCCTGGAAAATCTGGTAAAAATTCACCATACAGCCTTCCTGATCTTCCTATGCACCTCGTCCCGGGAAACAAGGTCAAAACAGTTGGCCCTATTTATGATAGGGGTGAGACTCAAAGAGTAAGCCTATAAATCTTCATGTATGTGGTAGGTACAAAAGCCAAGAAAGTTAAAAATAAAGGGAGAACATAGAATAAGAATAAATGATACTTCAGATAAATGAAGGCAAGTAACACGGGGACACTTAACAAGCAAAAATGCCATTTCCAATAGGAAGATCTGGACTGGGCCTCAAGGAAATGAGGAGAAGTCATTAGGGGACATTAAAATCTAATCAAGACAAAGTACTGGATGACTAACAGCAGTGAAAAAGGACCTTCTACGTTGATTGGATGTAATAAGTTCCTTTAAAGTCAAATAAAATTTTGTGATTCGATAAGCTAAGTAGCAATGTTATGCTGTGGTGCATTAAAGGTGCAAAGAACACCGCTAATCAATGTCCAGAGCTGGCCAGAGCTCTCAAACAAGGCTGTAACACAAAACAAACAGGTTATGGAAAAATACTTGGAACCATCTCCTACTGCACAAATTGTTGTGAGCCAGCTAATCGGGGTTGCTGCACACCCGCTGGTTACGTCAGGGAGATGGAGGTGGGTTCAGAGGGGAGCCCCGCGAGCGAGTGCTCATCAGGAGCAATTAGTAAGGCAGGTGGGGATTAACTGGGGGGCTGCCTACAGCTTCCCCGTGGTGGGCCCGTCTCCTCCCAGCCCTGAAGCAGTGGATGGAGAGGGGCACAGCTCAGCCCCGGAGCGCCCAGCTCACCCTGCCGTGCTCCTCGGGACCGCACCAGGGTTTTGCAGGGCGGGCACAGGCAGGGGAAGCACTCTGATGAAATGGGTTGTGCCCTGGAGAAGCAGAGGGTTTTGCTTTATCTTTTCCGGGGGTGGGCTAATATTATGAAATTTCAAGCTGCTGAGAAAGCATGTGACTCTCACAGAGTTTATGCTCTCGCAGCTGACAATTTTATCATCCTGACAAGCAAAATAACTAAACATCATAGAAACTGTAGCTGTAAAAAAAAAATAAAAACTACTACAGAAAGCCTCTGGGCAAAAGCTAAGTCATTCTTATTAAAATCAAATATAAAAATAAATATAAATCAAAATGTATATAATTTCATCACAAGTTAAATTCCTTTTTTCAGGGACTTTCTCTGGCTTTGGTGAATGCCCTCTCCCCAGTATCCCGTCGCAAACCCACAGCTGCAGCTGCCTGCGAGCACACGGGTGAATGCAGGGCCCTGTCGTGGTCAGGTCTGGGCTCTAACTCATCTCCTGGGATTTCAGCCACTTTATCCCCCCTCCTACAGCTTTCTGTGGCTTGGAGGAGTGCTGAGGGGAAGGATGCTGCCAGCAGAGCTGGTACCAGGCTGGCAAGCTCCGAAAGCAAGGCAGCTTTCGTTTCTGCCTTTAACTCCCCACTTTGATGTGATGACTCTGAGCAGGAGATGGGTATTCAAGATCAGGTCGGGAGCTATGGTGTTGTGCTCACGTGTGTACAAACACATGGGTCTGCTATTCCTCAGGATATCTGCGGGACCCTGCTCTGCTCTCCCACTGCAGTGAGACCCCGTGGGAAGCCTGCCCGGTACCGAAACGCCGACAAACTCAGCTTAACCCACGTCACCCCTGGAGAACAATAGGGGAAGGTTGTGCCGTCATCAGCACCAAACCCGGGTATCCCCAGCAACACCAACACAAACACCCATCGGGATGGCCCGGTCCTGCTCTGCATGCCGGAGGACACCGCTTCTATACTCAGAAGAAACTCATTTTTTTACTCACGGATAATCTGCGATAGCTCATGCAACACCCAGACAAACCCAAGCTGTCCCCGCAATCTCCTCCAGCTGTTGCCATGTATTTGAGGAAGTGTCTGGGACTCCTCTGCCAAACAGGCCATCAATTTTTCCAGACAGTTGAAAGTTAATAACTGTCATGATTCAGGCGAGCAGTTCTTGTGAAACCAGCTCTGGGGATGGTGCCTAGCCAAACAAATCCTGTTGGCGTAGCCCAGCGCTCTGACGTGGTGCACTATGCACGGGGCTATATATAAAAACCAGGAAGCAATCCAAGGGAAACGGCACACTTAGCTCTGCTGCAGACCATACACAGCATACAGTGATGGAGAAAGCTATTTCTGGCTGCTTTTTCCAGCAAATGTAAGTATTTTTGCTTTTAAACTAAGTGAAAGCTAACATACTTCATTACAGTCAGGGTATTCGGTGGTAATTTGGGTTTCAATGTTGTGCTCCTCTATATGTTCTCTGACACAATTCCAGAAAGAATTTTGGAAGGAACTACTTGTTTAAGAGTTGGAGATATTTTTATGTACCTCTCAGACTACAATGACATAACCAAGACTGTTGAGGAGCTATTGTTAACTGGAATTTGTAAATTGTCTCAGGAGAATGATGTCGGTACAGATAAAAACCAGCACAGATGAAAATGCGAATTCGGGAGACCTGCCGTGGGTTTGAGCTGAGGCTGCTACCTGGAGCAGGACTAAACAGAAGCTGTCTAAGTGTCAGTGTCCACGCGCAGCAGCCCGCCTGCGGGTGACCCGCCACTAAAACCACAAAAGGCTGCTTTGAAAACCACCAATACATAGATGACTCGGCTCAGGTTGCCTTCTTTGCTGGTTCTCGCCGTTGTGGCAGGATGGGGGCAGCTGTTCTGGAAGCAGCCCCCGTGCCTGTTTCCCCCCCAGCCCCATCCCAGGCTTGATCCCAGTTGCCTGGCATGGACAGAGGAAGGTTTGGTGATGGAGAGCGGCTGCTCTGCTCCCTGTGGTCCTCTGCAGGGTTTGCCAGCTGGGGGAAGCTCTTTAATCTTATATGAGGGCTGTGGCTGCCTACTGATAAGGCCAGGACCAATCTTTGGTACCAAGGCTGGTTAGAGCAATGAGGGCGCAAAGAATCATAGAACTGTACCCTAAAACTATCCTTGGTGCCTGTGGGCAGCACTCCCTGCTTCCCCTAAAACCTAGCCCGTGCCCACACAGCATTCAGGAGGGCAGATACCAGCAGGTGCCAACAATGTGCCTAGGGCCATTGAAGCTCTAAACACAACTAAGAATGAAGGTCCAGTGCCAAGAATGTCTCCTAGCTCTGCTTAATTTACTAGAGCAGATGTATCCAGGCAGCGTTTGGAGCAAGTATTGGGATGCTCTTTTCCCTAGGAACCCCCAAGCTACTCATATGTGGTCCCCGAGCCTTTCCTAATCCCCGACCAGGCCCAGGGTGTCAGCTGTTTTCCTGTGCTCTGCCCAGATTCCTCAGGTGGCACGAAAAGCGTCCCCGCCTCAGGACAATCTGCAGCCTGCTGGCCGGGACGCTGCTGGGAGATAAACATCTCAATCCCCTGCGGCAAAGGAGGAAATCGAACCTAGTTCTGCTGCATTCTGGGTGGGAGCTTTAACCACTAAATCATAGCATGGAAGGGGTGGAGGGAAGGAGCCACAGCAATGACCCCTTCTCCTGAAGCAGCCGTTCCCTGAAAGGAAGGACACCACGGACACGTCTAGAACAGAAAGTGGGAAGGCACCATCCTTCGGGAAACTCTGCAAAGTGCTTTGTGACCTTACCTGAAATGTTGGCAGCGTTACGTAAATCACCAATGCTTTCAGGAAGGGAAGATGTGAAAAACACTTTGAGCTCCTGAGCATCTGGACCGGCTGCTTCTGGGCATGTCCTCCGGCTGTTCCGGCTGCTCAGCATCCTTTTCCAGCACTCGTCATTGCGACAGCCTGTGGCTCATCACCAAGTCCCGAGGTGCAAGATAGGCCCCAATGCCTGGAAGCTCCATGTTAAGACGTTCCACATGGCCATGATGAAGATCTGTTGTAAATCCAAACACTGGTGTCTTCTTCACTTCAAACTTACATGAAAAAAAAAAAAAAGAAAGAAAAAAAGAAAAACAAAGGATGGAGGAACTACATGAATGGACATGCTCACTGGAGAAATCTGGTTTTATCAACATGGCAAACTTCCTCTTGATGCAGTTTATTTTCCAGTGAAGTTTTATTTCCACATTTTACAGAGATGTAAAAGCCTGAAGATAATGAATTGCACATTTTCCTTACTCTTTCAGCTGCTCAAACCAGTTTAGATTTGTTTATTACTCTTCATCTGGGAATCATAGCCTTGAATTTGGCTGAAGTCTTGTGACCAGCTATGTCGACCTTCAGCACATGGCAGCCTGGGTGAGGTTATGTGTACTTTCCATCATGTGACAATTCATGGAAGTGACCAGTTGTCTTAAAATGAGCTAAGACCTTCAAGAGAAATCATTTGTCTGCTCAAAAATCTACTTAGTATTAAAATACATATATAAAAAAATAGGCTGCAATCCAAAAAAGAGGAAAACGTTCTCAATAATACCTGTTCAAACAAGGAGCAGCTTGCTTGAGTAACAAGATAAATCAGAATTCAACTACACATACCACAGCTTGGCGTTCCTCCACTCCTAGCCAGGGAGAGGTACAAGCTTTCACACTGTGGATTGGGGTGGTTTGTTCCCATAGCAGATCCCCATTTCATTGATGCTCTGAATCCAAACAAATGGCCAAACCAATGCTCAGAAATCAACCTTTCTCTTCACCTCCTCTTTCATCAGCAGAGAAGCAAAGCCATTTCTTTCTAAGTTAGTTTACAATAAAGGGGCTGCACTGTCACAGGACTTTGTTTTAATGGAAAGAACACTGAATTACAGAAAGCTTTTGTTTTTCTGCAGAAAATGAAGAATCATTTTTTTCTCGTTAATCACTGTGCCAAACTAGGGTAAGATGAACTGTTCCACAATTCAGATGGAGTAAAGGACTAAATTTTTCCTACTTCTTTGGAAAAGGATTCCACTAACAAGTTGGCTCAGATATATAAAATAATAGAAAAGGAGCATATGAATTTTGGATGACTCAACCTGGTATAAACCGAGCCTCAACAAGCAACGGGAATCCCACCCTTAAAAAAGTTGGCTTGAATAGTACCTTTCATAGGAATTACACAGAATTATCACTTTTGCATGATCTCACCAAAACAAAAAAACAGGCAAGAACTAAATCAACCACCCGGACCTGTTAGGTAACTGCACGAAAATCTTGGTGGTACGAGCTCCAGGGTGCTCCTATCAGGAATACCAGGAACTTACATAAGGAGACAGGTGCTAAACACAGAAGAAATGGCATTGTTAGCTTTAGGTAAATCTGCGGTCACCTCACCAGTGATCTGATTTTAGAGCCACTACTCAAAATAAAAGGGAATAACTGTCAAAGTTAGAACACAGTCTGGATAAAGACGGGTTTGGAAGTGTTACAGCAAACAACTGAGGCAAAACTAAATGATGAACTTGAAACACAACAAAAACAGCTTCATAGATGACTCAAACAAAATTGTTAATGTAACTATAACAGCGATAATATTTTAATGATTGGAAATAGTGCTTTCTGAGCAAGGAGTACATTGCTGTGTCCCAGGGTGTCCTGAACAAACGTTCAGGTGTGACATGAGACATAACTTTAATATTATCTGAAGAGATGGTTCTTGACAAAACCAACATTATTTCATTTGTAGGTAGGGGTTATTAACATTTGGTAATCTAAATGCTTTTCAGTGATGTGAGAAATAGGGCTGAGAGGCAGCTGAAGTCCATCAGCCTACCAGCAGATGCTGTCTGTTCCTCCGTGTACTCCTAACAGCCACCCTGAACACTCCCTGTAATGGAGGGTCCACGATTTCTCACAATGAACTGTTCCAGTGCTCGATCATCCTTCCTGTTAATGCTCTCCTTACTTGTGATCTAAATTATCTTAATGTAAATTAAACAAATGAGCATCTCCTCTAATCCAGACTGCGCAACCCCGACTCCCTTCCCTCTGTATCATGTTTTATCTCTCTTTCATCACTGTCTTCAATCTCCTTGAAACACCTTCAGCAATCAATACTCTCTTGAACTGCTGACCTCAAAACTGGTTTCAGTGCTTCAGTCAAGACTTAACTTGTGCCAAGCAAAACTGAAGACTCATCCCACGTATTTCCAGACACTATTCCTGCCTGTGCATCACAGGACAGTCCCTGCCTTTTCCCAGCGTGAGCGGTGCTGACACGAGCTGTGGGTGTTGCAACCACCGCAAGGTGCAGGCTGTATTGATAACCGTGTGTGTGTCAGCACTGCCGCCTACGGCAGCCGTCCTCCTCCCCGGGCTTCTTCCCTCTCCCTCCCACACCTTTGTTCCTCCTCTCGCTCACCACATCACGGGCACCAGCTCTCGTCTAGATCTGAAACTGTACTTGCAGATTCATGGTAACAAACTTAATAAGCAAACTTAATAAGCACAGACTCTAATACCTGTTGTAGTTAATGAGAACGCACAAAAGGACAGATGTCTGCAAGATCTGATACAGCATTCCTTCCACCTCAGATAATTATCCTCTTCTTCTTTTCTCACCTAGCTATGCATGACTTCATTGTTGTTTCATCTAGTCCACATTCCCTTAGCTTGTTCCTTTGTAGGAATGCTTCGTGAAGCAATATTGGAAGTCTTCATAAAATCCAAGACATATGACACTTGCTGATTGTTTTCTCCCCTGTGAGATCTATTACCCTTCTACAGAAGGAAGCTGAACTCATTTAATGGGCTTTATCTGTGAGAAAACCACATTATTCTTCCTTATTTCCACTCTATCCCTTAGATAACAATGAGTTTGATTATTTTAATCATTTTCTGGGAACTGGCTCCTCTTGCTCTTCCCTTTGAAAGACAGGGTCCACCTTTGCTATTTCATGTGTTTGGGAGCTTCTTTCATTTTTCTTTTAAGATCTCCCAGTGATATGATGTTGAATTATTGACCCACAAAGGCAAACAGAAAAAAAAAAAAACTTGCATAATGAAAGTAGCCTCTTCTGACCTTAATTTTCCCAGTGATAGTCAAGTCATTCCAGTTCCCTGCAATGACCCCTTCAGTAATTACAAGAAAATGCTACAATTCCTGGGTTTTATATGCAATTTACTTAATAATTGATGAGCTGTGAGGGTTTCAGGTACTGAATGACTGTGAATCTGGGTAACTGACCAAAGTCACAATGATGCTGGAGTGTGCAGGATGCCAGCCGGTGCCTGTATGAAAGCAGGCAATATAATGTTAATTTTCTGCAACGTATCCCACTCGTCTTACATGTAATCAACGCTTTTATATGCATTCCAGGTATTCTTCCCTGACTGGTATTTCTATGGAGAGAGACCACATGAAAGATCTCAGAAGATACCTGGTACTTAAATATATCCAATACCTTGTCCTGTCTTCTTCAAATGCTGTCAGCACCCTCCTGGGCTTGCTGGGCAGCTTGTACGTTACAATCATCCTGCAGTCTGCAAAGGTTTCGTCCAAGTCCACCACAGTTCTCATCGCAAGTCTAGCAAAAGCAGACATCCTGGTTTCTGTGAGCGTTGCTGCTGAGATGGTCGCGTGGACCTTTGATGTTGCTATCTCATCTCCAGCGTTCGCCTCGGCCCTGCTGCAGAACCTGCTCACTGCAAACGCACACATCAGCGCCTTGCTGCTGAGCTGCGTTGCCCTCGAAGCTTACTTGATCACCTTCTTCCCCACAGAGTCTCGCCATCTGCGGACGGTGAAAAACGCCCGACGGACTTCCATGGTCATCTGGCTCTTGGTAGCCGCCGAGTGCATCCTGCTCCAGACGGATGACCTCCTGAAGGCCGGCGGCGCTCCTGCTCCCGTCTGCAGCCCTTTGGTGTTTCATTTCTCCAGCAGTGCCGCAGCCCTCCTCAGGACCCTCAGTTACTTCCTGGGCATTCTTCTAAGGATTGTCAATGTCTACTTCTACTACAAAATATTTTTCAGCATGTCCAACAGATCTACGCTAAAAACAAAGTAATGCATATTGCCAGAGAAGACAGTGCTGTGACCCCAAACAGAAGACACTCCAATGCAAGCTCCAGGTATTGGTTTGAAAACCATTTTGCTGTGGTTGTGCTAGCAGCCTGAGCACAGCATGGTCCCGCTTTGCATGTTCTCCATCTAGTTTGTTCACTGTGCAGGTGAAACAAATGACATTTCATTCAGGGTTGGGAGAAGTGAGAAAAATCCAAGTATTTTTATACAAAAAGGGTGCTCAGAGGCTTACTCAGGGACCTATTGAGCCAAGAGCTGTGTAATTGTACACTAAAGACATTGCCTGTGTCCTAAAATCTCGCTAACCCAGATGAACCACTGGGACCAGCAGGTGGGATGAAGAGACAAGGCAAGCCCCAAGCTGAGTTCGTGGGCTGGTCCCGCGGCCAGCATCAGCCCCACCACGCCTCAGTTTCCTCGTCTGCGTGGGGTGGGGATAACTGCATTTTGTCCCATCTCAAGGGGGCTGAGAGATTAAACTTCTGTGGCACATTCTGCAACCCAGGGATCATAAAAGATGGAAATAAAAGTGAAACAAGCCCAAATTAAGGCATTAATAGCCCAGATGCTGCATACAGCCTCCCTCTGTCATGTTTCTGGATGTTCATCTTGCCAGCTTGAACACAGCAATAAAACTCAGCCTTTTTGAGAAGGAAAAGACCGTGGGGCACAAAGCCCAAGTGCGACTGATTTTGGCTCCAAGCTGCCCCCCTGCAGGCTGCGTTAGGTCCTCACACGAGAACCTGCACCTGTGAGTACCTGACGTGTCCCACCAGCACCAGCCCCTGGGCAATTAGGATGTTAGGGCTGAAAATTGGATCTGTGGGCACTTTTCTGAGTGGCCTGTGATCCAAGGCCACAGGAGGCCCAGGAGCCATCAGTTAGAGATGAGACTTCAGAGAGACAAAGCAAGCAGCGATCGCGGAGGAGTTTCCTGCTCTGCTCCTCCCACCAGCTAGTTTCTAAATTTTGCAATCACACTTTTTGTACTTGGTCTCAGAAATTTTTTTGTTTGTTTGTTTTGTTTTGTTTTGTTTTGTTTTTTCCCTTCTTCACCACAATAAACTCAAACTTCCCTGTTTCCTTCCCTCCTTCTCTTCGCGTTTCTTCATGATCCTTTTTAGATGCCCTGAGAAGGGGCCAGGTCGTAGCTTCTATGTCAAAAATTGAGCAGTAATAATGTGGATGTACTTTGCTGGCTCTAAGAGGTGAAAGTAATGAGCTTCTGAAATCAGCTAAATGAAAGCAGTACTACAACTGCTGAAATCTTTTAAAATTTTTTAATCCCTTTGGGTGCAGTAACAGATTAAAAAAAAAAAAAAAGATTATTATTATTATGGAAATTCACAGAAGTTAGCTGTGTACTTGCAGTTATTGACGATGAACATTGGTGGTGTCAGAGCTCCTGTCCGCAGAGATGCGGACAATGCAGGGCCAGAAGCGAGTGAAGGGTGCCTGACACGTTTCTCAGAGGGCTCAAAGGAAGCACTGCTGAGGGCTGGCTATCGAGCAAAAGCAGAACAGAAACATAATCAAGTCACTTAAAAAAACTTTGATGCAATCCCTTAAATTAGGATGTTGCCCAACAAAGGTGATTTCTTCTGCAAGAAGAGCATACTAATACTAATAATGTGAGGTACTGTGACGTGTTTGTATTTTGAAAGCCTGAAGTACTACTTTCATGAGAAACTAAATGCTACTCGAAGTGCCGTAATAAATAAAGTTCTGTTTGTTAAAGCGTACGCATTATTTGTTACAAACGCGCATTCTTTCCAAGGACCTTTCACCACTACACTTCCAGCTTTTCCTACAAAAGCCCAGGCAGATGCCTGACCAATCACCAGCGGATTGGAGCTTTTTTTTTTTTTTTTTCCTGTATAAGGCTTACAGGTTTTTTAATCTTTGAATTCATCACTTGGCTCGAGTTTTATTTTTTTCTTTGCTTGGCTTTTGTGACAAGTGCCTTTGCCCTCAGGACAATCTTTCTCTTAAGAAGTTAATGAAAGCTAATACCGAGCATGGCTTGGCTTAGACAGCGTGTAAAAACAGGGTAGCCTACAGCAAAACACTCCAGATATCGTTCTGGCATCTGGGAATTGGGATCCCAGGACCAAGCTCCACGTGCACAAGCGTTTGCTGTGGTTGGCAGTTTCTTTTGCTCTTGCCAGGGGGACATGGGGACACGCAGCTTTTAGCAGCCCTGTTACCGAAGCAGCTTTAGCACATTGCTGTTTTCCCTGAGCAGAAGGAAAATGGGCAATGGGAAACCATGCTGGCTGCCTGCTTTCCTGCCCTGTGGGGTCCAGGCTGTGGCTCCCTGAGGCTGCACAGTTCATTTGCCAGGCTGTAGCTCAGTGTTTTTGGCCACAGACCATTCCCTCACCATGGCCGGGTGCTTGGTTGCCCTGTCTGGATTCCTGCAGCTCTCCAGCCTGGCCTAGATGCTCCGTCAGGAGAGAGGTGATTATGGCATGGGGAAGCCCTTTTCTGATCACGGTAATATTATTATTATTTTTTTTTCTTAAGGTTTTAAATAATTATTTTTCTCTCCAGATATATTGATAATGATTAATAAAGCAGTTATCGCAGTAGGTTCATCTCCTGGATGTCTACTCTGCGTCTGATACATTCAGTGTCAGTCATGGCCATGTTTAAATAAAAGCAAAAGGAAGCTGTCCTAACTAACTGTCCATCTCCCCGTCTGCCACAGCAAGGGAAGGACCAGCAGCTGGCACTCCTGGCAGCTTTAGAAAAGGAGAGAACAAAATGGAAGCACTTGTGGGCGCAGACAAGAGCCAGGACCCCCCTTCAGGGAGCTCTGCTGTGCTGTGCCGTGCCTTTCCTATTTGTCTTCTCAGTCTTGCCTCAAGATCTTCTGCATAGGAAACACCTAGGCAATGAGTTTATCCTAGCGGCTCAAGCACCGGGACGTGCTTTTCATCTGACTGTGAGGTCAGGCTTTAAATAATACCGTCCACTTGTCTCTGTTGCGCTTTCAGCACCAAAGCAATGGTTATTCTAACATTCAGAAACGTCAGACACTCACATGCCCTGGAAAAAGTGAATCATTTAATACAAGACAATCCACAAAATGGTGACTAAACAGAGATGAGGCTCTCTCAGTGTGCAAAATGAGACTTCAAAAAATTTCTTCTCCCTTCCAAGTGACTCATTTCCATCGTATGCATGAGCATTTCACTAATCTTCAGTAAGCTAAAAACCAAAAGGATGTTAGCTGGTGTTAATACTACAGCACTGCCCTACAAAAGCAAAGGATCAGTAATGGTTTTCATCTTTCTCCAGCATGTCTGAACACAGTGTCCCAGAATATTGTGTTGGATACATCTTCAGGACAATTTCTAGTTTCTGGGGAGTTACTGTTGGAGATCTGCCCAAAAATACAAATAAAACCAGGTTATCTCTAGTAGAACCTGAGTGATCTGTTATCCTGCTGCCTGCTCTTTTGCATATGAAGGAGCAGTGACCTATTTATTGATCTGTTGTATTCAAAACCCGAGGAATATACACACAGAAACAAGTAATCCCATGGCTCTCAGATTTTACTGCACTCTCTGCTAACCACACACCCCCTGAAAGGCAAATGAATCCCTCAACTAGGCTTCAACAAGAGAAACATATCATAAAGAAACATGCAAATTCCTGGGGCTGTTGTCATTCTGCAGAAGTAACCTCAGGCCCCCTAACCACGGCTGCTCCTCCTGCTCTGATTGCTGTGCCTCTGCCACGACGGGTTCGCAAGAAAAAAAACCCTGAGAGGTGAAGAACACATCACAGCCTGGGGGGATTTCCTCATCCGTGGCAAAGTCCGAATCTGCTCACCAAAGCTGAGACGGGGGTACAATAAAATTTCAGGGATTGAATTTGCTTAGCTAAGATCTAAAGAAAAGTTGATTACCTTCCCATGGTCAAATGTGGCAAGACTTTTATTAGTGAACCTTCAGACCACATTTGACTCCTCATGAGGAAAATGGGGACACTGAGAAAACCCAAAGGACAGCGAGACGCTGCCACACTCTTGTATCTCCTGTCCTAAATCTAAGCAACCGAAAGCAAATTCATGTTCTGCTGCTGCACGCTTACCAGTGGTCTGTCCACATCTCCTCCACTTCTGATCACCTTCTCAAGTGCAGAGGAAACAAACCTTACACAGGATGATAAAACTGATAAATAGAAAGCATTTCCTTTCCCCTGTCAGCAGAAAGGCACCAGGGAGCTCAAGAATCCAGGGTCTACATGCAGGCTGGGTGCAAATTTGGCTGCTGAGTGAGAGGAGCCCCCTTCCTGTTACTGAAGGCTGAAGTGTCTGAAGTGCTGCTTTCTGCACGCCCTTCAGCCATGGTCTGAAGCGAGTCCTCAAGGGGATGATGAGGCTGTAGCTTTTCCCTGCGTTGGTGTGTCCTTTGTGCCAGCAGGAGCCACCAGCAGCGTCCCTCCCGTGGGCTGGGCTTTACTCGCGGCCACCAGGCTGCAGCCGAGGGAGATGCTTCACAAGGAAGCTCTGTCCTCTGGGGCAGCACTTTGGGCAGTTTTCCAGATTTCCCATGATTTTGCGTGGCTGGAATCCCCAAATCGCTTTGTGGTTGATGACAGATCCTGTGCTCCCTTCGTTTACATCTTCAGGTGGAGTTTCTAAATCTTTACAAGAGAGGGGATTTCTCCACAGCCCTGCTAATAGACACGGGCCTTTTTTTCCTTTGCACTTGAAGTACGATTCCCTTGGTGGCCTGAGCTGGCGATCAGCCCCTCAGGTCACTCACATAGCGGTGTCAGTGAGGTCAGGGTGCTGTCTGCAGGTCTGGGTTTGTCAGGAGCTCGGGGCAATTTTCTGCAGTGAAAACCAACAGCACGCACTCCCTGGCTTCATCAGCAGTGCGGACACTGCTGTTGCCTTGGAAGCTGAGGAAATTCAGCTCATCCTCTCCTCTCCCCGACCACAGAAGCCTTTTGTGGGATGCCGAGGAAGGAAGGCCTTCCCCATACCGATGGGAGAGGGGGGGCAGGATGCAGCCTGGCGCCAGGCAGGCGTTTACACGGGGTACTCGTCCAGCTGCCAGAGCCTCAGCTTGGATGTGCTGCGTCTTAACACCAAATGCTTGCAGACGCAGCAGAAACCACTGTTTTGGGCAGCCTGAAATCCTTTCAGAGCTCTAAAGAAGTGTTGCCGTGCTTTTAAGGGCTTTTCCAAGTGATGTGTAGCCCAGGGGCCTGTGGTGAATGGCAGAAAGTCCACGGTAGGTCATCTGGAAACTAAGAAAAAGGTGGCCAGGCATGAAGACAGGTCGGGGAAGGTGCTGTTAACGGCAAGCCCCACAGGGTGAGGGCGAGCTGGTGGTGATGGAGGAAGCAGGGCAGGAAGGCCAAGAGCACATCTGCAGCCTGCCTGTTGTTTAGGGGCTGGTAACCTTGGACAAATCTCTCCAAAGCTGGAAAAGGTCCTTGGCTACAAGCTAATGGGCCTACCGGGAAAACAAGGCGGGTTGCTGTTCATCAGGAGACCATCCTAAAAATGAGGTAAGGGTGAAAAAAAATATGCCAGCAACCTGGGCTGTGCAAAGATCTTTGCATTACTGTGTGAAGCTTGCGACCGGCTCAAGTGCTGTCTTTGGTACAAGTTCTCTTTTTCAACACCTGCCAAGCAGCATAAAATAAATTGCAAAACACGTCAGCCCCAGCGGGCAGGGGTGTGAAATCCTCGCAGAGCATATCATTATCTGCCATTCGAGCTCCTTGAAGTCTTGTGGATCCGTCTGGCTGTCTCGTAACCACGAGCAGATAAGCAACTCTAGCACACGGTTCCCAAGGGAGCCGTGCATAAGCAATAAGAGCATTTAGGAACGCAAACCCATCCCTTTGAAGGGGGAGGAGAACAGCAAATATTGGGGCCAGTGGGCCTGGAGGACCCAGCGCAGGAGCAGACAGATGCAAACGATGCAGTGCTTGAAGTGTGGGTCAAGCAGGAACCACATCGCAGCTGTGTTACTGTAGGAGCAGGAAGCTGGAATAAGAGCAAATTTGGAACAGATATGTGATGGTGCACCAAGAGGGAAATTTCCAGGTCATGGGAATGACTGGAATGGTGCTGTTAAAATACATTGTTGAGGGTAAACAGCATGTTTTCCTCACTTAATAATTACAGCAAGAACTGAACCTTTCTCATGCCTTTGCTGAGACACCCCTTACAAATAAAGCTTGAAATTAATCCAAGGAGCCATTTCTGAGAAAGAGACAGTCAGACAGGAAAGTATTTTTCTATACATATGTTATCTTTCAGAGATCTGTTTTCTCAGGCACTGAGGACCCAAACAAAGGACTTGCAGACCTCTCACAACCCACACGAACAGATCAAGCTGAAGAGATGCTTCTGCTCCTTGCAGTAAATTATGTTCCTCGAAGACACAGAGTTATCTTGGAAAACTGTGCTATTTTGACATAGGTGTCCAAGAAATTCTGGAAAATGAGCAATTATTTCCCTTCAAACAGATGTTAGCTCAATTTTCTTTAATCCACAGAATTTTCCCCCCAGTACATTTCAAATAGCTCTGAGGGTGTTTAATAATGAAACTGAGAGCCTGATAAAGTGCAGAAGCTATTTGGGCACCAGGGCTGCGGGCTGGGGAGCAGTGCCTGGAGAGGCAGCGAGACCCCCTGCAGGGTGCTGAGCAGCCCCTGGGGTCCCAGCACGTCCTGCCCCCAGGTTTCTGGGTGCACTCCAGCCTCTTTGTGCTGCGTCATTTCTGAAGCTGCCTCTCTCGGCACTGATCACCTTTCTCACTTGCACATCGTGCCCTCTGCTGGGAAAGCAACGGCTTAGGCCAGAAGAGAAACGAAAACGGTCCTGGTTTGCTCTGGTGGATGCTACGACACAGCTGGACGATCGCCTGCCCGTGGCGATGCTGCCAGAACTGTCACCGCGGGGTCACCTGCCCCCTGCCACCTCGCTCCTCTGCACGCCGTGCCCATCTGATCACAACGGCTCCGGGAGCTCTGCTCTGCACGCTGCAACTACGTCCAATAAATCCCACGGGGGCTGAGTCCCCACTCCCTCACCCCAGGGATTACTCGGGTGAGGTCAAGAAATTACACAGCTGCAAAGCCAGTGCTGAGGAATGAATCTGTCACGTTTATTTTGTGTTAAATAAATACTGATACTCATGGAAATTAATATTTACCGGGAGAGATAGATAGTTTAGTCTAACACCAGTCTTCTTTTTTAAACTTTTAGCCCAAATATGGGTTTGTTTTCTGCTTCTTGGATTTGCATTCTGACTTTTGGTACTTGTGAGCATTTTACTTCCAGTTCTCTGATAACAAAAGCAGAAGCAGAAAAATAGCACATCTTTTTTGGCTGCACACAGTGACCAGTTCCGGCCGTGCCTGGAGCATGCTTCTGCTGCTCGGGGGTTTGTGAAGCCTCCAGCAGCTCCGGAAAGCCAGAGCTGCCAAAGCCCTGGACCTGGGCATGTACAGAAGGGGGCTCCGAGGGACTTGTCTGAACACCGGGCAGGTGCTGATCCAAGGAGCCTGCGCTCAAGTCAGTGTGGGGCTGTGCTCGCCTGATCACAAAGAGTTAATAGGAACATGCAGGGGGTGAGAGCAGCATTTTCACAATGAGACCTGTCTGTGCCCAGAGCAAATTTTAAAAACTCCTTGAGCGCCCAGGAATAACCACAGGAGAAATATCTGAGACAAGTGACCCCGGATCACTGCATCAGCTCCAGCACAAGCAGCACATGGAGGTGGCAGCGAGCTGCTCATCAGGGCAGCAGAAACCACCACCAGGTCCGTCCAACTCATCAGTGAAATACACTAAAAGGCAGGGAAAAACCCTCCCTCTCACTGCCATCCGGTCTTGCAATCTTGCCTAATGACAGGTAAATGGAAAGATACAAGCATTAGAGCCGAGCACGTTTCCCAAAACTCTTCCAAATAAACAAGAAACAAACCACAATGATTCACTGCATTTAGTTTAAATCCAACAGCACCATCGCAGTAACCCCAAGGGGAAAAGAGGAAGGACAAGGAGTCAGTTAAAGCTTTTACAGAAAGAAGATTTTTTTCAAGCAAAAATACTAGAAGTGTGCTTTTTAAGACCTGCATATTATAAAACACCCACGTGGGTGATCTTGAGTGTGGCTCAGGGCTGCTCCAGCATTCAGCCCTCCCCATGGCATCTACAGCCTACGGAATAAATCAGAAAAGTTTGGCCCTGGTAAAAGATGCCTACCCCATCTCAGGGTGCACAAGCATATGTTTAACCATGAAGTCCTGCCCTGGCTGACTGACACTGCTCCGGACTTTTCTTTTCAACAAACAGTTGCATTTTATACTAGATAAATCCTTGCACAGATTAACAACAATTCAAGTTTTCATCCTGAAACTAAGACAAAAGCTGTTTCCTAAAAAAAAAAAAAAAAAAAAAAAAAAAAAAAAAAAAAAAAAAAAAAACAAACAAACAAACAAAAAAAAACACACACTTTCCATTTTCTCCCCGCAGAGCCGAGCAGTGTTTGTGTCTGCCCCGCTTGGCGCAGGCTCTGCAGCACTTTGAAGCCGCCTCCTGGTCAGGACGGTTCCCGCTTGGTGTGTCCAAGAGGCAGCAAGGACACTGCTGTCCTGCGAGGGGTCCTGTGGCCCCGTCCTGGCTCTTTCTCGAGGACTTGGTGCTACCCAGGACCACGAAGCCTTGGCAGGCGTCCCAGAAGACATAAGGTGGGGAACGAGTGCCATCTACCTGCGCATTAATCACCACGTGCATCGCTCAGCCCAACCCCTCGTTAGAATCCATGTGACTAAGAGACACAAAATGTTTCATCTAGACAAAAGAAAATCCTCTCTCTACTCATGTATTTGTAGGTGCACTGTGATGATGGCCAAAGCTGGCAGCCTCACTAACTGCTCAGCACTTACTGCGAGGTCTGAATGTGGCCCAACGCAGCGCTGCTGGGACTTCTGGTGCCAACACAGCGCCTGCACGAAGCCCCTGACCCCACGGCACGCCGAGCGGCAGCCGGCAGGACCCCAAACAAGCCCCCAAACCCCACAGCAGAGGAACTGACAGGGGAACTTCCTTCGCGTCTCCCAATCGCTTCTCCAGTTTTACTTCCCCGTGCTGCAGTGGGGTGGTGGAGGCTGAGCGTGGGGAAACCTCAGCGAGAGGTCCTACGTTTAATCATCCCGGTCAATGGCACGCGTGACGATGCACAAATAACGCCACCTTCATGCCTGTACATGTGCACTTAGGGAAGGAAGCACAGTTCAGCCATCTGCCCCCCTGCCCTGGGGCTGGATGGGGCCCCGCTTACACTGTACTTGGATCTCCTTGTTCGTGATGCCTCTGCTTGGAAATGAATGCTCTCCAACCCCATTCTGGGGATAATCTTTAATTAAATGTATGTCATGATGCAAATCCTGCCAGCTGTCTATTCTAACAGAAGTGTCAGAGCTATGAAGACACTTGTTCTTGCCCTGCTCCTTTTTTCAGATGCCATTTCTCCAGGCGTTTCTCAGCCAGACAATCAGCGTGTCAGCAGCTCTGCTTAAGATATTGCTCCATTTTTACCTGTTATGGCAATGAGGACAATTATCCAGCAAAAGCCCCTGCACCAAGGGCCCATCAGAGATGTGCGAGACACTTGTGCATCTCCTGGTCGAGGGCTCCGGGTCTCTGCTTCGCACCCAGCTCCAGCGCTCGCCCCTTTGCTCAGCGATGTCTCTTCTTTTTCCTTGCCAGCTGGGGCGTGGTGGCATCACCCTGCTGGCATGTTGCAGTGCCAACACCTCTCTGCTTGACATAGCAGAGCAAAAGCGATTTACAACACTTAAAGCTGGAGATGTGACAAATTGTACAGCTCTAGTCCTTTTTGTCCTTTCTCCCTCTGATCTACACGTTTTCCTGAAATTAGGCTAGACAGACACCCAAACCAGAGGCATCTGTTTCTCTTTTCCGTGTCAGCAGTGTAAATAAAGCGTATTTGCGATGTTTTGCTTTCATAAACATATTGTTTTTGGCTTTTATTTGAGCACAGAGCTGCAGAGCCTCGCCGAGAGCTGGCCGGGCTGATTAGCGTGGCTCTGATCTTTTGCCAGGCACACAGAAGCCTGTTTACAGAGCGCGGCAGCGATCGGGAAGTGGGCGACCCTGCCTGCCATTTACAGGAACTGCCATTTACCACCGCCACTTGCCGAAACGGCTCCTGCCAGAGGAGCTGCTGAGACTGGGGGGGCTGGCGTGGGGCTGGGGGTGCTGCCGTGGGGCTGGGGGTGCTGGCACCCCGCTGGCACCCACCACGCGCCCACCTCAGTTGTAGCCGCGCCGCTGCCACCGCCGCACGCCCAGCTCGTGCTCGCTGCCACGGTGGGGAGCCAGCATCCTTCTGGAAGGGCTGTCTGTCCGTCCCTCCCGAGCCCTGCTGATAAATCCATCCTAGGCCACGCCAGCTTGCCTTCTTTTTCCTGGAGAGTATTTTTAACGAGGCATGCCGTGGCCCTGAGAACACAGAAAACACGCATTTTTCTTGTAAACACAGCAGCACAGTGGTTTGCTGGAATTCACCCCAGAACAGAAAAAAAGCCTCAGGTTAAGAGGTCAGGCTATAAGCAGATACTTTACTATAGTTTACATTTTTACATCTACAAGCATGCGAGAACAGATCAGATTTTCCTGCATCCACTGAAGAAAGCCAGTGGATGAAGATCCTGGCAGACCCCAACAGCAGGGCCAGATTTGGGGACCTCCAGTGCTGCCCCACGACTGCACCCAGATCCTGCCTGGCCCAGTTCTGCTCCGTGTTTCTGTCCCTGAGAAGCCCTTTGAGACATGAGATGGAGCAGACGATAGCTTTGTCCACAGCAGGTAGCTGAGATGGAGGGGCAGAGGGAGCTCTGGCGGGGAGAGGGCAAAGCAAACCCAGGCTGGAAGGGTGGCTGGAGCTTTGGACTGCCCCAGATCAGTCGTGGGGCTCAGTGGCTACCCTCACAGCTGATAATTCGTGTGATAAAGTGCAGCCTGGCCTGGTATGTGGCCGATTCAGGATGCGAGGGAAGCTCAGCCACAGGGAAACAGAGGGACTGCGGCACAAAGAGGCGCTAGCCAAAGGGCAAGCTTTGTCCAAGGAGATAAATAACATGGAATGGGAAAAATGCCAACTGGACTGGGATTTTCTGTGAAGAAAAGGGGCTTTTCTTTGGGGAGGTTGTAGTGAATATCAGAGGAATATTCAGTGTCTCCAGCCCGTGTGGCTCGTGGAGCTGCTGGCCTCCAGTCCAGGCAAAACTCTGCCCCTTGCAGAGGGCAAAAGTTGTGTTTGTTTATCCAGAAGTGCCTCAGAGCTTCGTCCTCTGTTATCCAAAAGCAACAACTCTGCATTTTTTGGGGAGGGCAGAGAGAAGCAAAGAGACAGCCACAATAGCTGTTTAAACACGGCCGTCCCGTGTGTGCACGTCCCGGTCACAGCTGGGCCGAGCCAAGCTGCAGAGACCCAGCTGTGGCAGGACAGGGCTGCGGCTCGGCAGCGATTTTGTGCCAAAGGACAACAAAAGGCACAGAACCAGCCACTGCTGCCATCAGGGACAGCTGCCGAGCCACAGGCTGCTGCTCACCCGATGCTCTGGAGCTGGATCCTGGGCTAAAATACGAGCCACGGCTTGGGTCCTGAGTAGCCCAGGGACGAAGGGAGAGTTCGGGGCTGGGAAAGCTGCTTCAAGGCTGCCAGGTAGAAAGGAGGGAGAAGATCTCAGCTTGCAACTACCAAATGGGCTCACCTTAGGTTCAGGCTCCTGAGCAGTTTCAGGCTCATCTTGCTGTATTTCCCCACCTGCCTTTACGTGGAAGGCAGCTCAAATTACTACCTCTAATAATTTTTGGATAAAATTTGTAACAGCCTATTTTTAAAATGGTTTTTGAATTCAATTATCCGCGCATTTTGTTGGCAAGACAGGAGACACTTAAATCAGCTCAAAGAAGGAAAGAAAGGCGTTTCTGAATACCTACACAGACAAAGAGCAGAGATGAAAAGCAGATGTTGGAGGCAGCTGTGTAAAACAAATACTGGGCAGGCCAGAAAAGAGATCATAAAGAAATAACCTCCCTAGCTCTGCGCTTCTCAGCACCACCTCTGTTGATAGCAGCCGGGTGTTGTGTTAGCCAGGTCTGTGGCTTCCACCTCGTGCCTCCCCGCTAAAGCCAGGCCGTCATACCCCCATCAGTCCCCCCGGGCCGCACACAGCACCCGCAGGTGATGCCCCAGCATTCAACCATTTTATAAATCTTGCGAACCCCACCGTCCCCTCCGCATTACCTTTAAAAACATCAGGCACATGAGTCTGGAACAGCTAAAGCTGTGAGGTTCAAAAAATTAAGACTGCGCTCCACCCCCCCTACCCCGATTTCCAGTCTTTGAAATCATTTTTCAGTGCCTGAGGTGCAAGGCAAGGCTTCACACTTGTCCTCGTTGCTGAAACAAACGCCGGCACGATCCGTGCTGCAGCAGCAAACGCTCCGGCAGGGGCTGTGTTCGTGCCGCTCGTGCACTGTGCTGTTTCAGAAACTTGGCTGAACAGAGGGGAATCACACACGAATTTCCAAGTTTCTCTGCTTTGCCAGAACTCTTCCCCCCTCCCTTCATGGGATGTGCTTACTTGGATTACGGTCTACTTGAATTTTCATTAAGAGCAAGGAAGTGAAAGAAGAAATAAATCCAAGCTTCTGCTCTTTCCTCCCCTTAAAAAATCACCTATGAATCAGTGAGGGTGAGAAAAGGGGGATTAACTAGTTGCTACATAAAAGTTGTTTTATTTACTAAAGTAGAAATGCCTTTTTCATGAAATCCCTCAGGACCACCGGTGGCTTCTCATTCCAGCCGTTAGACGTGCGAGCCATCCAGTCCTGCCACGGGTCTGCAATGGTGCCAGCAGCCCAGTTCTTTGCAGGTGCTGAGGAACCTCAGCATCAGCCAAGGCAAGAAATCCAAGCTATGGCTCCGAAGGAAACCAAAATCACCGTGCTTTGTTCGGTCAAGCACGGGTTCATCTATTTTCTGGCCTTGTTCTCACAAAAGGAAGACAAAAGCCAAGTCTGTATGTAATCCCACTTCAGAAAATTCTGCTTCCTTCTTCCTTGCAGCACATACGGGTTCACGGTCAGGCAAACAACACATCGGTCATCCGAACATTTTGGGTCATCCTCACACACGGCGTGGCTGTGCTGTGTGCCTGACACCGGCTCCCTGGCTGCTGCCGATCTGCCAGCCCCATTTAAAACCCCTCAGCTCCTTCCCTAAGGAAGGCGGTGGGGAAGAGTGGATCACAGACAGAAGACACACAAAGCCTCCCTTTCCTTTAGCTCTGGCTGCCTCCCCAGCTCGGTGCATGTTGCTGGCGAGCGCTGCAGCGCTGGAAGCAGGACTGCCAGCTCAGCCCCTCGCCGCATGCTGTCACGCCGGCCAAGCATTGCTAAGGACCACCGAAGGCTTCAGCCCAGACTTCTAGCAAAGCCCAGCAATGAGATCTCTTTTTCCGTGATGCATTAAAGCTGTAGTGCTGCAGTAAAGATGCCTCAGAGTCCTGGCAATTAAATATACCATGAAACTCCTTGTCCTAAAACACAAAACTTTAGTGGGGTTCCCGGGTTACAAAGCTGCTCGCCAGGGCAGCTTTCTCTGTGACACGAATGTCGAAGATGCCACATTTCATTGTCTGCAACAATTCTCCGAGGAGAGAAATTCAAGCAATGAAAATATTTTGGCATTCAACCAACTATTTCAAACATTTAACAATGACCTTGAGAATTATAAAAAGATCCATTTAAAGGCCTAGTTAAAAAAAAGAAAAAGGGCAAAACCATGTTTCCCTGCAGAATCTGGTACTTGCGCATGTTTACTGTAAAAATGCTTATCTCAGAAATGCTCCGTACACAATGAAAATGATTTTCAATACAAAAGAAGAGGAAACAAGTGTAACTCCCTGCCTTAAAATTACTCTGTGACCCTGTGTGTGTTTGGAAATGAATTGAATTTCCAGGACACCCCATCACTCCATTCCAAGGTGTTAAGCAGTTGCTCAGAGCAAGGAGAACAAGGACAAGAGATTATGCTGATGCTCTGAGTGGAATTTCAGCTTGCACAAAGGGTGCTTGAGGCTCACTGCACTCACATCAGGTCCGGCTGGGGGTGTAAAGGGGCCGGGGCTCAAACCACATCTCCTTCCCACCAGTTACTGTTTCTAAACACAAGCACCACTTCGGCACACGTTAAGGTTTGCTTTGTACAAAGATTTCCATGAAACAGGCGTGCAGCGGCCCGCAGGGTGCTGCGGTACGTTGGCTGTGGGTCACAACAGCCCCTTTCCCCTGCTGGCAACCTGCAAAGCAGCCCCTGGAGCCCCAGGTGCTGCGCCGTGCTTCTCGAGCACGGTTTTTGTGGTCCAACAGACAGGAAGAGGAGCTGTTAGGTGGGGAGCCCCTGCTTGTCCTCACAGGCCAGGGTAGCTGGCTACCTACCGTGTGCCCCCCCGCAATGCTGTGAAGCTGCGTGGCTTCTTTTTCCCATATAATAAAAAGTGAGCCTGCCACTTTTCCTCGTATTTTCTAGCAGGTGCAGCCCCACCGAGCTAACCCACATGGCAGCCACGGGGACGTGGTGCGCAGATGTGTTTTGGGTCAAGCTGCAGAGAAATGGGACTCCAGCAGGACATGTGTTATCCGTGCTGCTACCGCAGGGGCTTGCACCCATGCTTGGTTTTTATAGCACTGGGGCCACCCTTTTTCCCAGGTATAGTTTAAGACGATTGCTTTATCTTCCCCCCAGATACTCCTTCTGGGGAAAACAAACAAACCAAATAAACAAAACCCAACCAATAAACAAACCTGAAACCAACAACATGCTTATCCTTATTTCAAAGTTGTAAAAAGTCCCAAAATAATGATATCTTTACAGCGGATTGTTCCACACAGCACCGTAAAGGGAAGTAAAGGGTAGCCCTTGCTTCTAGTGAACAAACGAGCAAATACAAAGGAGAACCTCGAAGCGATCACAGAAGAGGTGAGATGGAGACCACCCCATCAATGGAGAGGAGCACGGGAGCTGCCCCAAAGCCCAGCTGGCGCTGCCCACAGCCAGGCTGGCTGCTGGCACTTCCTCGGCGCTCTGCTCCCGGGAGGCCACAGGAGACCCCATCGTGGATGAGCACTTCCAAGTAGTATTCAAACAAAGATTGTAACGAGCTCTCCAAACTCAAAAAGACGTCTCATGGTGAAAATGTGGGGAAAGTAATCACGGGTCTGAGGCAGCGAAGCAGAGAGGGGCTCACAACCTCTAGAACTGGCCATGTTGTAAATGTAAAAGTTTGTTTTTCTGCATATTTACATCATTTTTTTAAAATAATTTGGTGTGTTATATGGTTGAGTTGTCAGTAACATGCCTTCAAAACAATTTTTTGGGTTGCTTTACGAACGGGTTGCCAGCTGGAGTGAATGCAGAACTTAGATCCAACTTTCTATTAGATGTTTTTCAAAGAAAACAAAATCTCTTCGGGGATATGGAAAGTTTTTCTAAGATTTTAATTGATTTTTCCCTCTAACTTCAGTTTTGGCATCTGACATGGACCCACCCAGACTGGCTGACTGATGACAAGGACATGGAGTTAGACGAGTGTGCTCATGATGGAGAAGAGAAACAAGGACTGCATCTGCATGGCACAGGCAAAGAAAAAGCCGATCTTGAAAATCAAGGTCACAAATTCAAAAAGCTTAATAACCAGAATAAAATCCAGAATGAGATAAGTGATTCCCTCTGACAGTGAGGTCTGGGGAGAGCGCGGGGGGAGCCGAGTGGCCGCGGCGGCGCTGTGGCGGCGCGACATCCCGCCAGGCTGGCAAAGTCCCGTACGTGAGAAATGCCAAACACGCTCGCTTAGCGCTCAGAAGATAAAGCACATGTTGAGGATTGCACAAACAGCAAGGAACAGTCACACGAGGTTACGTTAATCACTTACATGTGCCTATTATTAGCTGAAAAGGCTAAAAGGAAGGGAAAGATTGAACAAGGCTAGATCTCATGTCACGCTTTTGAGCAACAAAAGTGGATATATTTTTTGAATTCCAGCCTGAGCATGTGTGACCAGCCTTCGAGGCCAACCCGCTGCTGGGGGGAATGGGAGAAGGGAAACTTCCTTTGGTGCTATTTTCCCCCTGGGGCTCTCCATCCCCTCCCCAAAGGGCAGTGGTGGGTCCGTTCATGTTTGTAGCACTGTCTGCACTGCCCGGCTGGCTGCGCTGCTTGGTCCTGGAGATCTCGGAGCACAACCTGCAGGAAGTCTGCAGGAAGACCTTGTATCCTCTGAAACCACCGCTCTTCTGCACCCAGAGAGTTCTCCGTTGTCCCAGATAACCCGCTGGGCTCCCGCAGTGTCCTTTGATGTGACGGGAACCAAGGCCAGGTCCCCACCGGCAGGCACATCCCTCCCAAACGCCAGCACGGCGATGCCAGCGGTGCCCTGAGACCACCGTGGGGTTTCCAACACTGTGCACCCACTGTCTCAGCACAATGCTGCTCAGAAGCCTGCTGGTGCTCACCGGGTCCCAGCACCCAGCTCTGTTTATAAGTGCAGCCCTGTACGGAAGCGTGCCCAGGGCTGTGCAGATGAGATGCTCGCTTCAAACTATTCCAGCAACTTATCCCTTAAGAAAAATCCATCACCCGGAAAGCAAACAGAGAGCATTTGGCATTAGCTGCAGCTGCATGGTCGGCTGTGGGAAGCGTTTTCCAGGTCTGCCTAAACATTTGTGTTTCTGCTCTCTTGCACGTTTCCATCAGCCTTCTAGTCATCCTGTGAAAATATAAATTCCTCTTTTAAGGAGATAATTAACTAAGCCCAAGCAGCTGCAAGAAATCAAACATGGCAAAAGACACCGAACCCAGCAGTGCTTAAAGCCAGATGCATAACATTACTGTTTCCTACCAAAGTCTTTCCTTGACATTAAGCTAAAAAAACCAGGCAAATGAAAATAAATCAGGCAATGTCCATCTGCTCTTTTCCGATATAATTTTAACTTGTAGCATGGCTCGTGCAGTGTAACTTCTCAGAGCAGAGTCAAGCGAGGCCTGAGGCCTGCGTTTTGAGTGAGACCCATTTGATGGGGTTTGGATTTCACCCCATGCATTCACATCAGGATCGCATCCCGTGTATGGCTACGTACACATGAGCCGGAGCTCAGTGCACATCGTGCAGCCCTCAGCACTGCCCCAGATGTGTCCTATAGCCAGTGCCCAAAACACAAAAAGAGAGGACGAAATCAGACCAAGGGGCATCCTGCCTGCGGCCATCTGCTGCGCTGTGTTACAAGCACAAGAGGGAGGAATCGCTCTCTGACCACTGGATGCCTTCCAGTGTTTTGGGTAAGCTGCACAAAACACTTTATCTGCATATTCTCCTCTGCTGTTAGGCAACTGTTTCCCATTACTGACACACAGAGAACTGAGCCAGCACTCACCCCGAGTACCAGATAGCGCAGGTAGGAATCAGCTTATCAGGAGGTGATCTGGAAAGAGGGTCTCATATTTAAAGCTGACCACGCTGACGGCTTGCCACGAGCAGCCTCTCCGAAGATCAGGACATCAAAGCATCCAGCTGTTTCATTTGTTTTGCTCTGGCTTCTGAGATAAATCACAACAATCTGCTGTGACCGCTCTGCACAGGTTGCTCGTGCACTTCTTGGTTCAGGGGGGGATGAGTCTGAGAGAGCAAGCTGTACACATGCATTGGAAAGGAGAAGCCCCCAAGCTAAAATGTAAAGAATAGTTAATGAGTTACACAAGCACAGCTCACTTTTCACTTTTATATGAAAAGCAGAAGGAGAACACATTTGCAGTGACCCTCAGAGACAGAAGTTGGCGAAGCACTAAATGCTCTTGGTGAAATAAAACAGTTGGGGGAAAGACATGCCCTGCAATCCTTTTGCTTATGATATCAAGTATAATTTTCAAGGGTCTTTGGAGACTGAAAACTGCTCTGCTGGTTTTGGATTAAAATGAATTGATTCAACTGTAAATTAGCAGCAGATGACTTCTGGGAATGTATATTCCCATATTTACAGATTTGGACTATTTTTCAGTTTTTAAAAGCATCAAAACAGGAGGCGACTCAGCCATGTCCACCTGGAGCTCAGGTACACAGCTGATCTCCCTGGTATCGGCACCGGGCTTTGCCCATCACTTGGCAGTTGTGCTCCAACCCCCTCCAAAAAACGCATCAGCGTAAGCTTCAAAACAAGCAGGCGCTTAACTTCTGTAATGGGCCAGAGCATGACGGAGCATGTGCTGAAATGCTCTGCCGGCTCAGAGCCCGAGCCGTGCACGGACAGAGAAGGGTGTTTATAAAGACCGGCTGAGCCCCAGCCGCAGCTGGAGCAGCACCTCCTGAAAGCCCTGGCTTCGTGGAGAGGCAGCTGGGTGGCAAGGGCTGCTCGGCTGGGGATGAAGGAGCGTGGGCCGCATCCTGCTCACCTGCACGCTGCTGCGGGTCTCTAGGGCCAGCTTTGCCACAGTGTGAAGAGGCGCAGCTCTGAGCGCAGGCAAAACACCCCCACGTGAACAAGCTGTGCATGTAATCGGCTGGTTTGGAAGGTCTGCACCGCTGTGAGCAGGAATGGAAGTGTGAAACTTTTATTAGGGCCCACTGTGACACACGCAGGGACACCTGAGCTGAACAAAACACCTCAGTCCAGGGAGCAGCGCAGGGCTGGCACGCCTCGTTTCTCAGCAGAGTTCATTAGCACAGGATGAGCTGCCGCTTCTGCCATACCTCAAATCTCTGCCTTGCAAGAGTCATCTGCTGACAGACCCAGGACATCACAGGTATATCTGCAGCATTTGTTTTGAGTACAAGGACATGTTCGCAAAATGGCCAGGAAAACACCCCAGAAACAACTCACTGAGATGCTTTAAACGTTTGGGGCTCTGACAAAAGGGCTGCCCTGCGGGTGCTGAGCACCTTCAATCCCCTGCTGAGTATCCTTGGTACTGACTTCAGGCAATCAGCCTTCAAAATCCAGACAGACACAACTGAATGGTCCCTGACACTGCTGCTTTCTGCCCTGTCTGCAAGAGGGAGGCAATCAGGCAGAGAAACGCACGGTATCACGTTACTTATTTTATCTCATTAGAAGCAGGAGGAAGGCTTTGCTGTGTGACAGCACATCTGTGCAGGGTCATGGAGAAAGCAGCAGGAATAGCACCCTAATAACTGAATGTCAGCCACGCTGGATCTTTCATTTGAGGGAATAAGCGGAGTTGAAGAGGAGACCAGGAACATCTGGACCAGTCCTCTAAAGGAGATGACATCTGCTGCCTCCAGGGCTGAGGGGTCAGCAACAAGAGAAAGGCTGAGGGCACATCTCTGATGAGATTCTTTGATAGTGAAAGGGAGAAAAATAATGCTTCTTATGGATTTTTAATTTTATTTTTATTCCAGAGAGGCTGGACAACCTGCGTGTTAGAGATGAGCCCAGGAGCATGAGTAGCCTGCAGGCACGGCTGTGCCCAGCAGTGCTGGGCTGAAGCCCATGTCCCCACCTCTGTTGCTGCCCCTGCTCGGGCAGGCTGGGTGGCAGTGGCTGCAGGTCCCCAGGGGAGTCAGAGCCAGCCAGGGCATGTATACGCTGTCCTGCAGTCATCTCAGGGCCATAAAACACAGTGGTGAGCTTCCTCCAAATTTATGGCTTTGGGCATCATGCTCTCGCTCAGGCTACATCTCTTAATTCGTATTTTTTTTTATGTCTTCTTGTGCCTGGCACCAGTTTCAGGTGCCTTTTCCCAGTGCGCTTGGGTTTAGGAAAAAAATCTCTCAGCTTTACATGAGGCTCACAGAAAGGCAGTAGCTCTGCCTGACATCCAGCAGTTTAATTGGGTCCACTGGAAACTGGGAAACGTAGATTTCATCTTGCTGAGCTAACAGACTGCCTGCCTGGTAATTAAAGCCTCTTTAAATAAGTCACTCGAGACACTGACCCAGTGCTTCCCACCCTCCCTGCTGAGCAATGGGAGGGGTGGGCAGTGGCTGGGGAGCACAGAGGAAACCCAGCGGGCTGCAAACAGCCCTGCAGCTCTTCTGGCAGCTTTCTGCCCTGTAGAAAATCCCCTTCCAAGCCACGGATACCTGCTGCTTCGGGGCGGAGGTGGCTCCCTTGCCAGGACGTTGACACTGTGGTTTATTCTCTCATTGATACCGTGGTTTATTCTCTCCCAGCTGTCTGCAGAACTGCAGGTAGCCCACACACCGACACTGTTGTGAGGCTGTAAGAATGTGTTATCTGCTTTCACTAACACGGGGAGCCAGGGGAAAAAACATTTTGTGAAGAAGTCTAAGTTTACCCGAAAATCAAGCCAAACGAGTTTTTCTCTTCTCCTTCTGTGTGCTGCTTCAATGGAGTGAGTTTGAATCTGGAGGTATCAAATTCATTGCAGCTTAAATGTTACATGTGGGCTGGAAAAGCAGAGCTTTTAAAAAGATTTCATTGAACGTTGTTCCTCCTCGCGCAGTCTCCCTGCTTGTGCAAATCGCACGCAAGCCTTGCTACAAGCAGCCCATTCACGGTGACGCTGGCGACCGGATTCCCCTCCGCTCACCAAGCTGCTCTTCCATGGAGGGGGTTGTGATTTGTGGACATGCTGTGGGCTCCTTTCATCTCTCAGCCTCTGCTGGGGCTATTTTTGACCGTCAGGTTCGGGCAGAGCTGACACGGGGACTGCTGCGCCCTGAGTGTTTACAGCCAGCGGGACCTGGGCGCTGAGCGCAGCGCCCTCGGTACGCAGCTCAGAATAGATGCAGCTCAGGAAATCCTCCCAGGTAGACTGAAAAAAAAAGAACCCCAAACAAACAAAAGCGAGTGTCGAGTGCCCCACCGACGAGAGGAAACCCTCAGGACACTGCAGAGAGAGCTGGATTCCTGCCTGCTCCCCGGCTGAGCTGGAGATCACACGCAGGTCGCGGCCCAGGGAGGTTGGTGAGCCGAGATTTGCTCTGTCAATGTCCCAGGGTTTGTTTTGTGGCAGTTGATAGATTTTTTTTTTTTCTTTCCATATTGTTTGTCCTGGTTTAGTGTGGCAGGGCTGCCAGGGACCCAGAGCACTTGCAGATGGCCATTCCTGCTGCATTGGCTTCGTTTCCTTCTGCTCGTTCCCCGGGAGCTCCTCCCCTGGGGACAAGGGACCAGACACCTTCCTTCCTTCCTCCCTTCCCAACTTGAAACCTCTCTTTAGAGGGGGTTACCGGCTTCGTGCGCTCTGCCAGACCGAGCACGGCACTGCCTGCAGCCAGGAAAAGCAGCATCACGCTGTCCGTGCCTCGCTGCCCCCTGAGCTGCTCTCTGGCTGCACTTTTGCTGGGTTCTGGCCCTGCTTTCGCACACAGAGCTGCACCAGGCGCTGTGCCAGCTCCTGTTTTGCCTGTGGCTCTCCGGATCAAAGGAGAGATGTGTGCAGCCCCTGCCAGCAGCACAGGTTGAGGTTTTCCAGCCGAGGTGCTGGGTCCAGCCAGCCTGCAGGGGAGGCTGAGCCTGAGCTGCTCGCAGGGCTTCCCTGGGGAAGAGAGATCTTGCGAGTGCTTTGTGCTTGTACGCATGCAGAGTAACCAAAACAGGACTAAAACAAATGGTCCTTTAAGGCAGCACAATACCAGCTAGCGTCGGCATTTCAAATCTCTTTTTCTCTGCACTATTAAGGCACGTTATAATAGCTTCCAAATCCTACTTTACAATTTTCTCAGCAAATGTCCCCAAGAATCTTTCTTGCTGGCATTGTTTGAGGAAGCCTTTGAAATCTGGCAAAAAAAGGCTCTGAGCTAGACAAACCCTTTGTAAAGACTTAAGGCAATTTTTCAAGTCCTGAAACCTGCTGTTTATCATCCAGTGCACTACAGTAGAGCGGCAGCTCATGGAGAAAGCAACATACTAGCTGTTGCAAAAACCGTGCAGACCACTGAAAGAGAGGCATTACTGCTGCTCCACACCTGGCTGAGTGTACGCCACAAGATCAGAGGCAAATCCTAAATGACAACGGGTGTGAAATTGGTTTTGCTTGTAAAAGCAACAAAATGGTCCCAAAACACTGTGTCTGTGCTGCCAAGGCAGTCCTGCAAGACAATTAATTTTTACAGTAAACCTTTCCTCATCCCTTACTGGGGAGCTCCTACCATAATTAACACTCTTTCTGCAGACTTTAATACTGTAATCCTGATAGTCACGGCTCAAAACACATAACATTTTTTTCAGTGTAAGATTTATGCAGAACTGTTGATTTGTCTCATAAACGGCACAAATAGTTTCCAGTTGTCCTTACCCAGTGTGCCTAGCCCACGGATGCTGGTATAAATCCAGCCATGGAGTCTGCTGGCAGTGCTGAGCAACACACAGCCAGCAAGGAAGCGTCTGAGAGTTACCCCATGCTTGGTCCCACGTGAACACAAACCTCTGCACAGGAATGACAACATCTGAAATCAAGTCACGACGGCTCCAGGGTATGCTCTTTCTGCAGAGCTGTCACTTGGAACGTAACTAATGCATAAATCAAAGTGAACAGCAAAACCCGTTCAGGAATCTCACGCAGTATGACAGACACCTTTAGAGGCGGCTTTTCCCTTAATTCCTTTAAGCCAATGCATGCTGCACATTTCAGAAAAGTTGCCAGAAACTATCCAGTCACCTCCATCAAGATCCCTCGGCTTTGTGGCTAGCCGGCACTGGGGCTTCCAGCAGCCCGTTTCTGGGGAGCTGGCTACTGGGTGTGCAAAACACGGCTCGTACCTCTGCCCCAGAGCTGTAGATTTGGTGGAAATGGTCAACGAGGGTATCTGGCCAGCTCCTGCCCAGCCGGCCGCGGGTGTGTGGGAGGGCTGCGCTGTCCCCAGGTCCCCACCCCACGGCGGATGACAGAGAGCCTCGCCAAACACAGCAGTGGGGGCTTGGGTAGGAAAAAAAGAAAACATCCATAAATGTTAGAGACCAGCAGCTGGCAAATCTATACGTACGAAAACAAAATAACCATGAGCTTTGATTGTTCGAGTTCACAGCAGAGATTACTTACCTTGGCAGATACATATTCAAGACATACGGCTTGTAATTCCTTAGCTAGTGCTAAGCAAAACCATGTGTTCTTCTAAAATAAGGGGAAAGTTTAACTCCGGCGCTGCAAGGACACAGGAATGGTCATAGCTTGTGCTTGCAGTGAAGCTAAACTAAGAAGGGGTCCAGAGAGGAGAGCAAAACTGAGCAGCAGCTTGGAAGAGAAGCCAGAGGCGGGTTACAGCCCCTCGCAGGGATGGAGAGAGTGCCTGTTTGGTTGTTTGGCAGTGTGGGGATGAAGAACAGGGTATATGATCACAAACTTCTCAAGTGGTGAGAAGTTAGGGTGATTTCCAGGACTCTCTGTGTGCAATATCCTTCCCAAAGGAGTCAGGGGCCGTTTTGGTGGCTCCTTTCTCCTCCTCTCCTTAGGAAGGTGAGCCACAGCCGTGACGCTGCCTGCCCACCTCCCCTCTCCACAGCCTGCAGCAAACGTTTAAGAAACTGAAAGCTCTTTTGCCTGCAAAGGGCTCAGAGGATGAAAAAAAACAGGCTCTTAAAGTCAGCTTGCTGTCACTTGACCCTTAAGCAACCCAAACCAACCACAGTGGAGGCGAAGCTGAGCCCATGCTCTGGGTACATTCACTCCTTCCAGCAGAAGGAGAATCTTGATTATTCTGCCTCCCTCCTTCTCCAAACAAAGGACCATTACTGAAAATAGTCATAGAGCTGCTGCCACTGCAGCAAAAGGCCCAAGAAGGCCTCGATTCTGGTTCATTTCTGGTTCATCCATTTCACGAATGGTATTTTTTTAGTGCTGCTGAAAGTTAAGATTGAACTGTCGTTTGGCAACACTGTCCTCATTAAAAGATAGCACAGAAAAAATAAATTTTAAAAATGAAAGCACGTTAAGAAGAATGAGATTGTGAAACACAGGCAGCCTGCTTAACCCCGGGCTGAGCTCACACCAGCAGGGCAGGCAGCTGCTGCTCTGCCTTGGCCACAGCTCTCTGAGCACGGGCACACATCAGAGCCAGCAGCCGCCAGCGGTACGTGCAAAGTGCTCCTGGGATTAAAGGTGCATCCATCATCGTCATGAATTAGCAGAGGCCAAGTTTGTGCGTGAAGAATTAACGTGAAGAGAAAAAAAAAAAAAGAAAAGAAAAAAGAAAAAAAAACTGCTATAGTTTTATATCGCTCACATTGCAAACAGATGTCCCACCAGTACTGGAGCAGGGCACCCCAGCCAAAGAGGTGAAATCATACTCCTCAAGGGATGCTTAGAAAGAAGTCATTCACTCCGAGGTGAGCCAGAGGACCATGTGCTTGGCAGTTGAGGGCAGCTTGTACCAAAAGGCTGTGTTGAGAAAGGGGGGCGATGAGCAAATTGGAAGCGATTCAGCAGGATTTTGGAGACGATAGGAAAGGTGGTTTGGGAAGAAAACAAAAGGAGAGGAAAAATGTTCACAGAAGAGGTATAACAAAGACTTGACAGAGAGGGGAGAGCCTCTGGCAACGGTTTCTGCTCCAAAAAATGTTAGTAGGATCAAAGTGGTGCTTAGGGAGGCTCTGCTCCTTTTCAAACTGCTTTGGAAGAAGTGCGCTCAGTGAAAGTGATCGCGGTGAACTCTTCAAACAGGGAGCTTGTAACGTAACCTGCGCTATTTAAAGATGTGTCCATAGTAGGATAAATATAGGATCTGCTAGTAATGGTCGGAGAAGTTGCTCAAAATTCCTGTGAGGATACCTATCACAAGGCCCAGCACAGCCCAGCTGTGCCACTCCCCGGGGAGGGCTCCCGAAGCACGACCGCCCTGAGCTGCTGCCGTGCCCACCCGCGCTGCTCGCCCTGCCGAGGACACGAGGAGGTCCGGGCCACGTGTGGCTGTCAGTGTGCTGTAGGAGAGGGGGTGACAACCCCAAGGTCCTGGCCAAATGCCAGGGTAATTAATTGCTTTTTGTCTCCCCCGATTCCTCCGGCGCTTCCCTTTGGGCGTGCTGGTTTCTGCTTCCTGTCCTGAATTGCAGCGCAGTGCAGCTGGAGCCACGTTCCCCCAGGCACACAGCTAGGAGATGGTGGCTTGATTCAAAACTTATTGTTTTCCAGTCCTGCGAGGAAACTGCATCCACAACTCCTGCAGAAGAGCTGCCTAGCTGCGGGGCTGGGGTCCTGCCTGGGGCCCTGCCTTTGCCATGGAAAGCATGCCGAGGCGACGGCACCGTGCTGCTGGCAGGCATGCACAGCTGCAGCTCGCCTGTCAGCAGCCAAATCCCCGGACAGACAGAGCTGCCCTCGCAGGCCAGGGTTCAAAAAGGGCAATTTGCAGGAGCAGGGAGGTGCCTCTGCCAAGGGGGAGGCAATCCGGCCGCACGCCGCGCTCGCTGCGGGTAGACGCATCTCCGTGGCCTCGGCACGCCGTCGGGCTCTGAACGTGCGCTGCAGTCAGAGCGGGTATCGCAGCCCCTCTGCTCCCCGACCTTCCCAGCCCTCCCCGGGGAACGAATGCAGCACGGAGTCAGGCCCAGAAGCGAAGGAGTTGGGAAGCTGGGTCATTTGGAAGCTTTCTGGTTGCACGAGGTTAATAAAAACCATTTCCAAGACATACCGAACAGCCCCATCAAAGCAAGCCTGAGAGCTGTGAACTGCATCACTCGCTAGCTGGGTTCAGCGAGAATCTTCCTGGCTTTCTTTCCGCTGAACATCAAATCCGCAGCTCTGACAAAGGCAGCAGTGGGAGGGAACGGCCGGGATAATCCTGCAGGCGATGGCAGTGCTCAGCGACCGGCACTCAGGTGGAACCGGGACCATGAGCGAAACCCCCAGCACTCCTCCTGGTCCACCTGCATGCTCAGCTCTGGAGAGGAAGAGAACTGGGGCTTCAGGTCAGTGATGTGCAGTGTGGAAGGGAAACTAGGGTCCATGCCCACTGTAGCTTTCTGCAATGTGTGAAGAAGTCTAGAAAATGGATTAATTTTGTAGTTTTCTTCAGCTGTTTTACACAAAAAGCATCCCTTCTGCACCCGTTTCATAGCTGCTTTGCCTCTGAGGAGTCTATGATGATAACTAATTAATGAAATTACAGCATGAGAAACAAGAAACTTCTCAGAAATCAGCAGGAAAGGCCTTTAGTCAGTCTATTTAAAACTACAGGGGTCTGTTCACTCCAGCCTGTCACACCGAGGGGAGAGGCTTCGTTTCAAATGCTCAGTAAAATCCTTCCGTGGAGCACACGTCCTCTCCCACTTGACAGGAGCAACAGCAAAAGAGGGAAGACAGGAATCCAGCAGTCAATCCTGCCCCAAGTCACTTGAAATACGTCTGTCCTTCTCTGCTCATTTAGTGATGCTAAAATAGGAGGCCCACGAGTTACGAGCGAGGCTGCCGTGGGTAACGCTCCCCAGAGCCTGGCTCCCACGCTGTGCCCATCGAGCCAAGCCTGTGGCACACAAATTAACTAACATTCAGGTGCCTTCAGCAAAAAAAAAAAAAAAAAAAAAGACTCAGTGCCCAGAAAGCAGATGGAGGAGCCTGCGAGATGGCCGCGGTGCTGGGGTGCTGGGAAGCAATGGCACAAGGTGACGACGGGGCATCCTGGGCAGGCAGGCTCAGGCTAGGGAAGGAGGAGAGCAGGAAAGCCCAAACCTCTGCTAGATCAGACAAGTTGCAACAGGAACCACTCGAACCTGAAGAGCAGCAGGAAAGCCAGGTAGGAGAGGCAGCGAAGGGACAGCAGTGTTGGATGGTTTGCAGGCTCAGCCTGGAAGGACATCACTGGTGTCAGCCAGTCAGCAGAGAAAAGGTCAAAGAAAAAAATGCACGGCCCCACTGGTGTTGCTTTCCTCTGGAAAAACAATGCTTTTTGAAATGTTTCTTCCCCTCTGATATGGAAAATGTAACAAAAGGATTTCCATTCTTATCTAGGGGGCTCCTAGACAGGGTGACCTTTCCCGTGGTGTGGCCGACTGCTTCTCCACGCCCCTCCTCCCTTCAGGAGCACAGACATTTTAAGACAAGCAGTTTTTTTCAGCATATTTCCCATACATATATTTTTGTCTTTATGCTCTTTTTCAACCTGACGGCACCACAGCAATGCCCTTATCCTCTAAAGGGACCGATCTCAGCCACTGTGTGACTGAGGCCCTGGCTGTCCCTGTGAGGAGCAGCCGAGAGCTGCAAATGTCTCTCGGAAAGTCGTCCTTGTTGGAACAAATACTCCCCTGGTGCTGAAGTGCCCCGTGGCAGCCTTGCTACCAGAAACGAATATGCATCGTGACAGGCGTGCTGAGGCACTGCTGTAGCCGGAGCTCAGAGCACGGCAGGGGGACATCTGTCCCCACCGTACCGCAACCTGTTGGCAGCAACCGAGCAGGGCCCAGGTGTCACTTGCTGAGCCTCCCTGCAGCCCCCCGACCTTGCACCTTGGGCGCTCCGAGGAAGCGAACAGAGGCCATCTGTTGCTGCTGACAGCACCCACGTTTGCTATCAAACCACAGCAGCGGCACTGAGGCGTTTGCAGTGCTCGGCCCGTTAACAGCTCTCCGGGTGACCCCAGGGAAACCTGGCTGAATTCCCCTCCCGGAGCCGGGCAGCGTGCCGCTCACCTCCCCCTGCCACGTTTCCTCAGCACCAGCGTGGTCGTGGATCTGGAGCTGTGAACTCAAAGCTTGGGGATTAACTTGTAATTCCAGGCTGAACTTCCACTGGGTGCCAAGAGTGTGCGGGGAGCTGCAGGAGGGACCCTTTCCGCAGCGGGGGAGCCCTCGTATTCCAACTTGCAGTGAACTACTGCAAGATGCTTTTAAATTAAAACAGAGGGAAACTGGCCAGTGCTTTTAGTGTCAAACCCAATGTTACTTTTACGTTGCTTCAGCACAGATGCAAATAGTGGTTCACAAAGTTAGACAAAATACTGTTCTTTTACACATAACATCCTGCTTTGGTTAGGAACACTGGCACCTTTTTGGAGTCTCTGGGAAAAAAAAAAAAAAAAAAAGAAAAAACTTGAGAACCTCTTTTGCTGATAGGAAAAAATGCATTACCCCAGGGCATCAAATACATAATTTTATCTCCTCGGAAACCACTTTTCAATCAGAAAAACAAACAAGCTGGTACCAAAATAGAATAATACAAAAAAATACCAAAACTATCAAACGAGGGCATTACCAATGCAGCTGGGAGCGTATTGCCCCGAACATCCCTTGTGGAGAACCTTTCAGAGCACAAACAATTAAAACCCGCGCAGCCAGCCCCGACCGCTGCTTTGTAAAAAGCTTAATTGCAATCAGATTGACGTGATGCCAAAGCGCTATCAACAATGGGCTGCTAGAGAGCAGGAGTTAAGTGGTGGTGCAACGTGAATAACGCCGCTTTGGCTTGCATAACGCTGCCCAGCTCTAAGTTTGTGCAACAGAAAAGCGCCCGGCTTGGCGAGATTAGCCCCGTTAATGCGCTTTACTAACAGCACTCGGGGGTGAAGGGTCTGGGCGCAGCCCTGCACACCAGCACGCCTCGCTGCAGGCCGGTGGTCGTGGGCTGTGCCGTGCTCAGAGCGGGCACCTGCCGGGCGAAAATGTGCTCCAGGGTCATCTGCTGAGAAGGCAGGGGAAAACTGCTGGCTGTACCCACTCCTCGCTATTGCATTGGCTGGGATACCACTGAGAACTGGAAGTATTTCATTTTTTGTCATTTCTAGCCTATTTTTTGTTGCATTAACAAATCCTCTGATAACAGCCGTGCTGTTGCATGCGGTGATGCTGCGAGAGCCGCCCCAGCCGGTGATGGCTCTCACCGATTGAGTTCCGTTTCCGTCCCCCGGGGGCGATGCAGCCGCAGGGGGGGGGTGATGTTTCCCCAGCCCTGTGGGCTGGGGGGGCCCGACGGGGCTGTGAATCACGGGGCTTCATCCTGCCTCCCTAGGCACAGCCGAAATCCTGCGAGCACCCAAAACTCATTGCACGTAAAGCGAGACCCTGAAAGCGCCGGTGGGTAGGTCACTCTCCCAAGCCATTTTAAGGGAAGCAGCTGCCCTCTAGAGGGAGCAGGACCAGGATTAATTGAGATTCCTTAAGAAAACGCAGAAAACAGGCTTCCTCTTGAGGACGAGGGCAGCCGGGATGACTGCCTTGCGTTGCTGGGAAGCGTGCTGCAGAGGCGCTGCACCGGGGTGGGCAGCACATCCCCAGCCCCCCTCCCTTCCTCACCCCCCACCTTGCACGGAGAGAAGCCCCTCACAAAGCTCAGGGCCTCCCTGTCCGTAACAGCTCTTCCAAATCTCTGTCAGAAAATGCAACTTAAGGATGTTATTAGTAATAGCAGTGCCATGCTCTCTCTGTATTGTGAATTGTATGTCACCGAGGTTTCTTTCCAGTGTGTATGCACTATGGTGTTGTCTGGTTTTCCATTATTCAGCCCACACGGGCTTTTCCCACTTCCCTTGGGAGCCTCCACCGAAGCCTAAAGGTTCGCATTGTTAGGAGACGTTTCCTGATATTCAGCTGCTTCTTCCTTCTATTCATGCACAGCAGAATTGCGAGCTCCTGCCCGGTTGTGCCTTCAATTGTTCGAGGTGCTCCAGCCTCCTTTCAAACTCTGACTTTTTGCCATCAGAACCCAGAGCTTCACCAGCTTCTCATGTCCTTTGGGCTCGTGTTGTTGAACCCGAACATCCCCCGATATCACCAGCTGTCCCCTGCTGGCTCAGCTGGCTGCTCCGCAGTGTCCCCGCCGCGGCACAGCCCCGAAACCCGGCTGCTCCCAGCGGGTGCTGGCAGGGGCTCACGCTGGCAGCCGAGCAGCTTTGCTGGAAACCACCTGCTCCTTTTCCAGGGGATAAGATTTCGCCATCGCCGGTGCCTCTTGTCAAAACAATGGTATACATTACCTCCTGTTTATTAACGCAGGGATCCTGAAGCATGCAAACTGAAAGCTGGTCCCTTTGAACTGGGTAAAGAGAGTCAGATCCCACCCCAAATCAGGACAGAGACAGTTTCTGAACTAGTTCTGGAGGAGGGAATAAGCCGGCATTTTGTTCTGGCCTGAAGCATCTTTTGTGTGCTAAACCTGTCCTGGATGCAGTTTCTGAAGTGAGACACCATAGGCTAGACTTGGTCACGCACAACTGGAAATTGCTTCATGTTATGGGGAAAAATGACTAATGAGTGGGGAGGCTGCAGAAAGAACCTGTTGACAAGGAAAATTAACAACTCTGAAACTACCGAGACACACTTGGAAGAGCCCAGTTAAGTTACTGTGAAACATGGAAAGCAAAGAGAGGCGTGCCTCGAGGCACGGTGAGGACACCGTCCAGAAGACTGACACCCTCCTAGCTTTTTGATGATGCTGCACGGCAAAGAAAAGCAGAGGTTTAGGGAAAAAAAAGCCTGGTTTGGAGGGATATTCAGGTTCAGGGACTTGGTGCCGCAGGAGGTTTCTGTTTGACCAAGCACACAGTATGGATTTCTGTTTTACTTTTTGCTCAGTGAAACACATTTCAGCAGCTCATATTCTAATGCCTTCCCTTCAAGTTAATTGCACTTAATAAAGGCAGGCCCTCAGGACTTGTGAAGGAAAATAGCTGCTACTTGATGGGTCTAAAACCAAGAGAAATAAATCATGGATTAATCAGTTAATCCAGCACTTCACTGGATGGAGTAAACTTGTGTTTGGAGGCTGGGTTCACCAGGAACCTGCCAGCTCTGGCGGCGCTGGGGCTTGCTGGGCGTTCAGTCGCTGTGCTGGCAGCAGCAGCACCTGCCCCCTGCCCCAAAGGGCTTTGACTTCAATAAACAGCTGGAAAAGAAATATGCTGTCCTTGTTAGCAAAAAGCCCTGCTGGAGAGGGAAGAAATGGAACTGTAAGCGCAGGCAAGTTAACAAACCAGGGTTTACAAATGAAGGCTTCTTAAAATTGCACAGATACTGATTCAAACAGGCACTTGCTTTTTTTTGGTCACCTATCTGCAGCATTTAAAAAGATTTTAAATGTCCTTCTAAATGCACATTTAAAAACAAATAAACAAGCAGCATTCTTTGTTTGATTCCCAAATGATTTTTATAGCCTTTTCATAAAACTCTTCAAAAAGTATTTCAAGTGGAAACACTGACAGACCATTAAGTGTTAGTGAACACTGCAGAGTTAGTGAGCTCCTGATGGGTTCTGCTACATCTCCTCAGGAATTTTCCTTCAAAATCTTTTCCAGCAGAGACTGTGGTTTCTGTAAAGTGACATTTTTATTTTTATTTTTCCCCAGGAAAATATCACTATTACTAATTTTTTCCTTAATTTTCCTGGGGAACATCTGAATGAAATTCTCTGTTCAAATGGAACTGAACCTTTTTTTTTAATCATCCAAATGTTTCCTCTGGGGTCACCTCAGCGTTAACCTCATTCCACAGGAGCTGCTGTCCTCAGGCTGCTGCTTTAAAAGCCCGAGACCTGAGGAAGCTGTGAGCCTCGCAGGCTGAGGAAATGATACAGGACATCATAAGGACGCATTGCTCACAGGCACCATTTTTCAATACATCACTTTGAAAGCTCTAAGGGCAGATATTATGGCAACACGTGGCTACCTGTTTCACTAAGCATGGTCCCCACGCTGCCCTGATGCTGGGAAGCCACTCCTGGATGGTTCATTTTGACCACTGCAGCTTAACAGCAGGTTGGGCACAGCAGGGAGGGCTGCCCAGTGCCTCCCATCATCTGGGATGTGCTGCCGTACCCAGATGAACTAAAGCCGGGCAATATTTAGCTACCAAATGACAAATTAAGTCTGCAGCTGTAAGAAAGCAAGGAAAGGAAAGAAGTCTTGCCAATGAACAGAGGAGGAAGGGGAAAAGCTAATGTCTATATCATATATATTCCAGTGGCCTTTAAAATGCAATTTTGATTTAGTTTCTGCTCTTTGGCTCCTTTGAGAGCTCCTAAGTGCCCTGAAGTAGGAGTCTGGGCACAATAAAGCATCAATTGACTTAAAATGTTTGACAGCATAAGCATTAACCATTAATCGTCCAGAAATGCATTATGCTACTCTTCTGGGTACATTTCTTCCTAAGTTCAGGTATTCCTGCCTGGCTCATATCAACAGAAATTCTGTATGCCAACAGCCCCCGGACCACGGACACAACAGACAACCAGAAGCACAAGAGAAGGAAAACACCAGTAGGGTTTCTGTGCACAAGCAGAAAACCAGAGTACTATAAACAGAGGGTAAAACTTGTGCTTAAACATGTTATGCCTTCTCAGCAGCCATGCTTTCCAATGAGACAACAGTCCAGTTTGCCTTGTTTTCCAAAATAACTAGAGATTATTGATGTACTGCCAATGTTTTAACAAGGAGAGCTTGCTCCATCTCGCCCTGTCCCAAATCTAAGATGAACACCATGGGATCAGGGTGGGGACAGCAGCTGAGTGGTGCAGAGAGGGGAGATGAAGAGCCACGAAGTCTACTCATTGTTTTTCCATTTTAAAGAAAACACTCGCCTGTAACTGTAACCACAAAGAGAGGCAGCCACCTCCGTTCTTCATGTTTGGCAAATAAACCTATGTTAAGGGTACTTTGTTGGAAATGTTTGTACTGTATTCTTTTAAAAAAATATACAGAGCACGTTGATAGCACAGCATTTGGCCTATTTTAACTGGTGTGGCAAGAAGGGCAAAAGCATGTGTGCATCGCCTTGCGAAATGTCCCGTGGACGGGACCAGGAAGATATTGCTCTGGGGACCTTTTCTTTCGCTGTAATACCAAAAACGTTTTTTATGTTCCATAGAGGAAAATATCATTATTATTATTTTTAATGAACTCTAGTGGCTGAAGAGTAGCATCATGGGTCATCCTAGAAGTTCTGCTATGTGCCATCTAGTTTGGGTTATAGCTAGCAGAAAAAGATGCTCCTTTTTAAAGAACAAACAAAAAAAGGCAGGGTGACTGAATACCCTACTCACTAGAGATGCTTTGAATTCAGTGGCAACCCTGGATGGAGAGCAGGTTGTAATCACTGCAATGGATTAGAAAGATGAATTCCATGAAGGACAAAAATACCATCCCCAATCTCTTGTTAAGTTAGCGGTAACATTATAAGGAGGAGTTCCTGAGAGCCCTTGAAGTTCGCAACAGCTGAAGACTTTTGTTAGGAGTGTTTAATTGAACCATTTTATCTGGAGAGAAAGCAAACTTGCCAGACAGGTACAGCTGCTTGGTTCAAATCCAAAAGCATCAAAGTTGGCATAATTGCTACGTTCTGGACAAATCCTGTATGAAGCAACGAAGGTTTTAAATAAATAAATAAATACATTATCCTGTATTTATTCTTCGAGGAATAACTTGGCCCTCTTCCAGCTTCAGCAGAACTACAGCAAGCCTCCTCCCTAAGGGGTTTGCCCAGGGACAGGTACCTCTGAAGGCTCAGCCACGAGACATCCGTCCACAAAGGGTTTCAACGTGCTCATCCTACTCTGCATCACTGCTGCAGCACACCCAGCCCCAAACCATCCGAACCACGCTTCTTTTCCCAGACAGAGGGATTTCAAATGCAGACGCCTGGTTTAATCAGTCCCCACCTAGAGCATTTGCGCTCGCATAAGAATGGTGTCAGGGGCTGAGAAGCTGTGCCATTATACCCGAGCAATCAGGCTTGCCATGAACGCATGAGCATGCCCACAAGCCAGAAAGCTGACTGCCATTCACATGTTTTAGGAAGGATGGAGGAAAGTTGGTACTTCCTGACTGCAGAGGCTTTACCTGCTGCGGCGTGGCCAGCCTGCTGCACCGAGGGGCAGCCCACGGGCATCCTGCTGGCTCCGTGCCCAGGCACAGCATGCGAACCGACTGCTCACGCCGGTGGGTTTTGCATCTTGAGCCCTCCCCAGCCCCTATATTCACCCCTGCACTTGTGCACCAGTGACGTGTGGCAATGGCCGTCCCTTTACAATTTACCCAGATTGTCTCATCTTTACGTGCCAGCAGAAAAAGGGAAAAAACGGCCCTTTGACCAGCAGGAATAGGAAACATCTGCACCTTCAGCGTTTTCAATTTAAATCCACACTTGCGTTTTACAGTCGATGTAAACTGCGAGCCCTCAGAGGATGAGGTTTTGCAGACTGGAGCGAGGCTGTTACATGAGATATTCAGGAAGTTATTTGAATTGACTGGATAAAAGCCGGTGGCAGCTGGGCGTGCTGCAGAAGCGAGACAGAGACCGCTGCATCAGCCACCAGCCCAAGGAATAACATTAGTTCCAGCTTCACAATGAGTTGTTTACTGGCCTTGGCTGCCTGTGGGAACAGCCAAGAGGAGCGGAGGAAAAGGACAGCCGAGCACAATGCGAGCGAGACCCATTAGGTGGGAGGCTGGGCTCTGAAAGCACACTCAGGATTTCAAACCTATGGAACTGCAGAGGGCTGAAAAAGAAATAAAAGGGCACTGGCTGCTGCACGGCGTAAACAGGCTGAGACAAATAAGCCGGCTGCTGCATTTCTCCTCCCCGCTGCCTGAAGATCCTCTGTCCTAGCTGGAGGGCTGATGTGAAAGGTAAGAGATAAAAACACAGCTTGCAGCGATGGGCTCTGCCGGAAGGCAGATTCACCCGAAGGCAGCAGCAGCTCTCAGGGCAGGCTGCACAGGCAAGAGCAGCAGTGCTTCCCTGCAGAAGGCAGCGCTTAGAGTTATGCCCCCACGCTTTTTTGAGAGCCCACAGGTTTTCCAGCAGGATCCCGGGGCTTCTGGAGCAAACTGCTGGGGAGAAAGAGTCCAGGCAGCTCTAGGCAACCCCTTTGAGAAGTTTTCCCAAACAAAGAGCAAGCAAACAAAAAATCTTTCTAAACAGACTTGGAAAGCTGTTCTGCTTGTACAGAGGGCTTTGCTTTGCGGCTCCCTGGTGCTACCCAACGTCTCCCTGTCTCCCACCCCCTCCTCACTTTTATTTTTTAACTGGTAGGACAAACAACAACAGCCATGCAAAGGAAAACCCGAGCTTTGTAGAGCTTTTGCCTGCCGTGGGCACCCCTGAAGGCTGTGTCTGGGTGCTGTCACCCCAGCCTCGGTGCTCCCATCGCCAGCCGCCCCTGAGCCGCTCACCCTCGCTGGGAGCTGGGCGATGCTCGGCGAGGGAGAGAGCCCAGCCAGAGGGACCCAGCACAGAGCCAGGCGCGGGGCGGGCTCTGGCTCCAATAATACATCCCTGCCCAATGGAAAGCGTTTCCTACAGAGACCCCCAAGGGTTCCCCCTGCCCACAGCCCCTGCACAGACATTGGGCCCATTCTTGCGTCCCGTTTCCCAAGACACGATGGCTGCAGCCTTCAGCAGTTTTGTTCCCTCCCCGAACAAAGGAACGGAGAGAGCTGCCGGGAGCTTTGCGTTTCAAAGATGAACGGCAAACTTTTAGGAGCGAGAGCACGCCGATCTTCCGCGTGGGACTAGCTCGGCGTTGGCTCCGCGCACGAGAAAAGGACAAATGGGGGCTGTCAGGGGGGAACCGGTCCGAAATCTGCCGAGCGGCTCGGTGCCACGGGCGTGATCTCAGCCCCGGCCGCTCTGCCCCGGTAAGTGCCTGCTTCTTCGCTAACACAGCAGAAAAGCCTCCAAGATTTCGTGTCAACCCTGAAAAAAAAATATGATTTTAGCGTTTTCTAAAAGCTGCCAGCTCAGACAAAGCTGGGGTATAAATCTAGCCGGCTGGGCTCGGGTTGTGCATTTCAATGGAGATTAGCAGTGTTTTTTCTGTGCAGGCAGATCTCATTCCCCTTACTTGAGCTGTGCTGTGATTTGGATGAAGGAGGTGAATGTTTCTGTTTAAAGGGAAAAAAAGATCATCTCCCCAACTTTTTGGAAAGTAGTTACTGGATAAGCTGCTTGTCCCAGCTGTTGCTGTGGAAATCGACATAATTCACATCATAATTCTCATTGTGTTGCTGCAGATGACACGTTAAGGACTTTTCCATCCCTGTTGTTTGATGCAGATTTGTGAAAAATGTGCCTGGCTGAGGGCTTTTTTTTTGGACTTGAAGTCAGTATTGTAAAAACACTTTAATAGGAGCTTTAGAAAGGGTTCTATATAAATAAATGTGGCATAAATGTAATGATTTTACAATGATACATGCTTTCAGCTTCGTGTACTGTGAGATCTGGTTTCTATAGGCTATATTACAATTAGGAAATGTTGCATTTTTTGCACTGCAGAAGTGTAGCATTTTGCTTATCTTTTTGACTTCCATTTATGGCCAGAATGCACTCCTTTTAATCTCAGTAGCAAAATTCCACTGGAAAAAAAATCCTATAGAGCTCTAAGCAGATCAAGCTAATGTTGTCAGAAGTAAAATGAACGATGAACAACATGTTTAAAACATTTTGAAGATGCAGCCATTTGGAAGAAATAAGACTTGATACAGTGTAAATTCACTGCAGAAATTTTGCAAGAAAAGTTTACTTATTTATTTTTAACAGCTGTCCTTGATCTTTCTTTGAGAGGAGACAATTGTGAGATTTAGCACTGCTCCCCTGTATGAACAGAATAGTAAAACCAAGATGATGGGAAGTGCAAAGTTCACAGGTCGGTGATAAGGATATTCCCCCCTCGTAGCACTTTTTCACCTTCTTTCCCTTACTAGCATTCTGAATGCCAAAATAAAACAGGCAGGAACCTAACCTTGCTACTTCAGGGGGTTCAAAGCCTATTCATTTTGAAAGAAGGTCCTGAAAAACATGGGAGGGAGGAAGGGTGGGGGAAGCTGAGCGTGCATTTCACTTTAATCCTCTGAGACTAAAAATGAGACTCCTGCTTGGCTGGGGCTGGGTCAGTTGATAAAATCTGGAGTGAAGAGCCGAGCTTGTACACAGGGAGCCAAACGGAACCAATGCCTGAACGTGATTACCCGCTCGCTTTCATTGCAGAGTATTGCAATGAGACAGAAAATGTGAAAAACTGCACCTTCCAGTTTTCTGAGGGACAGCAGCGGTAACATTAGCTGCGCCTGAGCTCTGCAGCCCGCACCGGAGAGAGGATGCACCCCCAGCCGTAAGATGGTTGCCCTCCTCCAGCCTGTGACCTCATGGCTGGAGCACAAGAGGAGGAATTAAGGCAATTTTACCCAAACCTTCAGCCAGATCCTGGGGAAAGGGAGCAGGATAGGAAGGTAGGTAACTTCTGTGCTTGGCACGGGAACAGAGCGAGAGGAGATTGCTCCCTGAGGAGCGCGGTACATGGCGAAGCCATTTGGGAAGTCCCAGCCAAGGACTCTCTGTTCCTGTGGCACTGCTTTAGCACTTGGGACACGGCCACTTGCAGCAGGCAGAGCTCAAGCCCCCGCTGGGTGCTGCCCAGGTGCCCCACAAAGGGGTGCCAGAGCTCCTCTGCCCTGTGACCTGCTCACCCGGGCAGTGGTGGCCTGCCCTGCCTTCTGGAGCATCAGGAGGAGTGGTAAATGCCTACCTGTAAGATAACCTCAAACTGCTATTGATATTTGATTAATCACGTAAGATGTCCTGAGTCAATGAACTAGAGTCTGCTCGGTCTCTCCAGGGCCACATCCACCTGTGCCGATGTTTGTGATGCACCTGGGCAGGCTGCAGCAAACTCTGGCTAAAGCCGTGGTGGCAGGGCCTCCATTTACTGGTGTCTAGCTGTCACTGCCCAGGCGTGCATGGGTGATGTGCTGGCCCCCGTCTGATAGCCCATGGTCACAATTGAGATGCTGGTGACCCACCCCATCCATGGGCTGGATGGGTGAGGACGGCTCCCAGAGCTCACACCCGTTCCTCAGTAGGGTTTTCCAGGTCAAGTGTGTGTGCAGAGCCTCTGCTCCTTCACACGCTGCGCCTCCTCCTCCCTGATTTAGTCTCAGGGAAGGGGAGCTCGCTGCCTTTCACAAAAGGCAAATTCTCTCCTTGAAAAGAGGAGCTCTTTATTCCCCAAAACAGACAGTGGCTCTGCAAGCTTTCCTCTAAAGCACCATCCTCTGAGCTCAGCCCCGTAAGAGGGGATAAAGATGCACATCGGAGCCAAAGTAGCCTGAGCTGACCTAGCTGCAAGGAAAGTTTTCTGAACCATTTGTAATGGTTTGGCTTGGTTCTGTAGAAAACACAGTCTCTTTACCTTGGCAAATGAAAATGAGGGGCATTCACTGGTCCCTAAGTCCTGAGACAAACGTGCATGCTAACAACGTGGCATACCGCTTTCTCTGTATGTCACTGTCACAATATTTTAAGTCTCTATTATATGCCCATAAATAGATAGCCACAAATGAAGCTCTTTTTTTAATCAAATATTATTCCTATTTCCATTTTTGAACCCACAGATAACGTAGCACCCTCTGCCACAGAAAGCACTTGCTTTTACATGGGAAAGAGAAATTATATTCCCCAGTGAAAGCAGTGTGCCTTATGTCATGCCAAAATATTCTCCCCTAAAAAAAAAGATTTCTAAGTGACTTCAGGAATTGCCCTCGCTGGCTGAGATTTGGTGGTTCTGCATTGTGGAGTTGATTTATGCTTATTTTAACACCCTGCTGCAACGTGTTACCCTGTAGCTCTTACAGAAGAACGGCGTAGCTGCACGCTGTGCTTCCCCACGCGTGCTCCCGTTATACATCAGGGGATATTTTTCAAGGCCCCGATGTTTTCCCCAGGGTGGTGAGGGTGCTGTGCTGTGGGATGGCACATCTCCAGTGCTCCCAAGGCCAGATGAGGCCCACGTCCACCCAGTTCACGCTCCTGTCAGAAGGGAGCACTCAGACCTTCCCCGTTGCACCCAGAATAAAGCATTTAGAGAGAACAAAGCCCTGTTTTATCTACTCCAGACAGTAAATGAATGCAGGGCACAGATCCTTCAAGGTCCTGAGCGCTGGAGCAAAACACAGGTTGTCTTCTGTCCTGCTAATTTCCACGGATGCGGACCCACAAGGAAACCAGCTGTCCTCCCCTGTACTGAGGTTTAGCTTGCAAAAGCTGAAATAGGCATCTGTGCTGCGGCGCTGGCAGCTGGATGGAAGCTTGTTGATGCTAATATATGCAAAGAGAAAAAAAAAAAAAAAAGCCTATAATTTTTGGATAAACAGAGGTGAAAGTTCAGCTCTTCTGCTTCAGCAAAGGGACTGAAAAGGAACCACGGCCGCGGGAGTGATGCTCAGGTGAAAGGAGGGCTTCATGCGGCTGCAGGCGCCTCGTGAGGAGCTGGGTAAAGGCAACAAGGAGCCCAAAGGCCAAGCAATCACCAAGGAACCACTGGAAATTGTGTCAGAGAAGGCAAAGAAAGGAAGCTTTTTGGGCAGAATGCTGACTGGAAGAGTTTTGGAAGCGTAAGCAAATAAACCGGGTTCTGTTGTTGGATTCCCAAGCGGTTCAGGGAAACAGGACTCTCTTATTTTTTTTTTTCTTAAACATGCTTTGTAAATAAACAGGGCTACATCAAAGGCAAAGCTACCTCCATCACCAGTTTCTACTCCTGAGTGAAAACAACCTGTAAAGCTTCAAGAATTGGGCCAAATGGTGCAATGGTGCTTTTCCTCAATTAATCTTTTTTTTTTTTTCTTTGCATCTAAATCTTGTTACCACGTTCTCTGTTGAATCTAGCAATACTATTATAATGTGATCTCCCTTTGGAAAGAAACTTGAGAGCGAGAAGAGCAGAATTCCTGCAGTCCTCCATCATCAGACCGGTGGTTCCTTCACAAGCAAAAGCGTCCCCCTTACAGGAATAAGATAACGCAGTCTTTGCTGGGAAGTTTGGGGTGATTTCCAGTTTCTGGGCTGCGGGCCAGGCCTTCTGAAGGCAGTCGTGGATGTTCAGGCCAAAGCACTGCAAGGGTTAAGGGGGTGATGTAAATGGAGAGAGACATTCTCAGTGAAAACAAAAAGAGAGTCATGCCCTGAGGATCAGTGTCTGAACATGGGGTAAGTCAGTTCACTATTCTCTTCAGAAGGAAACATTTTAATTAGCTCAATACAAAACAGATACAGCACAGAGAAGTCACCATGAGCAGGAAATGCTTTGTGGGTCTCAAAGGACAGTTAGGAGACAACGGCAGTGCTGACCAATTAACAACAACAAAAAAAAGGCACCATTAGGATTGGGTCCGATAGGCTCAGGTTTCCACTTTCCACCTCCATCTTCGAGAGGAAGAAAACCGGGGCCCTGCTACAATTCGCATCCTGGCTTCCAGGCAGAAGAAGGGGGTCATCGAGGCTCCTGGAGAGCCAGAGCCACCGTGGTGGTGGCAGGAGGACAGGAGGGGCTGGCACAATTGTGCCAGTTTGTTCTTCCTCTACCCAAGACGCTGGGGAAGGACGCTGGTGAAACCTGAAAGCCCGGACTGAAACAACCACGCGTAACTTGTGGGTTCACCTTCCCAGCAGGTGTGGGAGATGTCATTACACTGGTGGCAAACACTGGGGAATCGAGGTACCGCTGGCATTGAAGGCCCTGCCACAATAAGTGTCAAAGTCATGAATAAGAGCCTTTCTGCTGCCTTTTATGCTAATCACCAGAAACCATCCCCTCCTGCCCAGCACAGCGCTACGCATTCCCTCTGATAAAACATGAGGAAGAATGGCCCTTTGAAGCTACAGAAACCTTGCTGGACTTCAAAGTCACACTTGGGTCAGCTTCTTTCCTACTGTTCTCAGCTACATCACTTCAGATTAGTAAATGAAAGGGATTAAAGCACTTGTACTTTCCGTCCCTTCGGACAGTCAGCGGTGCTTTGTTTCCAGGCAGCTGCTTCGCCTCCCATCTCATAACTCCTTCTGCTCCCACCCTGCCGGGAGGAAATGCAAGCACAGGTTACCCTAAGACTGCAAGAGGTGCTTGGGGAGATGGAGAGCTCGAAGCAGTCAGTTTAACAGCCAAACACAGACTTGGTGTCCCATGAAAAAAAAAACAGTCGGTGCTGCAGGCACCCCTTCCCTACAGCAGCAGGTCCGTCAGTGCCAGCTGTCCCTGAGCTTGCCACGAGCCCCTGCCATGGGTCACCAGGAGAACAGAGCCAGCGTGTGACAGCAACTGCCCTGTCGGCCTCAGAGATTCCCCCCAAACTGGAGATTTGTTCTTAAAGTTGCTTCTGGTTAATGTTGTCAGAGTTCTCCTTGCAACCAAAAATACCTAACAAAGCTCTTACTGAAAAGAGACACTGGGTGAGCTGAAATCCTGTTGTGGTTACCCATATTGCAGGAGTAGCAACGCAGTTTGGGCTCAGCGTGGGGCTGCATTGCTGCATCCCCATTGTTGCTTTGCTTTCTTTGATTTCACATTGTGTGGTTTTCCAATGAATATCTGTAAGCCTTTACACGTGATCATTTTGGTTTTATGATTGCTCACTAGCAGTGCCATAGAATTACCAAAAATGTTCACTTTTACAGCTAGAAAACAGATGTTTCTATCTATAAAATCTATATTTGAGCAGTTACAGTACACCTCACCTTACCCTATAGGGCTTATTACTGTCTGGAAGAATCCAAGCCCTACAGCTTTCTGCAGAATTATCTAAACAAAAGTCTTCAAAACAAACAAGCAAAAAAAACCTGAAGCCCCAACAACAACAAAAGCTTTTTGGAGCGTTCTGTATAATTAAAGGGGAATGAAGGAGAGAAATAAATACCAAGATATTGAAGACAAGATAGCTTTGCAGTAGTGAAACCCTCACACACCAGTCTCACTGGGTACAGGTTATATATCATACAGTTGTTGTACCTCCTGGGTAACAGGGAATTTAAAGCCCCTTAATGAAAGGAGTTCTTGTTGAGCCAAGGCTTAAAGCACGTGCTGGGCCCAGGGAAAATACTTATTTGCAAGGTCAGGGTCTGAGTCTATCAAAACACAACACGTACTGCCACAACCTAGAGAGGTTTCAGGACAAAACCCACTGAAAACACCCCAGGAACAGCATGCCCACCTTTTGATCTGTTGGTTTTTGGCATCAGGTCCTGTAAAGCCCATTTCTTGCAAGATTAGAGAGACCTAACATTGTAAAAAAGCATTGCTAGGTTGTTGGTTTTTTCCCAGCAAAGCAACAGCGGTGAACGTGATATACATGAAGAGCATCCTACTGCTTTAATCCCTAGTGAAAGCAAGGAAAGTTGAGTCCTAGATCCAGCAAAGTAAATCTGCAGCCTGATACTGCAGAATTTAAAGCACACGGCTGAGTTTGAAAGCAGCTTGTCAGCCTGTTTACACACCTCTGTGTCAGACAGGTAAACCACACAGGCTTGCATTTTCCAGACTAACTTAGCTAGACAACTGCTGGCAGGCAGCTCTCAGACTTTTTCACCAGAAAAACTGGTGTTGGCCCCTGCAATTGTCTGATACAGAGCAGGAAAGAATCCAATAATCAAGCACCTTTCCTCCTGTCTAACAAGCACCTGGGGCAGACTGCTGGCAAAACCTACGTTATGTCAAGTACTAAAGGTAGGAATTTCAAAACCTTTTAAACCTGCTGTGTCAGGCCTTGCTTTGAGAAATAACTGCAACCCTGAGCTACGTGCACAGATTGGGAAGTGGGGTTTCCATCTACCTCCCATGATTATAGTGGGAAACACTGAGATGAGTGAAAAAGCCCAAAGAGGCCTCAGGAACATTTTGCTCCCCTACACAGCCCATTGCTACACTGTCCACCCCCAGGCCTCTACAACAAATAATGAAGCATCTGCCCACAGCTGCTCTAGAGAGAGCCCAAACCTGGGCTTTGATCTCATTTGCCACTGCCATACAATCAGCAGCAATCAGATAAGGGCACATCTACTTCTGATTTGATTATTTGCTAATGCAGGATATCGTTATCACAAGCATGCAGAGCAAAACACAAGTAAAATGAGGGAGGAAATTGCTAAGTTGGGTTAAGAGCTTATACCATAGTCATCTGTGGTAGCTGATGTGTGCATGATGCGTGCACAGCAGATCTAGCCAGGACAGCAAACCAGCTCAAAGCACTGCTTTGATGCCCCAGGCCTGATACCACCCCAGCCTGCAGAGGGCAAGAAACCTCTCCGACAGGATACATTAACAGCATCAAGACATCTTTTTGAATATAAAAAAAAATTAAAGTTAATCAAATGTCATCTGACAAGTGATATCTGGGGATCCTCCCTTCCTGTTCTGCCTCAAGCCCAGCTGATCTGTGATGGGCAGAGAACACTCTTGGTGACAGCACTGGCTCCAGGGGCATGCACAACGAGCCTGCTGCTGCCTGGGTGCTCCCAGAGGCGAGCAGAACCAGTACCTTACACCAAGCAAAGTCATGGCTGCTGTGTCTTCCTCAGCACTTGACATTTTACCAGCTCTCTCACTGGCAGCATGTTATAATAAGTGTCAGCTTGAGTTTTTTCCATAGGAAAACATTTGATTTTGATCAGTTTGCATCTGAAATTGTCTTGATTCTGTGCTTTCTCCCCCCAGTTTGTTTGTTTACATGTTGCCATTTCAACCTCTAACACAAACACATTCAATTTTGTGTTTGCTGTTGTAACCATGTTGTCAGACAATCAGTTTCTGGAACAGATCCTACTCTTCACAGTGGTTTCATCTCTAAATTACTCTGCACTTGTAGTTACTAAGATGTTCCTTAGATTATAAACTACAAAAGGATTACAAACTTTGTTTTCTGTTTGTTTTCTTTGTTTATCGAGGCAAAGATCTCTGCCCTAGTTACCCAGCGTCGCTGCACAGCTCCAAGATGTACCACCGCCATGCCCACCTTCTAGCTCACAAACCCAGATACGAGAACATCAGGACGGTTCATAAAGCACTTATTTCAATATGCTTCTCTAAAGCTTACTGAACTGGGACAAAGTCTTACAAGAGCACAGTTCATGAATTTCCACAAATTTTAAGTCCTGAAACTTGACAATGGAGAAATAAAAGAAAACTGTCAGTGCAACTTAGTGAGTTGATTTTGCACATAAGTTTACATCTGAAAACCATCCCTTCAGTAAACAATACACTTAGTTTCTGTGAAAACAGTTAAAAATTTTTTCAAAGTGGCAAGCATAAATTTGGAAAGTATTTTTGAAAGACACTTATTAAATATGTATTTCACTTTGAAAAACATAAGGATGTTTCTATTTTCAAGTAGAAAAAAAAACACAAAATAGCAATCTGTCAATGTAAGGTTTTATTGCTTTTTCATTAACCTGTAAATTCATAGAAGTTTAATTCCTGCACATTTCAAAACAAACATGAAAACTTTCAACTCATTCAGCTCTTGTCACAAGCTGAGGTGAAGATTTCAGACCATTATCTAATTCTACACCTGGCCGATATCATGGGTCTGTGAATTAATTTCTTTCCAAGCACACTGGGAAAATTCCATCTAAAATTTTAAAGAAAAACCTTTCCAAATGGAAAAATTGGAATTAGCTACAACTCTCCTTCCAATCAGGGGACAAGAGAGCAAAGGGGAAAGGAAGGGAAAAGCCACGTGTTAACTGCTGTGTTCAACTTTGAAAAATCCCAGTGATGGTGGAACTTACAAAGAGTACTTGGTAAATTAATTACTGGTCTTGTTTGCACACCCATTCATGTGGCAAGGAAAGAGCATGTGCACTCTCACAGACACTTTATATGATAGGAGGTTGCAAAACTGACGGCTTTATTTCTCTCTTCTTCAGGATGAAAGGACTTGCACTGAAGACTTGGTAGCAGGGTGTCAAGCAACCTTCCTGGAATGCATTTCTTCAGGAAGAAGAGAGATCCCTGCCTTGTTTTATGGATGGCACTGAAGTAGACTTTGAAGTTCTTTGGAAGCACATCACAAGCTTGGCATGGGAAACCACAGCAACAATCATACCTGTTTGACAGATGATTCCTTCAAGTACAACCTGTATGGAGCTGTGTACAGTGTGGTCTTCATCCTTGGTTTAATTACCAACTGTGCCTCCCTCTTTGTTTTCTGCTGTCGGATGAAAATGCGAAGCGAAACGGCCATTTTCATGACAAACCTGGCAGTTTCAGATCTGCTCTTTGTGTTCACTTTGCCTTTTAAGATCTTTTACAATTTCAACAGGCATTGGCCTTTCGGAGATAGCTTGTGCAAGATTTCTGGTACAGCATTTCTCACCAACATCTACGGTAGCATGCTGTTTCTCACTTGTATCAGCGTTGACCGTTTCCTGGCTATCGTCTATCCATTCCGATCTCGTACCATAAGGACCAGAAGAAATTCAGCCATAGTCTGTGCTGGTGTTTGGATATTGGTCCTCAGCGGCGGAATTTCAGCTTCATTGTTTTCCACAACCAACATCTCCAACTCCAGCACAACCTGTTTTGAAGGTTTTTCCAAACGTATCTGGAAAACCTATTTGTCTAAGATTACTATATTTATTGAAGTGGTAGGATTCATAATTCCTTTGCTGCTCAACCTTACATGCTCTTCTTTAGTTCTCAGGACTCTCCGGAAGCCTGCCACCTTGTCTCAGATTGGGACAAACAAAGAGAAAGTATTGAAAATGATCATTGTGCATGTGGCCATTTTCGTCGTGTGCTTTGTGCCTTACAACTCCATACTCTTCTTGTATGCCCTTGTGCGGTCCCAAGCGATAGCAAATTGCTCCTTGGAGAGGTTTGCCAGGACAATGTACCCAATCACGTTGTGCATTGCAACAATGAACTGCTGCTTTGACCCATTCATCTATTACTTCACATCGGAATCTTTCCAGAAATCTTTCAACATAAAGACCCAGATAAAAATGGATTCTCTTTTCAAGACTGAGACCCCTCTCACAAAGACCACGCTACCAGCACCACAGGATGAAATAAGTGACCAAGCTATTACAAATGGGGGAGATCCAACATCTGAATCACATTTCTAGTGCCATGTTTACACATGGAGTTAGTCCCCATTACTTTTTGATTAACACCATGTGTGAACTAGTTCTTTCAGAGCACATGGGTTCTTGCATGGCGTTAATGAAGAAAAGCTACTTGGGGATAACTACACAGGTAGACAAATTGTTATACCGGGATTGCCCTACCAGATGTGACAGGCAAGCATTACATAAAAATCCTGGTGGACCTCTTCAGAGAGCATGGATGGCTGACAAATGCACCAGCTAAGAAAGGAACAGAACAGATTCTTTAACCTAATATGCCAACATTTGGCATTTTTTCCCCTGGTGGTTAACATAGGACCAGCTGGGAAACAATTTTTTTTTTTTCTTGGAGATCTGTCAATATTCCATGCCTTCTGGAAATGCATCATCATATGTTAACTCAATAACTTCACACAATATGTATGTTTGCTTAAAAAAGGCATAATAAAAGCTTTTGGCTTTTCCTTATTTCACTACAAGAGTATATAGATCCTGGCTTTACTAGGTACAGGCATATTAAGTTTATTGTATGGAAAGGTTTGGAATCTAAATAATTGTTTTGAAAGTAGGCAAATCAGTTACTTGATATTAAAAAGTAATAATGATGCAGTTTTGAAATAAGTTTCATTTTTGTAAGATTAACATGTCATTTAAAATAAATTACAAGACATCTCTAGGGAGAATTAAAGAGCACATTACTGCTCTGTTGCACCTGGGTTTTTACATCCCAGGAGATTATGGGACTTAGCCCATAAAGTCAGCTGAAGGAAAGTGCCTGAAACCCCAGAGTTCTTGCCAGGCCAAATCTCTTATATGGAAATTGCATACAGCTGAAGGGCTGAAGAACCTTGGAGTACTGACCTAACAAAAAAGCATGTTTGGACACAAAATTGGTGTCAGCACATCCAATTAACAGAAGTTCTCATAAGTGATTGCTTGCTGGTTTGCCCCCTTTTTTTGGCTACACAATCAACTAATTAAACTAGGTCTCAAAATAACTCCAAGAGAAGAGTAAGTAAAAACAAGTTAATCACACTTTTCCTAGTTGCAGCAATGTTTTCTTGTTTTGCAATTAATTTATTGCATAGCCTGCATTTCCTTTGATAGATATAAATTATATAAATGTGGAAAGTTAACTACCTGTATGTTGTTGCATTTTACTACACTGTTCATTTCTCCAGCTGTTGTTTTGCATTTCAAGCTTTACTGACCTTAATAGGCCGATTCATTCTTAAGTGTAAGACACATAAATGAGGAAAACAAGTAAACATGTAAAGTATGAAGTTATTACTTGTTAGATCAGTAATCTACATTTTCCACAGTACAGCATAACACTACTTCTAGGGCTATATTGCCAAAAAAGACAAAATATTAATTGAACAGATGTTTTCCACCCAGCCACTTATCTTACTTCCCTCAGATCAAGTCTCATGAGATACTGAGCTACACAAGCGTGATTCTTAAAGCAATCAGTTTTTTTGAAGTGTGAAAAGAATTCAGCTGCAAAGAAAAATGTTATGCTTTAAAGGGAGTATTTATTAATACATCCACTTTGAATTAAAAAAAGCATTCCCAAACTAGCTTACCAAGCCTAAAACAAACCCTAGAGGTCACTATTTAACCCCTAAATGGCTACCACTTATCTACAGCCCCTGGCTGTTGGCTCTTACTGCAGGAAAGCCTGATTAACTCATTCCGTGCAGAGTACCACAGCAACCAAGCTATTCCACCTCAGCTTTGAGTTATGTTCATGTTCACTAGAAACTTGCGCACAAGACTTGCTTAGGAGCTTATCAAACTGCATACCAAAGTTAGACATCACTTTAGAGCAGAAAAGAAGGGTGAAAACAAGCCAAGATCATTCACGCCTGTTGGTGGAATAAAACAGATGTGGCAGGACAATGGCACAGTTACAATAAATTAATTACAACAAATTTGTCAGCAGCTGGGAAAAGTTTACTTCAACTCAAAGCAGTGAGCTGTGTTTTCAGAAGCATCAATATTTGCTGAACACTTCTGCACATCCCCTTACACTGAAAACACGAGACCCCAACATCTGATTTTAACTAGCTTTGCTCTCTCATCTGCCTCCTCCTGATGTTCCTTCCTCTCTAAATCCACCAGCATGGCCCTGTAATTCAGCACAGTCATTTAACCATACACTAAGTGAAAGTCCGTGCCATGCCCCCTTCCTTCCCATACAGGCCTGAACTATTTTAAACATTTAAAGTTCTGTATTTCCTTTGGCTGATGAGCCCGTTTCAACACTTGCCATAAGATGTATATATTTCAGAGAAGCTGTTTCCATAACTTCAGATCAAAACGCAGAGAGAGGCGAGAGGCAGGGTTTTCCATGCACAGCACTGCCTTCTGAGGGCTGGGGGACATCCCCAGCTGGGTGAAGGGATGGGGCACCCAGCCCCACTGCCCTATCACTGACAGGTACTTGAAAATAGCATTGGGTGAGACAAGTGCTCTGTTCACAGGGATGGGAGAAAGAAAAAAAAAAGTGCTCACAAAAAGCCAAGGTTACAGTACTGAAGATTAATTTCAACCTGTTGGTAAGAAAAAATATATAGCACATGAGTACATGCTGCTGCATACAGTGCAAAAAGCCTTCTTTCTTCAGTTTTACAGAGACTAGGAACTTGTTGACAGGCTAGCTTGCTCGCAATAGGCAACCTTTAACTGCCAGCTTGTAAGCCTTATTTTAAAGCTGCTTCTTCCCACTCGCAAACAAGGAGCAGAAAGCCAGCACCTCCACGTCATGCAGGGGTTAGGAGCTCTGTGCGATGAGGCTGTTCTCACCTGGTCACTCCGGGCTGAGCGAGGCAGAACAAGCCCAGCACCAGAGCTGACAGCAAACATCTCGTCTGCAGCGATCCTGGAAGACCTGCTCTGTGCTCTGCAGACCTTCCTCTCGCTGAAGCCAGGGGAAAAAAAACATCTAACCTAGAAACCACTGTCTAGCCTTCTTAAGGAAATGTTAAAAGAGAGGGGGAAAGAACTGTGTGTGACTGGACAACCTCCAGGCTGTACATACATAGCTTGACTGTAATCTGAGCATAATGGTTGTCTTTTTCTAAGTGAAACTAGTGCCAATGCTTACAAGTTTCTGTTTGCAGTTTTATGGGGCAAGAGCTGCGGTCAATATTCTCACATAAAATGTAATACTATCATCATGTGCCAGAATGCTAACTGAAAAGATTCATTATTTTGTAATTTAATACCTTATAAATTATATGGAGATCATATGTTGACTGACACTCACATCTGGTAGGATAGCTCTTGACTAATCTTTTTTCTAGGTCAGGTATACCAAGCAAATGCTCTACAGTTTGTGTATAAATAACCAATTATGCATTCAGAAAGAGGAAAAGTAATTTTTCAGATGCTGGTAAAGCCAGGCTGGGAGGAACGATGGTGGTAAATAAGTGGATTCACAGTTTTTCGGCCAACACACAGCAGAGCTCCTTCTGCCTAACAAAGGGCTATTGTCAGCAAACAGCATGCACCAGAACTAGGAGTTTAGAAGCAAAAATCAAATTAGAAGCTAATGCCTTTATCTAGCTGAAGCTAGGAGACAGGATGTGGCAGTGCTCTCGGATGCTAAACATACACTATTAATCAGGGGTTTCATCGCTCCCAGCCAGCTCACTTTTCCTATTCCCCATCCCTCCTTACACGATTCTCTCACTGTAAGCTCACCACTCTGCTTTGCAGCGCCTTCCCTGCTGGCAGGCCAGAGCTCCAAAAAGCAGCCTCTGCCCAAACTCTGCATAAGCACAGCTGTGCAATGTGCTGTGCCAGTCCAAGTTCCCATGGTAGGTGTCATGAGGTGACAAAGCACAGCCGTGAACAACAGCCACTGCAAGTGTCCCTCCTCTCACAGGAGGATTTTTTTGTAACACAGCAGGCTCTGCATCAGATGAAAGGCACCAAGCGTTTGTGTGACAGCATAAGTCTTCCCCATCTTTGTAGAACCAGTGCAAGTTACCCAGGCTGCAATCCATGAAGCACAAGGGCAAGGAAGCAGCACAAGTCCTGTACAGAAATCGTGCCCTGGTCCTTGCACAAGTGACAATAAAAAGCCCCTGTGCTGCACATGCTAGTACACAACTGCTCCTCAAAGCTGTTCCCCACAATCTCATCCACTACAGACCTGCGGTGTGGATTCAGCCCCGGGATGCTTTTTGGAAGGCCTCCCTGTGGTGCTGCAGGGGTGACAGGGAGACCCAGGCCTGCTCTGCCCTCTATCCAGATGAAACATGCTGTATACCCCAGAGAGGTCTTCTCTCTGACAAACAGTAGGTAAAGGAGAACGGGACCGATCACACTGATGAACTTTTGCAGCACCTCCAATGATCTTTTTGAAGGCTGGTGTCCCTGCACAACTCCTCAGCACCACTCCATGTCCCTCCCAGCGGGTGGATTTGCTGTAAAACAGGCAGGAAATGACTGTCTTGGAAATGCTGCCTCAGAACAGCAGCAGACAACAACAGTCCTTGTGAAGGAGCATTTACACAGGGCTCCGTCTGGAGAAAGAAAACAGGAGGCGCGTGGTAACAGGGAGGAACTGGGCCTTGCCTGCAGCAGCTGAGGCCATTTCCACAGCACACTGCGGAGATGCTCAGACTGCCATGGACCCAGGCTGACAAGTCCAAGCAAAACAGGCCAGAGCAGCACGGGGGCAGCCGTCCCACAGAGCTGCCCCGTGCTGCTCCGCTGGGTGGGACAGCAGAGCCAGGCTGGGTGCCACCACACCTGCGGAGTGAGCATAACCCCTAGCACAGCATAACCCCAAATCCCCACTGCTGCCAAAAACACAGGCTGCAAGGGGTTCCTTGGGTGTGAGGTGAGGGCATCAACATAACAGTCCTTGTTGCAGTAAGCAGATTATGTTGCTTAGTATTAATTTAAGAGGCACAGTTATTGTTCACAAGGCTGAGTCCAAACCCTGTTTCTCCCCCATCTAATGCTTGAAGAGAGGTATTCTAACTCCGAGTGTGACCTCAAGCTTACCCAAGAATTCTGTCTGGGTGTGAGCAGCTCAAACCACCATGAGGTGCTGTACCACAGAGGTACTGAATTTTCAAAACAAGACTTGTGGTAGATTTGAGATGATGTGCTCAAACAGCCTTGAAAGTGAGAAAGATCCACACAAAGCATGTTTCTTACTTCCCGCAGATATTACAGATCCTCCTCTCCAGATACTGATTTCAGCTGCTGGAATGTTTCATCATTTGTCCTGTCAATACCCATGTACATTGCTATGGGCTGGTTCTGCCCCTTGCTGTGATTGTTGCAGGGCAAGGGGCTGCTACACCCTTGGAGCTGTCTGGGGTGGGAGAAAGGCAGGACAAAACAGACCGGCAGTCCTAAGCCCATCACTTAGTGCAGTGATTTTACCCCCATTTCACAGCAAAGAAAGAAAAACATAGTGCTACTCCTGTTTTTCTATGGAAAATGTCACTTCACTTAAAAATAATATTTAACAGTGCTGGCTGTTCTCTCAGTTCTTAGATTTCATCTCTTCCATGCAAAAACAACAGGACTCATGAACACACCTAAAACACTGGGACAAGAAAGGAGTCGGGTAGTTTTCTCTTTAGGATCACCAAAGGCATGTTTTTCCAAAATAGTTAACTGTCAAGTACCTAAGAAAACCCTACATTAGCTGTTCCCTGCCTGTGGGATTTTAACCAATGTAAATATTGTACAGAAATTAACAACGCACATGTTTTGCGCTGCTTGCTCTTTTACAAATCCCTGTGTGTGCGTGTGTGCGCGCATAATGAAAAAGGAAAGTTTTTTCCGGGAAAACAGCATGTGTGAGTATGCTCATTTATTCTTGAGTTCTATAAATACACATTAACTGGAATAATATTTAAATTGAAGGTTTTCTGTAGAGCTCTTGAGAAATGCTGGCTACCTCTGTCACGCAACATCCTGGAAGCCACAAGCATGGGAAACTGGATGTTCCTTTGTTATGCATCCCACCCCAGCTACATCTGAGGCAGTGCATCACCACCTCGGTTGTCCCTGCAGTCATGCCCTGCTTCCTTCAAACTCATTCACTGTGGCACTTCTGGAAGTCAGCATCCTAAAGCCACAACTGACAAGTGAGGCCAGAACAGTTGCCAGAGAAATGATTTTTAATAAGTTTGCTTCCCTGACATCCCATCTCCCTTCACCAGCATGGGACAACAAAGTCAGCGCCTGGGCTGCCACAGTCCCCTTCTGCTTGCATCTCCTGCAGCTGTCCTCCTTTTGGCAAGGACATCTGTAGTCCCTCTCTCACTCTCCCATTCCTTCTCCATGGGAGGAGTTTGCTGGTGAGCAGATTACTGGAACACACTCATCCCAAGAGGAAAATGAGGGCAGAGGTCTTCTAAGGGAAAAGGAAAGCATCCATCTCTAGAGTTGGCATTTTGGCTCTTGCATTAACTTTGAGCTCAACCCTGGCACAAAGCTCGTGTCCTCACACTAACAGAATGAAGTTAATCCAGAATGTCTTCTGCCCACTGGCCTGTGCTGCCTCCAAAGCTAGCATCAGGCTGTGCTGTCCCTGCAAGTGAACTGGCAGAAAAGTGATCTTTGCAAATTGAGTATTGAGATCCTACCCAAGGTGTCTGCATTGCACACCTGAACATCTGATTGAGGAGCTGACAGGCAGAGGTATTATTTCATTTGCTAATCCAGGGACCTTGTTCTACATCTGTGCTGTAGAAAGCAATCTCCATCCCATGACTCTACAACCTGCATGGCTCACACAAGTAAAAAAGACTTACATTCTAATAATAAAACCTGTCATTATTAACATTACAAACTCTAGCCTGCTCTGTAACTGTACATTAGAGGCCTGTGCAAAAAAGGCACATCACAGAAAAAGACCAGAAAAATCTTGTGTAAGCATAGGGCATGATTTAGCCAGCTCAGATGCTGACCACGCTGCTCCAGGTAAGGCATTAAAGGCATCTTAGCATGAGAATATTTTCTGGCATAAACAGCATCATCAGTGCCCTTCATATTAGGCTTGAAGTGACAACAGAATTGTGATCCACTCATGCAACTGCAAAGTTATACAGGAGATCTTGTTTCCCTTCTGATGTGAGACAATATCAAGTAAGCAAAATAACTTAAAACCGTCTAAAGCCATGCAAATAACTAATTTACTCCGCAGCCCAACCAGAAGGTAGTTTGAGGAAACCATGATTCATTTTCATATTTGTGCAGAAAAACAGTTCTAATTTATTAAAGGACAAGCTTCAGCCTCAGGTCCAACAAACACATCCTGCTACGTGTTCTTCCTGCAGTAAGATCTATCTGGAGAAGGCAATTTCTGGTGCCCCATTACTCAGGGTAGCTGCGGTTACTTAGGATGTGCACAGCTCAGAAGCCACAGATCAAGGGGTGAAAAACAACTTAGAATTCATCCACTAAAGTTCTTCCATTGCAGATTGATCATTTGAATTGTATCTGCTCTCAGCATTGCTCTAGGAATATTTATCTGTAGGGAGGAAACAAAAAAGGGGCTTCTAAATCCTGCTCCCACTTGTGTGTATGGAAGAGGACGTACCTGTGTGATGGAGCCATCCCACCCAACAGAAAGGGGACCGTTGGTAAGAGCTGTGCGCTGCTCCGCTGGTACAGCCATAGCGTGGCTGACCTTTGGCAGTTCTGATACCTATCTTCTTCCCGTACATTATCTCACCATCAGAAACCAGCACTGCCACCAGGGACCCCAGAAAGAAATTAGGATGTGGGAGGTACATGAGACATTTTACTGTCATGCAGCAGTTGCTTAAATAACCAAGTATATATTCTAAAACAACTCACCCTCCAAACACAAGGGGTGATGATTAATTAATGCTCTGATACCAGGGTTCACAATTCAATCCTTTTTTTTTTTAGGGGCGGGTGGTATGGTGGCAAACAAAGCCAGTCTCAGAGGCAGCTACCTACTCCTCTCCCACACCTCTCTAGCTCTTCCACCACCTCAAACTCCGCAACATCTGACTGGGAGATCACCTCACCTACCAGATCACCACAAGACGTGTTAAATATAACCCTTATTTCCATCCCCCTCTCCCTCAAAAGGGGGAGGGTCAGTATTTTTAACATAGGTCATTTATCACAGTTCCTGTTAACGGCTCCATCCCCTCAGTGACTGTCCTAGCATAATTGAAGGGGGGCACCCATGGGTGCAGGATAACAGGAACTTTTAAAAGACAGCTTTGCAGCTCAGGGAAGTGCATCACAGAGCCATGCCCCCAGGTTAAATACCAGGCATAGAAAGGTTTTCTTTTTAAATTTCCTTTAGCTTTAAGCTACCTAGCCGATAAGGCTAGTACCTGACCAAAGCTAGTCTCATCCTCAGAGGTCAGTGCAAAGACAACATAGCTGGAACACAGCTCATAATTATCAAGGGTGATTGAAGCACTATTTCACAGTTCACAACAGAAACAAACTCATCGCTCATGATTCCCACTGTATAACCTAGCTGCTGCATACGTCCCCCAGCAAGCAGTCACCTCCCTTGCTTCCAGAGCTTGACTCATACTCCATTTTTATATGGTTATCTTAACCTGTTTGGGTTTGCACACCAGCTCCTGTATCAAAGTACATTCTGCTGATATAGCAGCACGTCCTTGGAAAAGAAATAAGCATTACCACTAAATGCAGGCTTTAAAGTTATGAGCAAGCTTGCAGCTGAGGAGGGACAGCTATCACCTTATCCCCGTTAGACACAGCAGGACAGTTTGAGCATACAGATCAGTTACAAGGGCAAAGAGGAAAATAAAAGAGCTGGATAATCACTGTCAGGCTGTGAGTACAAGTGCAGAGTTCTTGAGGAGTTCTTATGTGCGACAGACCGCCATGGCCTTGAGCCAGACAGAAAAAGTGCAGGACTGGACATAGTCCATTTAGGGTTATTAAATCATACATGGATTTGTCCAACACCACAACCTCAGGCTGTATGATCTAACACTTCAGTGATGGGCTTGAGGACACGCTACAGTAAGACTCACAATAAGCAAATTTCCTTAGAAGTTAAACAAGCAAAAAACCTCATTTAACCTCATTTAGTCACCAAGCTATGAACTCATAACAGAGCCCTCAGTACCTAAGTCAGTGAAAGTTAAACCAACATAAGCCCGTGGCAAGCAGAAACGCCATGCTGCAGTAGGCAGACTAATTTTTAATTGTACCTTTTGCTAAGGCCATCTGTTTTCTTCCCTTTGACAAGGCCCACAGAACACCCAGTGGTGTATTAGGAAGTCTTGTTCCCCATTTTAAGGGGCATGCTCGAGTGTAATCCAACATTGACAGAATTCCAGCTCCTCAGCACTTGAACAGCTGCCAGGCAGCAATGCCCTCTGCACTGCAACCCAGAGGAAGCTCACGTGCAGGGAGACCGGGGCTCCGGACAACGTGCCCACTAGGCAAGGTGACAAGTCATTAGGTCCAAATGCCTCTTGGTGACTGGGACAACAGGAAAAAAAAAAGCTCTAATGCTGGTTCCCCATCAGTAACTTCCAAGTGAATTGGCGAGACCTTTGCAAAGTACTGTGAGCCCACAGAAACACCCTTTATTTATGGTTTAAAGTCTGTCTGGCTTGCTGCCTTCCAGCTTGGTACACACAGACCAACCAACCCAGGACTCCTGCTGCTCTGGAGCACACAGCAAGACCAACCAGAAGTGCCCTGAGGGTGTTTCATCCCTATGGACAACAGCCTGAAAGCTGCTCTTCACGTATCCAAGCCAGTATCTGATTGCACACAAGGTTTTAAAGAGCCTCAAAGGCAGAAAGGCAAGAAGCAAGCACGTTAAGTACAGGGTAATCGTACATTTACATATCTCAATGAATTTAGTGATTTCTTGGAGTAGTTTGTACTATAGAGGACAATAAGGATTTGGGAGGAGCAGGGCTCAGGGAGAAGAGAGGCTGCGCTCTGAAGCTAGAACTTGAGTTTCCCCAAACAACGTATGGACTTGAGTCTTCAGATTTACATCCACTTGCCAGGCTGGCCAGATGCCAGCCAGCTCCCACCTGAAAGCCCCGTCCCAGCCTCAGTATAGCACTGTGCTCCAGGCCCAATAAATCCCGGCTCTCAGCAGGGGCTGCCGGCCAAGGATCAGCGCCGAGCAAACACGGCCCCCTTGTTTCCCTTCGGGGCTTGGCTTGCACCTGGCCAGCCCTGAGCGCGAGCTGAGGCAGCCCACGTCCACCCACAAGGGCACCAAACCTCAGCACGTCAGGTGCTTCTCAAACAACTTTTGCAGTCCGATTGCTTTTTGATTACGAACAGGGATGTTTAACCAGAGCAGGCTTGGAAACTCTTTCCAAAACAAGTTTTTATCTATCGCACATCTCCGACTGGAGGAGGGAAGAAAATCACAACCTATTGCCAAACGATTCCTCCTCACGGTGAGTCACCGGTTTGACTCAGCCTGGTGGGACGTGAGCCATCTGACAACAATAGAAATCTGGCAGTTCGCATCTGCAAGTTAAACAAGCTCACGCGCCCTAAAAATAAAGCCTGCTAAGCTGCTGAAGTCGTATTTTCCTACCAAATTTCCTGCTGAGCAGTTCCAACCAGCGTTTGACCACATACTGCCTCATTGATAGACCTTCTTGGTTTATTGTAGGCAGAGAGATTTAATTAGCAAGTAAGGAAGCAAGGAATTCCTGTTGGTGTTTTTCTGAGGGGGGAGTCGGAGGGAAGAACAAATGAGAAAAATTACAAGCAACGTACACATTTTCCTGGCATCAGAGCCACTTCAGAATAAATGTGATACTATGCAACACACCTCCTTCCTCTGCGTGTCTCCTTTCCTTCCCTTCATAAAGTATGGTTTAAATAAAGAAACATCTGCAGAAACTCTGCAGCAGATGAGCCCTAATCAGGCAAAGATAAATACAAGTACCAGGGACGTGCACGGAGGTGTAGGATACCGAGGGTCTCTGAGAAATGGGTGCCAAGTCACTTGAGCTGAGGAGTGGAATTGGCAGGGGTTTCAGGGAGCCAAACGCCTGGCCCTGACGGGGAAAACGTGCTGCAGTTACAGCAGTGGAGAGTGCTTGCAGGAAAGTACATACCAAACGATCACCGTATGGAATAAAAAAAGGAATATACAGACCTCTCAGTGAGAAGGAAATGCTACGAGCAAATCTACGCAGCAGATGTATGGAACAAGCTGCTGATAATGGAAAGATGTCTGTGGGGTGGAGCTAACATAGAGCTGGAATTACCCATCAGTTCCAGAATGACTTTTTCTGCGTGGGAACTGTCAGAAGCAGGCCTCGGCTATCTTCACATCTTCCTGTTTGTATTTAGGGAGAATCCAGGGCAAGAGAGCCCCAGTCCCACCCAGACAGACAGAGGTCTGTTTGGGAAATGAGAGCTGCCATGGGCCCAGTCTCACAAGAGGGTGCTCGCTGGGGGCTTTCAAGAAGGACGTGGCCCCCGCTGAGGGGTGTGATTAATGGTCACCCTCAAAAAGAGCCAGGCCCTGTACAAACTGTACAGTCACCTAATTCTCACAGCGCTTCTTAGCTACACCGCCACCATTTGAAGCGATCTTTATCTGCACCACAGGTTGTCTGTGCTTCAAACAGGAAGTTCAGAAAACACCACGCCAGGCTCTATGAACAAACAGTGACGTCTTCAGCAGCCGCTGCCGCTGGTGTTTTCACACCTCTCCCGGACTGCTCTTTCCCTTGCTATTCTGCTGAATATTTCACCTGGGGGAGATGGGTAGCGCAGGAGATTTGAAGCGGTTCCTCATAAAAACACGGTTCTGTAGCCCCTGCTCCAGCAGGGAAATTTCATCTGGTAGAGCTGAACAGACAGTTGCAGCTGGAGTGGGGTGAGACCAATGGCTCCAACAGGATATTTTTACTGGCTTTGTCTCACTTGACTGCTAGAGAAAGAAACCTAAGGGCTCTAGGCAAGGACCAGGGATCAAGTTTACTTCCCTTTCTTGCAGGGTTTAAGGCAAAAGAACACTTAAATGCTCTCTCATGAAAACATATCAAGCATTTTTTTTTTTCTTTTTGCATTAGCCATGCATGACTGCTCTGGATAAAGACCAGAGTCAGGGCCTGGTATCTGTCTGCATCATTGACATTACACGGGATGGGCTGAGCCACATCACAAAGTTCCAGAGATACACTAGAGGACACGTTCGCAGGAAAAATTTAACCAGCTCATTTTTAATGTGCTTGGCCAGGGACCCTGTGAGAGGCCTCTAGGCCCCTTATGGAGCTGATGAAAGCTGCATGTCTCAGCTTTATAACAGAGCCAGAAATGCGAGGTGCTTATCAAAGCAGTCAGATTGTGCAGCTCAAGGTCACAACTCTGCGCAGAGCAGCAGTCAGGTTGCAACCTCACACTAGGGAAAGAGACCTCCCACCTCAGTTATTTCACAGGACTAAGGAAAATAATCCTTTCAAAACCTCTATCTCCCCAGTCAATATTGCAGTGATGAAGCTCAGCTTGCCACACCATTTCACACAATTCCTGATCCCCAAAAAGCTAAAAACAAGTGATTACTGAGATTGCCAGATCGCCACTTCTCATGGAAAAAAAAAAATAAAAATTTGAAAAAAAAAAAATGGATTTGATTTGTGCTACTCTTTACACTGGAAACACAAAAAAACAAGCAAGAAAAAAAAACTCATGTTAAAATATTTTCTATATGGGTATAAGGGAAATTGAAATACAAAGGGATGCAGATAATCCAGGAATAGAATCATTAGCTAGCAAGTTCCATCCTAAAAAAGGCTATTTATTCCCAGTACCATAGCAATGGAAAATTAGTTCGTATTGCTCTTCTTGCGCTGCAGCCACACTTGCTGTTTCGTGCCCCAAGCAAAAAAATCAGGGAAGGAATTTTGATTACAAGTGATCACTGCTGAAGATGTGTATTTGGATAAAGAGACTTTTCATCCAGTTCCTTTTGTTTCCTGATTCGTAGTCAAGCTCTAATCCCATGCATATGGCCTGGCAAAGTTGAATTTCCATAGCAACTCTTAAGCCAGCTTCAGGACAACACAGAAAGCTGGCAAAGGGAAAAGGTTGTTATTTAAATACCTTGTTACTGCTGCTACTACTACAAGAAATCTGATGCCAAACATGCAAAACCAACCTTTTTTTTTTTACAAAAAAAAAAAATATTTAAAAAGAGGAACTCCTCTAGCATGACAACCCTTTCAGGATCTGCACATTCTTGGTCTGCTCTCACTCTGTGAGAAACATTTCCATTTATCTCTTAAAATGCTGTGTTTCCTGATGGAAGAGGCAAACTTTCTGCTGAAAGTATATGGCAAGAGAGCAAAGCTGGCTTTATTTTCAGTGGTGAGAAATCATGCATTAACATTTTAGCTAGTCTACTGTACTGTAGCAGTTGTTTTATGGTCACACCACTCAGAGGAAGAGGCAGGACAGATGGCTGACACAGAAACTAACCTCCCTTTGATCAGCCCAGACTTTCTTCATTAGCTGGAGGACCAACATTCACACTGTTTGGAAATAGACAAAAAAGAAAACTTGCCCAGCATGCTACGCACCTTCACTTCTTAGCTTCTGAAAAAGCACAGCCCCATCAGATGCTCCAGCTAAGACATAGGTAGGACTGAAGCAGCCCCCAAACAAATTTCACACCCCTTTGTCCCAGAAATCAAAGAGAAAAATCAACTCTAGAGAGCTCCCTGCTCTCCTGTGAGCTATTAAAGGCTTGAAAGAAGTGAGCTTTAGTTCAGGAGTCATGCAGAGATGCCCATTCCCTGCACACTGTATTACTAAATCCAAACTGAAGTGGTTTGCATAGGGTGTTTTTTCCACCGACCATGGAAGTGAGACAGTTTTTCCCTAAAAACCAACAAAAAGAGCAACAAAAACCTGATTTTGCATTCACTGTACAGTCAAACCAAAAAAAAACAAGGCATAGTCTAGGGTCTGCTAATTCTTACAGTTTGGACACCTGAAGCAGCAAACCACTGCCTGCACTAGCACAGGGCTTCATGCATGAGTGCTTCCATGGCCACCTCCTTCTCAGCTGAGTGCTGACAACATTGTTCTTCCCCCTGAAAACTCAACACAAATCTAGCAGCAGGAAGGAGGCAGCTGGGCATTATTTGGCTGTGAATATCCAGGTGTGCTGGGTTTCACTTCAGAGGGCCAGTCACCCTACCATGTCCATTAAACATGCCTAGCCATGTGACGCTAAAAACACTGCCGACACTTTTCAGTGCTAGAGCCTAAGGCAATAGCTGCACAACTATTTCAAAATATCAAGAATTTGGTTTATAGACAATGCCAGTATCTCTCTTTGGTCTTTGAAGCACTTTGAAAGCTGATTTCAAGTGAGAGTTGAGGTTTGGATACTGACTGATACAAGGCCCAGTGACATTTCTAAGCATACTCCCATGCACCTTCCCCACTCCTCTAAAGCATCACTGGGATAGCTCATTAGACACTGTGACAATTACAAATGCAGATTATGCCATCTCAGAGGACTATAAACAAAGCACCTTTTCCTTTCAGCTTTTGTGAGCATTAAGAGTATGGAGTATCTGAAAAGGAGTGAGATCTGCACAGCCAGCAGCTGTTTCCTTACCTCTGATCCAAAGTCATGATGCTCAGCAAGGGGGGGGACACAATCCTTTGGTGACGCTGGCTGCTGTCTGCAGGCAGGCACAACTCTGCACACATCACAGGACAGGTGAGACAGCGTCAGGTAGGACTGTCATCACAACACTTTTCTGCCCACCATGAGGGGGAATCCTGAAACAGAATGTGTTCATTAGCCAGATGCACGTGGACACTTGTCACTTTGCAGGCATAGAGATGCCAGCTGCTCTCAGGCATGTGCTGCTTACAGAGTCTTTGAAGGTAGAATCAGCCCTGGTGCTGGCTTTGCAGCTTCCTGCCCTTGGAAATCCACCTGGATATTGCCTGGCAACTTGTGCTCCCCAAATGCATCTCCTCAAGCTACCTCTTAGCCCCCTAACCTTGATGTTAGGTAATTAAATGCATTACCCTGCATTAAGGAATCAGAACTGAGGCTTGGATCAACGAACTGCCTGCTGTAACAAACCGTTATCTGTTTTAGGGGCTTAATGCAAGTCGGGCTAGACTAGAATCATACCCTCAAACAGGGGCAGAGGCAAAAGATAAGCGACGTGAAACAAAACGCACAGTAACTGCAGGCTGAAGGCTGTGAGCCGCACAGCTCCGCAGCAGCCCGTTAGGAGCCTCAGCACCACCGGGCAGCAGCCGTGGGGCACAGAACACGACCAGGAGCTCGCAGGAGCTGCCAAAACACAGCGGGGCCAGGGTTTCCTTCCACAAACCCCCCTTCTGATAGGAAATTGAGGGTATCCCTTGGAGGAAAAATATTGTTAGCACCTACGCGACCCTGTAAGTAAAGGAAAGGGGAAAAAAAATCATAACAGTCATTCAAAAAGCTTAACTCATCTGAAATCTTCTCCAGGACAGGCTAAGACACTTCAAATCCTTATGACATCCACAGCAAGAATTAATTTCCCTACAACTGTTTGTGAATGTCCTCATTCCCCAAGCTGCTGTCTTTGTCCCACCATTGGCAGACTCCTTGGATGAAATGTTTGCTACTCTAAAACGAAAAATTGCTTTTCCCACTGCAGCATCCTGAGCTCCAGGTTGAACTACTGGAACCGCAGACCTGTGTTATCTCCACTACAGAAGCCTCATCGTGCACAAAAGGCACCGACTCTGAGCAGTGGGACACAGCATCAGAGAATTCAACAGTATTAGGCATAAGTGCAGAACTAAACCAAAAGGGAGGAATCAGGAATGGACTGCATTTTTATGAAGGGAAGGAAGATGAGACTTTGGGCATGGGCAAATAAATACTTTAATTTCTTACAAGCCATTGTAAAGAAAAGGATTAGAAGCTCGCTCTCAGTTATTTTAAAAATTAGCTATTTTAACCGCTGCTCAAGGCACATACTGCCACCGTGTGTTCAGAAGGGAAACCAGGAGAAAGCACTGACCTAAGCAGCTCCATAGGTGAGAAACCACTGCTTGGCTAGATTCTCAAGCCATCATGCATCATCTACTCCGAGATATCAGTGCTTAGCTCTCATTCACCACTCCAAGTGGTTCAGCTCATTTTCCCAACTAAGCTCTTAACTACTGCTGTAGAAATAACACTTACCAACAACACTGTATACGCTTCCTCAGCATACTTACTGGCATGTAACAGAACATTCTCCTCAGATAGGAATTGAGATAAACAATCAAAAAAAATAACAGGAGAAAAAAAAAGCTAGTCTAAATCAAACTATCCAAGCATCTCCTCACACAGGCTTGCCCGCTCCTGGCTTCCCCATCCTGGTTCAGACCTTGGAACAAGGCTCAGGTATGAAACAAACTCCAGCTGTGCCCACTTTTTTTCCTTTTGATCATAGGTTATCAAATTGAAGTGCAGTTCAGAGTCATCATCTGACAATAGTCAGTATGACAGCAGAGACAATTCTGCAGGCAGTGACCTCTAAGTGCTGGGAATTAGCAGTATGAGGCTCTTTAAATAGAGGGACTGAATATGCTTTTAGGTGGCTGTCCTTACTAATCCCCTGATCCAGAGTGTCATTGCCATGAAAGGGAATTTGGTCATTACAGGAGATTTTTCAAACAATTATAAAAGGCTTATTGCAACAAGATGGACAACAGTGATGATGACCCAAAAGGCTAAACCACTTATCTTTATCTTGAAGAAAGATGATCAGGAATATTAATGGAGAGGCAATCTGAAAGAACCCTAGATTTGCAAAAAAAAAAAAAAAAAAAAATTGATGTGAAACTGAGCTTCCAAACAGACACAGAAGTGGTTAAAACTGAGAGAAGAACCATCTGTTGAAATGTAAACCTAAACCAAATTATTTTGGTTCTTATAAACCTTTGAGGTTTATAAGAACAAAGCTTTTCCCCCCCCCACTTTCACACCTCTTAGAAAGTTATGTTACTCCAAATTGAAAGCACTGGTGTTTCGTGTGGACCCCCACAACGACACTGTCAGATGGTAGGCTTTTTCCTTTCCTAATGAAGCACAGGCACAGCCCTGAGCACCTACCAGCAGTGACCCAGCTTGTCTCCATCCTGTTCTACTCATACGCATGCTGAAGTGCTTTTGTGGTTTACTGGAAACTTCAGGGACAAGATTAGCTTGCATGGTTCTTTCCAGGGAAGCAGGAGCTACACATTAGCAGCCAGAAGTCTTTCATGGTAACAAAGCTGGGTGTTTTAGATAAGACCATCTTGAGGTGAGGAAGGTGAAAGAGTGGGAAATTACTTGTTTGGAGGTCAGTTAGTCATTAACATCAGCTAATTACTAAGGAGTCTCCATTCCTTCAACAACCCAACAGAAAAAGGCCCTGCTTTTACTCAAGCATGTGAAAACCCTAATGAAGAGATGGCCAGCTCACTGCTTTCCATAGACAGTAGGAGTCATCAAGAACTTCCAACAAGCTTGCTAAGTGATGTGACAGCTACAGCCATATCAGATGATAGATAAAAGCCTCTGTGCTACCTCCTGTAACAAAAAAAGGATGCAGTGATGAGTTTGAAAAGGCAGTGCAAGGACAACACTGAGCTGAATGGGCACCTGAAGTGCTAATTCAGATGAGCAGAGTCAGGCCAAAAACACTAGAGGGGTTTGCTCTGTACATTGCTCAGCCTAGAGAAAGATTTTATATTTCTAAGTGAGATTATCTGGAAGAGACAGAAGAACAGACAAAGATGCATTCAGAAAGACTGGGGACATAGAAGAAACCCACATAACTACACAGTTCTGGCTAAGGGAAGACAAAATTCAGGCAGAGTACAGCTAGAAGTACTGGCTGGCAGGGCAAACCACAACTGAAGACAGGATAAAGATTATATACAGGGTTTTTATACAGGTAAAATATATGGCACTCAGAATTGAATATTATCATGAGCAAAGGTAGGGTTAGAGTATGTAATAAGGCAGAACTGAACAGACAAGGTAGTCTCAGCTGGTAGTCAGACTTTGTGATTTTTATATGGGAAAAATCTGAAGGCAGGAAGAGGCTGGAGTTTGCAGGATAAATCAAAAAAAACCAGAACTGTGGATCTGGGATTTGATTAACCCAGAGAAGATTCACTACGTACATCAGAATTTCTGAGAAAGAAACCACAAAACGCAGTGGAGAAAGGCAATGAGATTCTTCTCAGGTATACATGAAAGCAGAAGGGGATGGGGTGAAGGGCAGAGCCTGGAGATGTCAAGCTGGACTATGCAGCATGGAAGGAGCCAAAGTGCAAGACAAATCTCTGAGTTCATGAAACACAGGAGGAGAGTGCAGAGAAGACAAAAATATGAACTGACATCAGAGAACACAAGAGGAAAAGCTAAGTGAAGATCCCTGTCAACAACCAGCAGGTAGAGGAGGAGAAAGGGTGTGTGTGGGCTGAGCAGGGGTGTGTGAAGGTGGGGTGGGAAGCAGCAGCAAGGAGGTGAAATTGAACATTATCAACATTATCATTAGGGCAGAAACAGCCTGGAGGACTGAAATTTGAAGTGGCTGTGAGGGAGGATGACTTTATCTAGAGACAGATTAAAGATTTCAAAGACAAAAGGAAAAGGTAGGGGAGAGGTAAAGGAAACAAAGCAGGAAATGAACAAAACAAGAGCCAAGTTTGCAAAAATGGTAGTGGAAACAAGTGTGGGAGATGAGCTGCCTACATAAGAAAAGGGTCTTCAGAATCAAGGAGAACAGGGAGACAAAACTACTGGCTAAAAAGAAAAAAATAGAACCGATAGGGGGGCTTTTATGAGGCTTGGACATTGATGGGAGGGGGGGGAACAGTAGAGAATGAAAGGAGGGAGGCAGAAAACACATCTTTATTGTCAGGAAGTGTGTACAGAGGAAAAAAGCAACACATGGGGCTGTTACACTAGTGGAGAGAGAAATGAGAAGTGTTTCTGGGTTCAGTTAGCAGAAACTGACACCTTCCCTCAGCAACCGTTGCTGAAGCACAGGGGCTGCTGGCAAGGATGAGACCACTGGCAGCCCACACCACAGACACCCAGCTGCTTCCCCTCTGCCACCACAGTGCTGCCAAGACCTTTCTGCCCCAAAGAGCTCCCCACTGGGGAGCAGCAGGGCTTATGGCAGCATGAAAGCATGAAGTCGATGTGCTGTGCACCAGTAGTCACAGCACCTGCGGGGAAGCGAGGAGAGACATGGGCACACCACCTGCCTGCACTCCCTGTACCTCGCGGATGGCAAGCAGCACAGCTCAGCCCACCACTTCTTCTGGTCCATTCTACGCAGGAAAAAAAAAAAGCATGCCAAAAAAAAGTAGTAATAGTTGGAAAAAAAACAAGGAAGATAACTTAAGAACAAATCCTGCCACATCACCCACCATGTGTGTCAACAGCCTGCAGCTCATTCATGAGGCCACAAGGCTCCAACACAGCTATGTTTCCTGGGACCAAGCAGCACCTGAGGGAGGACACAGTCCCAGGACAGTGTGTGGCATGCACAGAGGAGGCAGTGACTTCTCTTGCTGCTGGAGGCAGCTGGGAGCCCCACCACTGCCACAGCTAACAGTGCTGCCAGCCCCTCAGCTGCTGTTCCCTGAGAGGGAGAGGCCAGGCAGCATGGAGGCACCACACTGCGTCAGCAGCAGGAAGAGCTTGTTCTCAGTGCCCACCTGGTTATACTTTTAATTAAATAACAGCAGCTGCACAGAGCTAGAAATAAGGGGAAATGAAGCAACAGGGAGATGCAGCACTTTGTGAGGTGAATTTTGTTTAAAACCTTCAAGTACATATTTACTGCTAAAAGCAAGTTCAGGTTGATGGAAATGGCTCTAATATCTGTAAGAAAATGATTCAAGTACTTTGTACCAAAAATTCATAAGGTTCTTTGTTTCAAAGTGACATCTTTTCCTCATTTTACATTTACTGAGCAGTGGAATAATTCTCTGTTTTCCCTACACCTACACATCTACAAAAATTTTTTCCACTCATCTTTATTTCAGTCAGAAAACATTTAAAGTTAATTTTTAATTACCATAAATGATTTTTAGAAACGAACTTTTTTGTGTAATTCCACATGCATTTTATTTCCCACTCCTTAGATTTCTCAAACAATTAATGACAGGACCCAGTCTTTAATAATAGATTTTCAATATTATGTCTAAATTTCTTCATTTCACTGCATTTCAATAGTAGATACCTTATAGCCTGAGGCAAATAACTGCCTACAGAAGAAATTTTAGTATCTGGAGTGGAACTGAAGTTTATTGTTACAAATAGGCACATAATTAGGTTAAAAGGGAAATAAATCTTTACAAAGTCATGCTCCATCCTGTTCTGAATGCACATTTTCAGTAAAGGGAAGTGTATTTAGCCAGGGTTTGAAGCTGCTGAAAAATAATCTTAAAATAGCAAGTAAGCCCAAGAAGCTAATAAGCCATTTATAAAATAATTTACCCTGTAAATATAATTGTATGAAATTGAAATGAACTCCACAGCCATAGCTGCCACAGAGCAAGAAATGGGTCAGAGGTTGGCAGGGAAGGCACCTACACAGCCCCATTAGCAGTGGTTTCATAGATGAAAGGATGAAAAAGCAGTTCAGCAGCTGGAAAGGCACTAGGTTAAAGGAGAATGAGGCCCATGTCTTGCTCTGACCTTTAAACCAGGTATGCCAGGGTAGATCCAAAACAGGATTTTGGCAGCTCACACAAGTAGAGCCTCTAATCCCAAACTCAGATCCTGCCGTTTCTTGTACTTCTACTGCCTGAACAATATAGACGTTTCTGATCTTAACATTTTAGTAGTTGCAGACAGCGCATGGGACACAACTTGCTTAATCTTAGATACTAATTAGTCATGTAGACTTCCCTTTAGTCACTGTAGAAAAAATAGGCACTTACAATAGCAAAGGTTATCTTCTAGAACAGGCATCTAAAACCATCACATCCTGACCACACTCATTTCTTCTTGGTAGCCAAACAAGGATCCTAAAGCTCTGCTGCATGTCTCAACTCTCAGGAGATGACCAACTCAGCATTGCCTAAGGCATGGTGGTCCTGATCAACTGCAGACTGTTTCTTTGGGCTCCAGCAAGATCCCTCAAGATCCTCTGGAGATGCCAAACCCAACAGACATGCTTTGTTTACACCCTCCTGATAGTAAGAGCCATCAGACCTTCAACACAGCAATACAGGCAATGTTTTCTTTAGAAGTAAAATTTGAAAAGAGCCTCTAGCCTAAGTGCTCTTTATGACCTCATCTCAGTCTGCTATCTGCACAGGATGCTGGCTGCTCCAGATGCTATTATATGATGCTTTGCTTTTGCCAGGGACTACTTAAGAAGATCCAACACCTTATTCAGTTCTGCATCCACTCCAAAAACAAACAAAAAAACCCACAAGCTAGTCACTCTAGCACTAAGATTTAAAGCCTGTAAGTCCTTTGTTTGCTCTAGCTCCTTCATTTGAGGAGCAGGAGATGTTCAGGCATTCTCAGGGAGTTGTACAACCTCAGGCTACAGAGGACAAAAGGGTGGCTATTCCTTAGGGTCAGTTGAGCCAGGGTGACTCCAGCAGAGGGGGGTGCCCTCAACAAGGTGCAGCCCCCCAGGGCAGGCACAGAGGGATGCTGCCAATGCAGCTCATCGCATCCACAGTTCCAGACAAGGCAAGCACCAAGTCAGGCACAGAATCTATTCAGCAGACCCAGGCAGGAACAAAGGAAACCAGGGCCAGGGCTGGAAAGCAGGCTACAGCATGGGTACAAAGCCCTCCCTCAGGAGTTCCAGCCAAAGACAGGGCTCAAGAAAAGACAGGGCTCAAGACAAGCCACAATGTGCATCCAAGGGCCCTCCTCAGAGAGCAATTACCTGCAGAGCATAGCTGGTGTCCATCCTAGAGGCACGGCCAGAGGCAGGGCTGGAGGCATGCATGCCTACACTGAGCACAGGAAAGAGCAGAGGCTGCTGGCCTGAGTTTAAATGGAGCCGTGGCCAGGTGTGGGGAGCCCAGGTGAAACTGTTCAGGGCTGTTAAGGAGTATTGACTTCGTGTAATGATTTAGTAACTGCATGTAGCTGCTGCCAAATAATGCTGCTCTGAGGTTGTTGCATGTGGAGCCCTGCAGCCTTCCAGACTTGTATAGTAAGACACTGAGTCACTCTTGCACCAAGCTTCCTTTCAGCAGGCCCCTGAAAACCCTTCTTCCTTTACCAGTAAACCAATGCTCTGTCTGCACAGCAGAGGCCTCTTCCCTCTCGTCACCACCACCGTAACTGCTGACCGCACTGTGGGAATGTGGTCTTGCAAATCCCGGTCTGATCCTCACCCCTCAGCAGGTCTCTGCTGGACTTATCCAAGCACGGGGACACGACATAGCAGCTGATGGTCTTTACCTCCCATCCCTGTGTCTCTGCAGCCCACCTGCATGCTATTGTGCACCCTGTGGCCCCATGGTGGTGAGGAGGGCCTGCAAAAGCGGAGAGAGGATTTCCACTGCAGGAGCCATCAACCACAGCTTTGGCAGAGGCAAGAGCCAAGGCTCAAGCAGTGCCTGAGAGAGCACTGAGGCTGGCTGAGGTGAGGTTGGTGTGAGGAGCAGGTCCATGCTAGGTGGCTGGCTGTGGTTTCCATGGCCATCCCACTTCTCCCTGGCCAATGCACCTGTGCCAGGGTTGGCCTCTGGGCAACTCCCAAAATTCAGTGGTTCTCGGCACAAGTCTTTCCTCCACCTCATCTGTAGCCCTTTCTCACATGGACTGCTTGACAAGTCAGGTCCTAGGTGATGGGAGCAGCCTCGTCTGATGTGACAGAAGTTCACCCTGCTGAACTCAAGGTCCTGGATGTGAACAACACAGTGCACTGAGCGCGCATTGCAGCTCTCCATCCAGCTGCCTTTGCTGGCCTTACCCCTCTCATACTATTTTCCAGGACTGCTTAGAAAAAACAAAGCTCTAGCCAGAGTGCTGTGTCAAAAAATAAGCAGGAAAAAGATGACACAGACTAGGAGCCAGCCCTAGTGATTGTGAGGTTTGGGGCAGCAAGCACAGAAATGGCACGCCAGCTGTCTCTCTCTGGGTGGAGCAGTGAATGGATTGAGAACAAGCTGCAGTTTCAGAAGTGTTTGATTTGAGACTGCCATGGTGTGCAGGACACGTTCTAGTCTTTACAAAGAGTAAAAGGCCCTAAAATCTGTGAGGATCTTTTTGGAGGGCAGTAGGCTGATGCGCCCATCAGCAGAGCTGCAGAGCAAATGGATTTCTCTGGCTAGGGCAGGCAGCTAGATGAATAAACACTGACATGACACTGGCAGCAGAGCTGAATAAACACTGACATGAAGGGCTGTGTAGGTAAAGGGACCAAGACCAACATGAGAAATCAGAAGCCTTTTTTTTCTTATTCCTTTCTGTTCCTTGGTCCCCCTTCTATAAAACAGAGCTAATAATACTGACCTGCTTAATGCTGAAGATGTTAAAGGCCACGGGGTGCTCAAATAAGTCATCAGTGAAGTTACATAAATATACAAACATGTCTGTGCTTCATCTTATACCTCAGGAGCCTTTAGACCTGCTTTCTGGGGAACTAATAACGGTCTAGTCGCAGCTGCACGAAACAGTGTGGGCTATAAAACCTGCCCACAAAGCTGTGTAAATATTAAGACAGCTCATGCAAGGAACTACGCTGTTACAACCACACTGCTCTCCATGCTGGAGCTAAGAGGTCTGAAGGTAATGCATGCTGCAGTGACTGCGTGAAGGAAGACAAAGGGACTTGGACAGCATGGGATTATCCAGCGAGCCAGGGTTGGTTTGGATTCTGCTTGGGGTAGTCACGCTTCAGTCAAATAAATCAGGATGTGCAGTGGGGAGTAGAGGACAAGTTTATACAAGAGGACAGACAGCTCCCAACCATGTTGCTCCAAAGTGAAAATTTCCAGAGTGTGAAACCTCAGTGAATTTGTACTGCATAGTGCTGCATGTCATGCAGCTGCCTGGTTGGTATTCTAGTATTAGCAGCCTTTTGTCTGAATTTACTCTTTTGATCAGAAATAGATTGAGATCTTGATGAGAAATAGATTGAGAGAAAAGTGTTTTACTCCCCTCAAAGTTTTCTTTGGTGACCCACAAGGGGAAATCTCTTGATTGTCTTCACCAGTAATCAGCTTTCCATCAGCAACCACTCCCAAACACTCGAAGATGAGCTTGAACAAAAGATTTGGGCTTCTTTAGAGTGGGTTTGGTAGAACAAAGGTACCAAAACTGCAGTCTCATGCAGGCACCACTTCCCTGGATCAGACCAAGTGCTGCAGCCACTTTGCAATCCACTTGTGCTACCAAATGGCCCTGGAACTGTATCACAAGCCTGGAGCTGACCCTATCCAGCTCAGCTCCTGCCTCAGTGCAGCTGGAATCCAAAAAAGAGCTGCTCCGTCAAGCCTCATGAAGAGCGAAGAGCTTAGGCAGCCCAGTCTCTGTGCTCACAGTACACTGACGGGAGCAGGCTATTCTCAAACAGCAGCTGCAGAGGTGCTTAAAATAAACAAACAGAAACTAAATGCATGCACGGCTGTGGTGGTGCTACTGCTGCCCCGTGTCTGTAATGTCCCCGTGGCTGGCGGCCCTGCTCAGGCTCTGAGCAGGCATTTAATGTGGGTTCCCACGCATGTCTCATACCTCAGGGGAAACTGCCCTAACTACTGTGCTTGTCAATTATTCCTTGTAAAAATGAAAGGTGCCTTCTCCACCCTTCCTTTCTCAGCTCTTCCACTTGTGCAGCCAAGAATACAAGATACTCTGAGTTGAAGGAAGGAGGGAAAGATCACATCATGGACTCAGCTTTTCCTCTGAGCTCCTCCCTGCTTGCAGTGCCTGCTCTCCTGCAGAGCCTGCTGCCCCGGGGCAGGAGGAGAACCCACGAGCCACATCGGAGCTTCTGCATTTGCTTCGGTGTTCTGACATCAGGCGAGGCAATGCCTGTTGCCCAAGGATATTAGATGCATTGGCTTTAGCCTCAGCATGCACGAGCAGGAAGCAGTTGTATATGCTCTAGGCTGGTTTCAGAAGAAAGTTATATATAGCCATGTCTGAAAAAATAGCTATGAGATGAAGGATAGCTGAGTTTTGGCATTAGACATGTAATTTTCAACATACAGACGTAACAGAAGAGGCTGTTGGACATGTGAGGAGACGAGTTCAGACCTCAATGTGAAAAGGCTCACATTTTAGCAGCAGAGCAGTGGAATTCAAATGCCCTCCCTCCATCTTTTGGTAATCTTTTCTCAACAGAGATGATTAAATTAGGATAGAAAAATAATGAGTTCCCACAGCTGCAGAGCTCCTCTGGCTTCTGCAGTAGCTTTAATCTATGTTTCAGGAAGCAAAAATGTATTTTTTGCCATTGCCCACTCACCACCCAGGAGACTAGGTTTAATTACTTCTGCCAGTTTTAACAAGAAAACAAATTGCCAGCAAATAGCGAGCATTTCCTGCTTGCAGATTTAGCCGGACAGTGCATGAAGTCAGTCCTGTTGCTCTCTCCCTGCTCTGCATGCCTGCAGGCTCTATGTGGTCACCATCCCTCCCTCCTCCTGCAAGCTGGTCCATGACCTGCTCAGGATGTGCTTACCCCTTTCTGTTTCCTGCACCTCTCCCACAGCACCAGGGCACAGCACTTCTCGCCTGAGTTGTCTAAACATGCACTGGCCACCACATGGCTGCAGCAGGAGCCGTGAACCCCTCCCCAGCCCTTGCAACATCCCTCTCATGCTCTCATTGGAATTTTCCTCCCACTTTAATACATGCTGTCTTGCAGTGCACATGCTGAGGAAAGTGTTTCTTTCCTTCCTCTGAAGCATCTGTTCAGACTGACAAAAGGCAGGATATTGCTCTGAGGAAGGCTGATGTCTTCTGCTCCGTCTCAATCTAATAAATACACATTAATGGAGCTAACTTGTAATTCATGATACAGTGACTGTTCAGTGCTTTTTCCAGTTATTACTCTCCTTCCAGTTAGAAAGAACGGAAGAAAAAAGAATCACCAGGGCAGACTTTGCACCCTGACACCTTTGTTCTATTGAGAAAGATTCTCATATCACTGTGCATGCCTTGACCACAAACCAGTGTTGTTTTTTTAACCGTCTAATAGTTCTCAGAACAAAAAATGGCTGCACCATGAGTTTATGAGATGCAGCTGTGCAAGATAATATATTTTAACATCTACTGTGGCTAAAAGAAAGAAATAAATAAATAAATAAATAAATATCTAGATGCAAAGATGCTAAGAAGCCCTGGGAGAAATAGAGATGGGGATGATGTCGATCTGGAAGAGGAACCTGAGAGTTGCTAACAGATCTGTGAAATGTCCATGTTCTGCTTACAGAGAGTAAACAGAAAAAACAACACAGCCCCAAGAGTTTCAAGAAAGCTCAGTGAGCCAAACAAACAAACAAACAAACAAAACCCCACAACCAAACACACCAACTGCACTTTCCCAGCCTGAAATGAGAACGTGTAAATGCTCTTGTTCAAAGCCAATGATCGTTCTCAGTCAGAGCCCAGAGCAAACTGTTGTTCCCTCTGGCTTGCTTTATGGGGCATCGTAGGACTGATGTGCTTCTTGGAAATGTGGAGCTAAGGCAGTGTCCCCATGACCACAAGGCATTCTTCCACTGATTTCAGGGAGGAGGGGAAATAAGAATGTTTGCTTTCAGTCTGGAATTATATTTAAGAAGCCAGTTCTGATTTTTTTCCTCTCTTTGCCTATTTTTTGGGATGTTCTACATGTGGAGTATCCCTGACTATATTCTTCGGTTTCTCAACAGGTTTTAAATGAAGAGGGATTATTCCAGTCTCAAAGGCTTTCTTTCAAATCTTCCAAACATTCTCAAAAGTTTCAATTTTAAAGCAGCATAAACTGAATGTTATAATTAAGTTAGAAATTTGTAGGACACTTGGTTCCTCAAGGGGACATAGAACTGCTGTGATCTGGCTCCCTAATCTTAGCTAAAAGTGCACAGTGTGTGTGGGAAGTTGTTTGCAAGACATGTTTGTGGTAAATGCTCTTAATATTTGCACACACAGCTCAGACGCGCTTCGAGCAGACCTGATTTCTGTGCAAAAATGTAAACACTGTACCAGCCCTGGATCCTGTGTGGAGTGTTTGCATGGTATTTTGGCAGTTAAAGCTTGCCTTTAAACCCTAGGATAGGGGTTTTGAGATAGTGGTTCAGGTATAGTGCAACAGATAATTGCACTTTCCCTTTCCAGACACAACTGTAATGCAGAGGGAAAAATAAACTTAGGCTGACTTAAAGGCAACAAATATCCCACCTTCAGCAATACTATTTAAGGAATTAGTAGCTTAATAAAAGGTGAGAAACTGAAAAAAAGTGAGAAAACAGAGGTGAAAATTTAGAAAAACAGGATGTATCTGTGTTATTGTATCATTCCAGCATCTGAAGGATGCTCTCTGTTAGCTCAAGACATGGCAAAACTGCGGAATACTGCTGATGTAATTAAGATATTATTGTGCTGCTTTTCCTTCCCAAGTGTCACAGAAAAGCAGTGCCTGGTGAGTGAAAGACAAATTAAAACAAGAAAAAAAAAAAATAGAGACAACTTAAATATAGAGATACTGGAGAAATAATCAAAAGTAGAAGTAGCGATTGAAAAAAAAATCAACAGGGCCAATGAATTGTCATCGCCAAGGAAATCTTGACTCCTCTATCCGCATGAAACTGCTTGTAATAGCACTGGCTTATTCATTCCTTCCAAAACACAGCTGGAGTTATTAACAGCCCTCCTGAGATGGAGGCGAAGGACAGCGTTTGCCAGAACGGGAAGCAGGCCCCAGGTCCGACACGCATTCATTCCCCTTGGCTCCTGCTCTGCTCCCTCCCACCATTTTCAGAAGATCAAATTCACCGTCTTGTGGGATGCCACAGCCCCTTTCCACGCCTCTTCCCAGCTCTCCTTTGCCTAGCTACCTACAACTTGCTGTACTGTAGCTCTTCAACTGGAGCTCCCTCCATACCCACAGGGAGGAGCAGCCTTGGCATTCCTAGTGGCAGTACTCAGCGGCAGCGGAGTCCAAGCACAGCGGGGCAGCCTGGTAGTCTGCTACACATAGTGCAAGAGTGATAGCTTATGTCAGTTCTTTATAAGCAAAACCACCATCCGAGTATGCTTAGATAATATAATGCTTCTCAGGAAGTGCTGAGATAAAGCCACTCTATCTTTGTATCCACACATCCCTGCACCTCTACCTTTGGAAATTAAACAAGCTCCCAAGGCTTTATCCTGCTCTGTTGGAATCATTGAAAACAGAGATAGGAACAAAACTGTCTCAAACCTTGCCTTTTCATTCTTCCCACCCACCAGTGAAATCCTTCTGGTAGATGCTCTGTTTTGTAGGTGTTAATGCTGTTTCTGATCTTAATGAAATGACAAATTAGTTGTTTCATGAACCTGTTTTCTCTCGTGAATTACTCTCCTCGGAGCCCTTCACCAGACAGCAGCTGCTCAAAGCAGAGCTGAAGTCTGAGTTCTGCTGCTGATGTCTTTGTGGTAGCTGCTGATGTCACTGAGCTTTTTAAACTTTTTTTTTTTTCTTATTTTTTCTCTGAAGAGGTTTACATCTTGATATCTACGCACATGCTTAGATGTGTGTTTACGTTCTCAATACACCTCTTTTGTCTTACACCTCACCCGACAGCCCTTTCACTGCACAAACCCAGCATGATGCTGCCAGCTCTGCACAGTGCCTGGGGATGCAGGGATCTGCTAGCCTCCCTTGGGAAATAACTCATTTGTAGCTCAGCCTTGTCCCACAGAGCATGAAGGCAAGGTGATTCCATCGCAGCCCTACCCTTCTCCATCCATGTATCTGCTCGCCCTTCTGCACACCATCAACCCCTTCTCTGCTGGACCCTGGGGAGAGCTTTCCAGCCTGGAATCCTGCAGGTCCTATGCAGGAGTATGTATGGCTGCTGGGGCCTTAGCCCATGCACCGCTGGCTGCACACACTTGAATATTACTTTGAAGGACAGTCAGTGGAGTTAGGAAGGATTTCATCCTTCCTTCAGCTGCAGCTGGCATTGGTTTAGGGCAGAAGGTTCTTACAGGGGATTAGCTTTAGTGTCATGCCCCTATTCCTTTTGGTTGGCTTGCTTTGCCTTTTGCTCTTGCATGGTTTGATTTGCGTACTGACCTCATTTGTGTATGTTAGCAGTTTGACCTCATTCTCATCAAGTTATTCCTGTTTTTTTTTAAATATATTCGAGTTCTCTGCTGAAACCCTTGCTGCTTTCTACCCAGCTGAAGTGAAAGGGGAAGCACAGCCTTACGTGATGAAGTACTTGAGTGGATGTGGCTCATATTTGTTAGGAGGGTGTTTTCCAGCCTCAGGAATCCCCCGTGGAGTGCATTGTTTTTGTGTTCCAGTTCACATGAAAATGCTTGCCCGTCACCTTGCAGCTGTCCTGTGTGGGGTGCAGCAGCCTGCAGCATCACAGATGGTATATGGGACAATGGCTTTTGAAGCTGCACCATTTTCCTTCCAGCCTTTTTGGTGCTCACTCTGCCTTTCCATGCATACCAAAACCATCATGTATGCTCTTCTAGGCAGTGTCACATAAAGGATGGGAACTTTGGCCTGTTTTGCTGAGAGGAAGTAATGCAAGCATGCAAATACCTGAACTCAGAGCTGTGGATCTTCCCACACTGATTTCGTGAGCTTTCCACAAGAGACCCAGGCACTATCTCTCTTTACAGTTATCACACCTGCTGGCTTGGGCAGAGTAGGAGCTGTGGGCACGGGAATGCCCCAGAGGTTCCAACACAGGTTGAAAGACTCATTTTCTGAAAGCCAGGTACTATTTTCATATAAATTCCCAATGGCAACAACCTGGGGGCATACAACTGCACTCCAGCATCACAGAAGTTCATTACCACTCTTCTTACAATTAGCTTACCACCACAGAACTGGCAATGTAAGAGTTGACACAACGCTAGCAGATGATTGCTTCAAAGTTGATTTGGCTCCCTTGGCACAATGACTCGGTACTAAAAAAATAGGAAAATCTCCTTGCAGAAGTCCATGAAGAGCTGAATCCTCATGCAGAGAGCTCTAAAGCCTGTTAGCTGTGTAACATTTACAGTTAGCTGGATCTCACCAGACTCTGCCAGTCTTTCTCCTCGCGGGTGAGTGATGGCAGGTAGCTCAATGCTCCGAAAGACACGTTCAGGATGTGTTCAATACATCGGGTGGATAAGGAAAAGGGGTTGCACGTGAGGGATTCTGAACTGTGAAGGAAGGCAAAGAAGTTTTAGCAAAGACAACGGATGAAACTATTTTTAGTATCAGCTGCATGGAAAATACTTCTCAGAGGCTGTGGTGTGTTAGATTATAAGACATGTTTCCTCCTTTTTAGTTTCTGCTGAAAAAAACACAGAACTTTAGAACCTAATGACAATAATAAAAAACAACTGTTCTGATAGGTAACTATTTGTGGCTGGTACTGGCAAACCCCAAATCTGTCATGAGAAAATCTTGCCAGTTTCGTTCAGTTCCAGAGATTCAAGGTACTCAGCTGCTCTGAATAAAACCTGGGCTGAGCTTCCAAGGTTGTGCATCTCCAAGATGTTGCAAGATTTTCTTTCTGCTATTGGAAAAGATTTTTTTTTGTTGTTACTGTAGAAACTCTTGAAATCTGAACCTTTTCCATTCATCATTCATTTACAATTTCTATATTCTACAGAAAGGAACGAGTGCTGTGGGATGTTGTAAGTGATGAACTGAGACAGAGCTAGCAGGCTTCTCTATTAACAAATGCTCCTTTTTTGAATTAAAAACCTATTTCCAACAGAATCTGCTTTCCTTTGGGACTGAAGTACCATGTGTGCTGGTATTAGGACCAGGGGAAATAATTAACTACATGATGTAACTGTGCTATGTAATTTAGCTCTGTAACAGCAAAAGAGTCAATAATGAGCAATCGTGTTTGAGTTGCTGTAAAAATACAGTCAGGCAGTTAGAAATTATTTCTCACAATACACCCAGTTTTTACCTTCTTTTATACTTTTTTTTTTCTTCTTCTTCAAAGGAAAAATTATCATCATTGGGAGGGGGAGGAAGGGAGGAGGGGGAGTAGAAAATTTTGAAATGTTTGTCGTTCCGTGTTCCTCTTTTTGTTATCTGATTCAGAGCATGCGAGAGGGTTTTAGAATAGTCAACGCATTTATGTACTTCAGCGTCCACGTATGCTTTTCACTTCCTAAGTGATTACTTTCTTTAAAAAAATCTTTATAATATATAAGGATTATATATAGATAAAAATATATGTTATATAATGTTATGTACAATATATACAAATATTATGCACTATATATTAAATAGTAAATGTTGCATATTGCATGTTAAGTACCACATACATTATATATATTCTATATACTATATATAAATACATAGGTAAGGATATTATAACCTTTATAATTAATATATATAAAAATATTGATTATGTAAAATTATTATAATAGTTTATTATAATTATTATAATCCAATACTATATATTAAAATTATTATTATAATAGTAATCACTTAGACATGTTTTTGCTTTTTGTCTTGGCTCCCACTAAAGGGCTGTAATCTGTTTTATCAGAGACTGATTTTTTTTCCTTGTGTGCAGAAAGCATGCTTATCTAAAAAAACCTGCTTCGGATGTTCTGTGAAGTAAAATGCCTGAATGCTGTTCCTGCCCAGTAAGACACACAGTAGCAGCTTTATTTTGGATTTATTTTGGATTGGAAAGGCGCTCAGAAAGGAAGGAGAAGCATGGAGAAGGTGCGGTAGCATGCTTCCACATGCGGTCATTCTTGCACGTTGAAACAAGCTTCCCAGTAGGGCAAATTTGAAAGTAGCTTTTGCATCAAGCAGTAAGAGCAGGTATTGCTCAACTCTTCCTGAAGCACCGTGTGGCGGCGGCGGCGCAGGCACGTACTGCTGCAGCCTCTAACGTCCAGGCTGGTTCTGCGGTTAAACCCCAGCAGACAGGTAGCTCCGAGGCTGCGGCACCCTAGGGGATCCTCTCACCAGGGACCTTGCTCCACACACAGGTTTCTCATCTCTAAAGTGGAGGACACAGCAGTCAGCCGTGCTGCAGAGCACCCTGCGCCACCAGTAACCAGCCCCAGGAGGCACAGATATGGCTGAGGCTGAGCTGCTGGTCAGAATTCCTGCAGCCTTTGCTCGTGCCATTTTGCAGGAACTGAGCTCTCTTCTCATGCAGGTACTTCTGAGAGCGAATGTTTCTGGTAAACACATCATTCTGGTAAGCAAAAACCAAGAGCAGGAACGATTTTAGGCATGGTATGCAAATTGGAATTTTAACAATATAATTAGGACAAATAGATCTATGGGGAAAGTACATCTGTAACCAGTGCAACTGTCTGCAAAATCCCTAGTGTATCAGCAAAAACCCCAGTTCCTCAGTCCTTGCCTGCAGGATAACATGCTTAGGAAATGGATATGCAATACAGGGAAGCAATACGTGAATCCTCCAGGCTGCTTATGCCACAGTCCTCTTCTAGAGCCAAACATACCTTAGGGGTGGTAGCTTCTGGACAGGTGACTTAGGAGTATTTTGGCTGTATATATTATTTTAGCCAACTCTTCCAAAAGCCCAGACAACAAACAGCCTCGTGGTTCAGACAGGACAATGTTGTCCCCCTTTGCAGATGGGGAAACTCAAGCACGAAGAAATTCGGCAGAACTATTCTGCAGGGGCTGTGATTTGCGCCTTTAAACCTGTCTTGTTACCAGGCTTTTTGTGTAACCGTCCGCACTAAACTTAGAGCAATCCGTGTGCGTAGGCATGGGATCAGCAACAGTGGCCGCACTATTTTGTAAGCAGAGCTGTTCACAAGTATGCAGTGCATTTTGACCAGGTTTTGTGTCATTAGGGCTTACTTTTGCAACTCGTCAACGTGTTCCACGTGCCAACATGTACAAGCACAGCTATGGTTAACTGCAGCTCTCCTTCGTCCAAAGAATATGGCTTTTGCTCAAATTGATCAAGCCCATTAGTGGCAACCGAATGAGGGGTGAAAGAGTTGTACGCAGAAGCTCCTGCAGACCAGAAAACATCTGCAGAAGAGAGAACATTTGTTTTCATAAATGTTACTCGGGTCAATCACTGACCTGTTGCTGAATTGCTGTTCCCAAGTCAGGCTCCGCTTAGCTCGCTGGGCTGCCGTGAGGTGACTGAATGTAAGATAGCTCTGTGACTGGATAACTTCCAGTAAATACGTTCCCACTGCTGACGAATGACTTTAAAATCAGCTAAACAGGATGTACTGATAAACACTGCAATATTGGCCAAAAGCTCACTATTGCTTTTCATGAAGCCCATTTAAATAGTTTTAAAATAAACACCGGACAATCTCCCAACTTCTAGCAAGTTCCTTTGACAATTCGTGGAAGCAGGGCGGCCTATGAAGTGCAGCAGTGCATTTTAAGGGGTGTTCGGTGTGGGTCATTCTTGTTTGAATTAGAGCCATTAGGTTTTGCTCCTTTGATGCCCAGAGGGCCACGGTGGTGGTAATGAAATTGAAAAGTCCTGACAGAGAATTTATTGCCCATGCTGGACCCCAAGGCATGGCCAGCAAACCAAAGGGGTTGCTAGGGGCTGGCCCCCTTTTCCCCGCTCCTGGGATGTGGAGAGGACCAAGCAGGGGGCCGGTGGATTTTTGAAAATCTGGACCCCCTCTAAGGGGTGAGGTCCGAGCCTCACTAAAGCGTTTAACCCCCGGAATAAAGGTGAGGCCAGACTTAACCCCATTGCTTGAAACCTTTTAAGAAGTGCCACCATTTGACATTGCTGGCAGCAGCCCCAGCATCTGTAACCTGAGCAGCCTGCCTACTAAGTGCAGGAGAAATGTCAAGCAAGGCTCAAAAGAGCGCTATAAAAAGCCATTGGGAAGTTGGACTCCGTTGGCAACAGGAGCTGGCAGGTGGTGCGAGAGAGCAACCACCAGCGGAGGCTCACACCCCGCGGTGCGTGTGCGCAGCCCCTCGGCCGGGAGGCGAGGGCAAAGCTGAGAGCAGAAACCTCTGAGGGTTTCCGTGGTTAGCCTGGAGTCGTGCTGGGAGGGAGGAAGGGTGCAGAGCAGGGCGGCTGGCAGAGGAGGAAGGGGAGCCCTGCACGGCTCCACTCAGAACCCTTTCCTGCAGAATCCTGAAGGTGCCGAGCCATCCCGGTGGAGCAGCAGCAGACAAAACCCCAGGGACAAAGGCACACGGACCTGATTTGGGGACAACACGGCGCGCGCCCGCCCGCGGCTCGGCTCAGCGGGGCTGGGAGTTTGAGCAAGCAAATCCCACCCAAGCGGAGACGTGCGCCAGCGGGCGCAGTCACAGCAGCACCCCGCAGCACCCAGCGATGTCATGCAGGCTTCCACGCTGGTGTAAACAAGGCTGGTGCGGAGCTGTCAAGCCAGCACACTTCCTCCTGCCTGCAGGGCTGCACTCCGCTGGGGTTCTGCCCAAGGTAAGGCTGATTTTAAGCTCTCTTTTTCTGATCTAGAACAAGCAGTAACGAGCCTTTACTGTCTCCTATGAACGCGTGGCCCTTCTTGGGCTTTTCCTTAGGGCTTAGGAGCCAGGAGGAGATCTGTGGAGCTTTGTAACCCGAAACAGCAGATCTCCTTGCGTGCCAATCCTCTGTGTGAACACATGGAGGAGTGAGAAGTGGCTGCATGAAGTTGCTGTCACTAGATGAAGCAAAATTTTATAGCGTGGGCCATGACTGGTTTTCTGAATGTTCTGCAGTGTCACTGTAGGCACAGATTCCTTCTTTTTCATGATTTCTCAGAGCATATCTTTTATTTCAAAGTCATACTGACAGTAAGGCTTAATTGTTACTTGAAAGTAAGACTTACTTTAAGTAAATCATACTTAACAGCCAAGTAAACAACTTCAGTGTTGCAAATCAGTTTTTTTTTTTGTTTGTTTGTTTGTTCTTCCTAACAGCAATTTATATTGCCACAAAATATAAGTAATTTACATGCTGTCTTGTGCCATCTGCTCTGCTCTTTGACAGCATTGCAATAGCAGGACATTACTGTTAGAGTCAGTATGACAATATAAGAAGGTGGCTTGGATGTGTTTTTGTTGTCAAGAGTCCTGAGGCAGATTCAAATCATAATTCAGGCAGCAGTCACTGGCTAAAGCGTAGCTTACTTCATTGACTGACGCTTTTAAACCCTATTTTGTAAAAGGTGGTTTACCGGTGGGATAGCAGGCGCCCGCACTCGCAGCTCTGAAGAGAGCACAGCAAAACAGAGGCAGTTCGGTGGTTATAGACAAGGTCCATCTTGGGTGGACCCTTAATCTGAGATTTCTTAAAGCAAATCAGAAAGGAATAGCACCGAGGGTGAGTCAGTGCCCAAACCAGCCTGCCGCAGGGTTGTGTAGGAGTTCAGCTGGAGCACTGGGCTGTGTGAAACAAGGAGAACGTTGCTCAAGGTCAGGTTTTCTGCTGTCAGGTTATGTGTCAAAGAGAGCGCCGGAACTGGTGCAAGCATCAGCAGCCCAGGGAACAGCATCCGTGCTGGTCCACAACTGGGGCAGCCCTTGTCCCCAGCCCTGACCCGGCTGCCAGCCTCCTGCCGCCGGGGCATGCCCAGCTTCTTCAGCTGCCAGGGCTGGAGAAGTGAGAATCGAAACGAAACGAAAGATTGAAATGAAAACATCGCAGCAGATCACACAACCCAGATCTGCTCTTTTTTTTTTTTTTTTTTTTCTGTGGAAGGAGAAAAACAGAAAAAGTACCCATAACTGTAGAACTTTCCACTTCAGACTTAAGAGGTTTCAGATTGAAGCATGAGTGCAAAAGCCTTAGATATTCACAGCCGTGCAACGAGGGCAGAGTTCGGAGGCATTTATGTCTTAAACAAATCAACCTGCCTGCTGATGGAGGCATCAGAAAGACACAGGACTCTGCAGTGACATTCCTGTGCTTCTTAGTTCTATCAAGATGAACATCTTTTTTTTTTTTTTTCCTGGAAATGCCTCGTTTGGTTTCCAAACATCCAGATTAAAGTAATTACGTGCATACTTCATTCATTCCTTATTGCAACAGCCTCAGAAGTACAGCCTCTGATTTAAGTGTACAAAGCTGTAGTTAGGCAATGCTGTATTTATTTACTACCATTTTTTTTTAAATTGCATATTCTGAATACAATATTACATTACGAGCTGTCTCCCTGCAGCATGTAAACAAGAACAATAATGATAAAGAATTTAATGATAAAATGTGATTGAGGATTTCAGCCTTATACCTGTGCTGTACATACATTGTGCAGCAAATACCTTTGCCTGCTCAACAGCTTTGCAGGTAGAAAGTCTAGTTTCAGACATTCAGTGGCATCTCTGCACGTCTGCTTTTGTGCTCAGATGGAAAGATAAGGGGGACAGGGCAGGACTTATCTCGCATCTGAACAAGTGGGAGGAAGTGCAGCCATACAGACATTTTATGGTCCCCTGTGCATGTGCCTGGATGCAATTCAGTTAAAGGGAAGGATTAATATCATTATATTTTTATGACTTTGTAATGAAGTCACCATTCTCAGAAAGCACCATGTGCTGATGAGCAGCAGACATCACCCCTGTGTATATTAATTGCATTAATGCTTTTGCACTCAGCCAGGTCATCCTGCTCAGCCCACTTTGTTGTAAATGGCCTGACCCTGAGGTCGCTGAAGGCAGAGGAGCAGTTTTCGCTGGCTCCACGGGCCCTGCTTCTGGCCCATCCATCCCCTGCCCACCAGTCACTGTGTTATATTTGCTCAGGGTGTTGGGGCTGGACATCTCCTGCCTTTCCATGGGGTGGCTTCTGTAACCTTTTGGCTCTGGGGGTTCAAAGCAGCCTGCTGGTCTCCAGCTTCTCCTCCATGTAAACACCAGGAGTATGAGGACTATTCCTGGGAGCATTTTTTCACTAACAGCAGCAGCACACGTGTTTTTCAGTTTGGGATCACCCCAGAAAATAGCAGCACAAAGTCATGAGAGCGTGGCCACACCACCAGCTCTGCCTCCAGCCCCAGCCCCTTCATCTCTCCCTGCAGGGGTTATGCCTTAAAGAGGAGGCCACAGGAGTAAACTCTTGATTAACTCTGACACCTTGTGGACAATTAGCAGATGAAGATGAAGCCTGAGGGGGAATGTCTCCGTGCCATGGACTCCCCCGTGGGCCCAGGCACGCTGTAGTCTTTGCTGCTCAGGCTTGTGCCCATCTGCAGGCCTGGATGCAGTTATCTGCCATCAGAACGAGGGCTGAGTGATGAGGTCAAATGTGTGCACACAGCATCAGCCTCATGGTACAGCCGATACTTCCTGGACATGTGCGTAGACCCTAAAGATCTCCGTTCAGAGCCCAGTTTGAGTCAGCAGCCTGAGCCTGATGATTCTGAGAGCTGATGCTGCAGTCTTGTCCTGACTTGTCACATGAAATGTAAAAAAGGACAAATGTATTTGGGAACCTCTATAGGCAAACTGTTATGACTCATTTGAACTCAGGCTCACTGAAGAACACGTGTCTGCTGGCCAGCATTTGAATATGAGGATGTCCTTAAAATGGAAATTTTTGCACATGCACCTAGCCCTCTGTGGTCCCAATGGTCAGCTGGTGCTTGTGCTTTGGAGGACAGGACAGCCTAACCTTGTCATCCAGAGGAATCCAGGCAGCTAGGAACTTTGAAAGTGACTGCTTAATTCCCTCTTGGCAGGTGGGAGATCACCTGAAGGGAGAGAAGTTGGGCACAGCGAGCAGTGCTTTCACCAGAGACGGGGGCAGCAGGCAGCGTGTCCAACAAGAGCTGCTGAGGAACCAGGAGAAAAGGGATCCCAGTCCTCCAGAGCTCTAGAAATTCACAGCACTCTCAAGAAATGGAATGTAACCCAGATTTACTGCTCTGAGAAGCAATGCTCTGAGCGAGCACCACAGTGCTCATCTCCTGCCCCATCCACTCCCTGTCTCAGTCCTTTGAGAAACACCAGAAAGGAGAGTGGGAGGCCCACAGCATTGCTTCTGAGACCAGTGGAGATGCATCCTTCCCCCTCCTTTTCAGCATCCTTTGAGCCCTCTTCCCTCCTCATGGACATATCCTGGCCTTGTGATAGGGGCAAGGTCCTGGGCTGGGGGCAGCTGGGGACATCCCACTGCAGGGCAGGGCATCTCGTCCCAGAGCCACCTCAGGATGAGGGTTACTGCAAGCGAACTGCAGACTGGAGAGGTTGCCTGAGAGGGACAAACCAGCCTGGGAGGTGTGCCTTGGGATGCCTTGGTGCACTCATGCTGCCTTGGTGAAGGATTTCAGTTACTGCTATGATTAACAAGCTGAGAACAAAAAGCTTTTTGTGTTCTTTGTCATTTGAGGGCTCTAACTTCTCTCTCTCGCTCTCTCTTCATAACATGAAGAAAGGAACCATTAGTAACAGGGGTGAGTTACTAATATCTACCTACAGAGACACTTTTTCTGGCAAATGCCCCTTGCAAGTGGTGCTGTGAGGAAATGAGTCAGAAGCAGTGAATCAGTGTCTGCAGTACCACATGAAATAGGAAGCTGATATTCAATTTTAACCATCATATTAGACATAGAAGGAGATCACTATACTAAGAACTGGGGAAATACCCTATAAAACCAAACTCTGCCTGTGTTGCCCTCCTGAAGAGAAGTCCCAGTTAAAAAAGCTGGCAAAAGAAAGATGGCTGAGATTGTGGCACATCTCTGCTCATCTGAACTAAAGAGCCAGAAATTAGAAGTAGCTAAGAATAAAATTATTTGATAAGAAAAAGTGTTGGTCTGAGGCTGGTGAGAAATGGAAGCTGGTGATCGGATTAGGTCCATGCCTGTGGCAGCACACTTCAGGAGCAGCAGTTGCATTCATACCTGTCAAACTTTTCAAGCCTGCTATCCTTTTCCACATGGAATTTGGAGGGCATGGCAAGGGGACTGACACCATGGGGACAGCCCCACCTCCTCTGCACGAATAAGAGGAGACCTCTGCGGGGGCAGCTTTGAAGAAGATAGTGGGATGTTTCACAAAGGACATTTCTGAGCCTCTGCTTCATACTGAATAGTCAAATACGAAATGGAAACGTGAATAGTGACAACTTTTGCAGTGCCTTTGCTGTTACAGCTCTCATTTTTGTTCTCTCCAGGAATGACCTACACTCCTTTTCCTGTGCCAAATGTTTCCAGCAGCCCCAAAATGACGCAGAGCAACTGGACCTGCTCTGATTCCAATGTAACGTACAAATCCACGCTGTACGCAGCCACGTACACCATGATCTTCATCCCCGGCCTCCTGGCCAACAGCGCTGCCCTGTGGGTCCTGTGCCGCTTCATCAGCAAGAAGAGCAAAGCCGTCATCTTCATGATCAACCTGGCCGTGGCCGACCTGGCCCACGTCCTCTCGCTGCCGCTGCGAATATACTACTACATCAACCGCATGTGGCCTTTTGGGAAATTCCTTTGCTTACTGTGCTTCTACCTGAAGTACCTCAACATGTACGCCAGCATTTGTTTCCTCACCTGCATCAGCATCCAGCGGTATTTTTTCCTGTACCAGCCGTTCAGAGCCAAGGACTGGAAGCGGCGCTACGACGTGGCCATCAGCGCGGCCGTCTGGCTCTTCGTGGGGGCGGCGTGCTCTCCGTTCCCCATCATGCGGAGCTATGTAAACAACTCCGAAACCTGCTTTGCAGACCTTGAAGTTCGAAAGATTCAAAGCAATGTGGCCACTGTGGCGATGACGGTCACAGCGGAGCTCTTTGGGTTCATTGGCCCCCTCATCATTATTTTGTTCTGTACTTGGAAAACAAAGGACTCTCTTCGGGACTTTCAGATACCACTGCAAAACAACACCGAGAGGCGGAAAGCTTTAAGGATGGTTTCCATGTGTGCCATTGTGTTCTTTGTGTGTTTTGCACCATATCACATCAACTTCTTTTTCTACATGATGGTGAAAGAGAATGTTATTACAGATTGCCTCCTGCGTAGCATCACGCTCCACACCCAACCCTTTTGCTTAGCTCTTGCAAGCCTGGACTGCTGTTTGGATCCAATCCTGTATTTTTTTATGACTTCAGAGTTTCAGGACCAGATATCAAGACATAGCAGCATGGTCATCAGGAGTCGGCTCATGAGCAAAGAGAGTGCCTCATCAATTAAGGAATGAAAGGAAAGACAGCTTAAAGCAATTAAGATATTTAATCTGAAATCCAGGACTGTTCTGTGATACTCAATTACCAACTCCAGTGCCAAAATCCTGCATGTGTATTTAGGGGAGTTTTGTGGCAGTGGAAATCTTTTGATACATACAAGATAAAACTTTAAGACCAATGTGTTGGAAGGCGATGAGTGACCCAACAGGTGTGACTACACCTATCACTGTGATGCCCATGCCTGACCTAGCAGGACCAGAAAACCTACAGAAGGGAGTGACAAAGATTTTGCTGGGAAATGGTGGAAAAATACAAGGAACTAAGGAACTTTTTTTTTTTTTTCCCATTTCTCCAACTCCACTGACTCTGTGGTCAAACCAAAGACAATCATTCATCCATACAGTGACATCTGTTGAAATATCTTCTCTGCTAAAAATACACAGTATATGCAAGAATGTGAAGGTGACCAGTAATTAAAAATGGCAGTTTTGGTCTCCCCACTCAGGGACGCACACAAGTGAAGGGTGGCTGTTTGCTTCGGCCCGGCAGCCCCAGATTGCTGCTGCCTGCTCCTGGCTTTTAGTGAATTCCACTGGTCACCATGCTTACCTCTGCTTTGCTCTTTCCCACTCTTGTCCATCAATTCCTCCTCCTCACCCAGCTCTAAGTTTGCTCCTTAATTATGGACACATCCTGTACCTTACACCCACACCTGGTACTGCGGTGTGGGGGCACCCTCTACAGGTTCTCCTGATGGCTCCTCAAACACTCTGTAGAGTGGGACTTTTCCTTGCTCCAAGTGACCGTCTTCACCTCCAAGCTGTCCCCATCAGCAAGGGGGGCTTCAGCACCCAGCCTTCACCTTCAGACCCCAAGGAGCAGCACTGTCACTACCATGGGTTGTGTGCAGCCAGACTCAGCATCGGTTCCCATTAGATTTGTTGCCCCCAGTGGTGCCATGCAGGTCCTCGCCCTCTTTGGTGTGTGGCTTCTTCAGCCCAGAGGTACCTGTGATGGAACCACGCTGTGAAATCTTGATGGGTTCCGCTGACACATCTTTTAAAAGAGAAAGGTGCCCTTGCCGAGGTGGTTTCACTAAGAGAGCAAAGGCTAACTTCTTCAGCAAACTGTTCTTTGTGATTTTTCCCATCAGCTCCTCTGCTGATCTTAATGTTTACATTTTTATAATTTCATCAGCTATAAAGATGTTAAAAGCAGTGACAAGAAACGATGTCATTTACCCCTTATTTTAATAAGTGGCAGCTCTTAGGCCAAATTCACCCACTTCGTATAACTTCAGTGGTTTCCTCATGATATCTAGGGACACACAGGCAACTGATTTATTCCCTTTGAAAATGGTGACTTTCCAAAGCAAGCATGTAAAATTCTTGATAAGCACCAGTGGCAGCATCTTACATGTCAGTACAAAATAGAAAAAGTACCAGAAACACTTGCTGGATATATTTGAAATCTTACTACTCAATTCCACCTAATTACATTTTGATTTAATCAGATTTTTTTTTAATATTACTGTTTTCTACTTGACTGTTTCACAATAAAGTGGGAAAAAGCAAACAGGTTTAAATAACCATTATGTTGGACTTCCTTGAAAAGGCAGTGAAAACCCATTAATTAAATACAATACACTGTCACAGTTCTCCTCCCATTTGTGAAAAGGTAATTATGGTCTACAGTATGATGAACTTAATCTTGCATACAGATAAATGAGAATACCAAAACATGCCAATCTGAATAAAGTACCTTTCATGAAGAGAGTATTACTGCAGGTTTCTCTAGTTTTCTAGTGAGAAAGCCGCGGAGTAAGCAAACAGTCCATCTGCTGTTGAAGTCAATGGAAATGTTTTCACTGATTTAACTGGCAGTGATTATGGCAATGATATACATACACGTTTACATGTTGCAAGTGGTCCGTTGAAAAAAGTGAGCAGGGGCTGACTCAGGAACACAGTCAAGCATGCATAATGAAGTTTTTGTCAACGTAACAATTGTCTCATAAGCTAGGCACTGTACAATGTCATCAGTGAAGGAGAATTTACTTGCAACTGTTGTTTTGAAGATGCTTGTAGGCTTTGACCAGCTAGCATGTGATGCTGTTTACTGTGATTTCACTCTCATGCCATTCATCTCCATCTATCAGGTGAAAAAAAGTTGAAGTCACTGTTATGGCAACTGTGTAGCTTGTCCTACATTGTTCTTTCCCAAAACTGATGCTTAAAAAATAAACCTGTTTTTGCAAGTGTAAGCTGTGTTTCATAGTTGTCACACCTACTGAACAGAACGGGATTGCTTCCTCCTTCCCATGGGTCAGAGTTCACATGGTGAAGTGCATTGATTACTAGCAACTTTTGTTATTCTGAAATACAAAACAGAAAGGTGTTTCCCCCTTGTCTGTGGTTAATTATTATTATTATTTTTTAATTACACTTACACTGGATTTAAGTGGGTTTTGAGGCCAGGAGGGTGCAATGCAGAGGACAGCTCATCCTTGGTGGGAGTAGCTTTGTTGTAGCTTTGTTGCCTGATGTACCCAGGTAAGGAGGAGTGGCTGCTCTCACCTTTATGTGCAGGCAGGACCACAGAAACCAGCTCTGTGAATCTCATCTAGCAATCACTTTGCAGATCCAGATCTGTGCGGCTTGAAGAAGCACTCACATCATTTAAGATGGGATTGGTACTGAGGTAAAGTAAAAAATTGGTTACCAAAAATTTGGTAACAATAGTCCTCTACGTATTGCAAGCTGTAGGGTGGAGCTGGCAGGGGAATGCTTGCTCCAGCCTCTGCGTTTCTGAAGCATGAGGGTGGCTCTCCCATCAGTAACCTTGCATCTCAGGAGGAAAGGCTTGTTTGGGGAATGCCATGGGAAATATAAGACCTGAGGTTCCCAACACGAGGACAGCCCTGCAGGGAGCAGCACACATTCTCCTTTCTCGCTTGGTCTGAGGCCACTCTGCGTTTATCTCCCCTGACTTCTGTGATGAGCGAGTCAGTGCTGACACCAGCAACAAGTTTGGTAGGTCTGTAAGAGATAACGTTCCCTGTCACCACAGTAGCATCCCTGAGCACCTCAACCTCAATTGTTCATGCTGTCACCCTGTCCCCCTGCCTCGCTCTCTCTGAGCCCCCTCAGACCCCCACAGAACCAGTCCCTGTGACATACTGCAGCCCTGTACAGAAATGTCAAATGCTCAACACTTGCAATCATTCAAGTCAAGGCCTCTTCGGTTTCCTATCTGGTTTCAGAAAATTACAAGTTCTCCTTAAACTCTTTTCACTTTGAACTGTTGCTCTCTAGGCTGCCATGACCTTCTTGGCTAACTTTCCTACACACAGAAGAGATCATTTAACCACATTGTCTAATCTGCACACCAAAGACCAGCAATGTGTCCTCTGCATACTCATATGGGAAATTCAAAGCTTTTAGTTCAAGCCCTCTGAACTCTCAGAAGTGTCTCTCAAGAGAAGAAGAGGCAGCGTTGAGGAGGACAGCATTTCAGCGTCCCTCAGCCTGGGAGGTGCTGCAGGTGCTGGCTTTGCCTGCCAGCGCTCTCACACAACCCAAGGCACAATGTGCCCAGCTCCAGTTCCTGTAATTCACCCTGTTTCCTGTGACCATACAATGTGCTTATTATTTTGGCAGGAAGAAATATCATTTCATGATGTTGCTCCTGGATTATCTCCTGTGGTACTCCCGCTGCCCTGACTTGCCAGCAAGTGAGAAAGAAGGTGTCTTAATGCTTCTTGTGCAAACACAAGAAAATCTTTTCAACAGAGATGCCGCAAAGGCAGAAATTAAGCAGATGAAGAAGTTGAATGCACCTATGCAGGCTTTTGAAGGCTGGATCTGAAGGTCTCCACCAGGGCCTAGTGCTGGAGCCACCTGAATGTGAGTCTTCATCCTGAAGGGCAGCTGCCCAGGGTGGAAACGCGGTGAGGTCTCCAAGCCACCCGCACCAAGATCTGAGCCCAAGATTCACACCATGCCTTGTGCCATCCCTTCCCTGCTGCATTTCCCCTAGATGAGAGCAGACCCAGCGTGGCTTAAACTGGGTCGTAGGTGAGCAGTGATGGGGAAAGGCTCCTTCACCCCTCCTTGGTGGTTTGCGTCCCAGCTGAGAGGGCAGAGCAGAAGGGCTCCTTCTCTCCAGCCTCTCTGTGGGCAGAGAAAACTGGGCAGCACCAGAGCATGGCATGCTCCTCCCTAGTGCATGAGCAATTCACCCGTGAGCAAAAGAAAACGTGTTTCTCTGTAGGGCAAGCAAACGGGCTCGCCCAGCCCCAGGGACCCCGAGCTGATGGCCCCGGGCACGCTGCAGCACAGGGCGAGGTGCCCTTTGTGTGAGTAAAGCCTCCTCCTCCTCCTCCCGAATGGCCCACGCTTGTTTTTCATACATCCTTCAGGTGCATCCTGTCAGATATTTCTACACGCCGAGTGCTCAAAGAGATGCTGATTATCTGCGCTTGGCCTCCTGCCCACAGGATACCAGTCTAAAGGTGAAGACAGCCTTTATCTGGAGGCCTTAGATAAAGTCTCGCCGCTATTTAAAAGTTCCTTTGTGCCTGCTGCCTTTAAAAACATAGATGTGCGTAGTGTAAAAGGCATGCTTGGTATTGTTAATGAGCCAGAAAGGCAGAAACCCTAGACAAAACCATACGTGCAGCTGCAAGAAGAGCAGAGAGGTGCAGTAGATGCTCGAGGCAGAGGCTTGAGGCTTGCTGACCCACCAGGGCTGGCGAGCAGGGAGGAAGGCTGCTGTCTCCTGCCCATCAAGCGATGAGCAGGGGAAGGCCCCGACGTGCCTGGCCCTTGCTGTGGTCGGGAGCCAGTGACCCCCTGCAGGCACCTTCCTAAAAATAGGGCCGTGGAGGCTGGGTGCGGGGCTGGCTGTGCGCCTTGGAGGATGTCCTAGGCAGGATATCCTGGCAAAGCAGCCGCTTCACTTCGGGATAAACCTTTCACCTCCAGAGAGAGATGCGCTGGCGGAAGGCCAGCTTCCCTTTTACAAATCTGCCAGCATTTTGCAGACGCTCTTGCATCAGTATTTCTTCCTAGGATCAGCATCAGCTGCTGCAAAAAGATGCATGGGAATTGAAAACAAATGATAAGCAGCTCTTGCATTTTCTGAATCACTTCGCTGTCACCTGAGACAATGAACATGGAGCTTCTCAGGTGCTTATTTGTTGGTAGGGTTTCTTCAAAGGTTGGGAAAGCAAGCAAGTAATGAAGAAGCCCATAGACATGTCTGCAAAGGCTGGTGTTGAAAGTGGCCTTGCTTTTTGCCTTCCTGAGGACGTTGGCTAATGGATTTAAGTGCACGTCCACCAGCTGAAGGCAGCTCCAGGTGAAGGATCCTCTTCTCCCTTTGCTACATTGCTGTAGCGAAGCGAAGCTTCGTGGCAGGGCTGACACCATGAGGAAAGGTCACCACCCCTGGACTTACACTGCAGTTATGTGTTAGGATAGCTCCCTTTGTTCACTTCTCTTCCACAGTTATGTTCTTGTTAATTGTGCAGGGTCATGGGACCAATTAAAGAAATATATATGTATATATAGGATAGGATAGGATAGGATAGGATAGGATAGGATAGGATAGGATAGGATAGGATAGGAT